>JBCFYV010011172.1:112195930-112553430 GCA_039000515.1 Timema cristinae
AATGATCGAGAGCTAGGAGACTAAAACCCTAACCACTTACAATTATTGTGCCATATGGGCGTTAGATAGTTTTAAGAGCTTTCAAACATGAAACTCAAGGTATTGATTGACCCATTAAGTGTCCAGTTGAAACAGATTTTAGGACTTATATGCTGTAATCAAAGATATATAAGTTATTTAATGGTCTGAAGTGCTAAGAGCTGCACTTGTGTTAAAGAAATTGCTTAAAAACTAATTAAAAAGCTTGTATTAAATAAAAAATAGTTTCCATATGGAATGTTCAGTAATTAGACCTTAACATTAACATTAATACCTTGAATAGTGCTGGATATCTGTAATCCATGACATGGTAAAACATATTTTGATGATAATTGTGCTTGAGAGCAGTGAACTAGGAAGTTGTGTTTAAATGTAATGATTTATTGATGTCATGTAAAATAAATAGTATAGCAGACTATGCTAAGAGAACCTATAAAACTAAACTAATTTATAAACATTACATCATATTTGTTTCAATTATCTTGTTCCATGGTCTAACTTTAGTCCCTTAAATGATTAATGTTATTAGTCTGGTCTTGATAGGAATAAATACTGTAGGTATACGTCTTAAAGATTTTAATATTATTTCATTCATAACGAGTGATGCCTAAATATTGCGAGATGTGTTTTCATTAAATTTTACTTAACACATTCACATTAATTTCAAACTATTTTTAAAGTTGATAGTAGCATTTTAGAATGTGTTATACATATGTGAAGTAAACAAAATTGAACCTTTTCACAAAATTGTTTATGGTATGTGGCCCTATGTATGCAAATAATGATAAATTATGTCGATTTTAATGAGAATTATTGATATCCAAACTCATTTTTATTTAGTAAGAGAAAACATTGTTCTTTGCTTGAAATTGCCAAAGAAAAAAATATCACCAACCATATTATAAATTTCTTCCTAATATTACCAGAACAAATCAAAGTTTACAATCCAGAAAATATTTCCCTTCACCAATAACTTTGTTAAATAATAATAATATAATAATAATAATATAATAATAATAATAATAATAATAATAAACTTAGCACCGCGTCTTACTACCCGTTTGGGTTATACGCTTTAAGTACTAATTACTCTAATGGATTAGGAATTGGGAATGTTGAATTAGAGGAAGTGAACCCGCATTTGTGTGGAGGGAGAGTGGAAACCATTAGAAAACCCCCCCAGTTCACCCGACCGAGATTCAAACCTCAATCTCCCGTCCTCAGCAGTCGGGCTCAACACGACAAGCGCGTTAGCCAACTACGCCACTGAGGCGGGTAACTTTGTTAAAGAAGATGTGTTTTTGATCTGGCAATCATAACAGTAAAATTGTGACCAATAGCAAGAATTTAAAATTTAGCCATAATTTCTCTTTCCACAACTACTTATGTTTTGAGTTTTTTTTTAATCATTTTTATTTACCACAAATAAAGCTTTGTAGTCATAACAGATGAAAATGAATTTTTTTTCAGACTTCTTTGCAGAGTTGAAGCCAGAACTGATAGCACCAGTCGTGGTATGGCTTTGCCATGAATCTTGCTCAGAGACTGGATCAATCATAGAGGCGGCAGCAGGTTGGGCTGGGAAAAGTAAGGTTCTTGACTTCACATGGAGTCTAGGTGGTGTTTGTTCAATTAAAATTGAGTTAAACCCTTAACAAAACATTGTTCCCTTTCTTTTTGGTGTTTTTTTAGCTCTCTAACCATGCACAAATCATACAACCATACACAAGACTTAAACTGCTCTTTCGTTTATTGTTTGGTTAAGAATGACTAATATTATAATGCACAATTTTTTTAAATGTGTTTTATTTGATTAATTTTAAAGTTTGTTGTTTTTATCATATCAGGGATCATATTACTCTATAATCGAGTATTTGGATAGGTGTAAGCTAGTATGCCCATCTCAGATTCAAGTTGTCAAAATTTGATCCTCATTTGAATTCACTTTTAATAGACACCAAAATATCATTAGACGTGACTTAACACATTAAAATTAATATCAGAATAATTTTAAAAGCTCATCATAATATTTTTAATGGATTATTCCTATGTGAAATAAAACTATATTAAATATTTTCATGAAATTGTTAGTTAATTTTTTTATATGTGATTAATGGTTAATTATTAATTTGTCAACCTTGGTGATCTTGGGGTAAAGTGCTCGCCTTGGGATCCGATGTTTTGGGTTCAAACCCGATGGGGTAATGGGACTTTTCTTGAGCGATAAAAATTCGTAGAACAACTTCCTTTAGAAGGGAAGTAAAGCCGCCTGTTCCATGTCGACTATGGCATGTAAAAGAACCTTGGAGGAAGTTACGTGAAAATACCTTTCCCACTAAAATTTGTAGGCTCTTTCAGTCTTGTCATAGACATTCTCATGTACTGATATAATCAGTGGGTTCAGAAAGCGCATGTTAAATACCTCAAGTAAATAAATATAATGGTTAAATAAATGTTGAAAAGAAAATATAAGGGCATGGCATATCCACTTACCAGAAAATTGTAGGCCTCAAAGCTTACAATTAAAAAACACAACAAACAGATAACAATTAAATTTTTGGTGTACAGCAGTTTCCTTCTTCAGCAGAAGAGAGTTAAGAGCTTATTCTCTGTTACACTATTGTGAAATGAAAATTGTTAAACCCTTTTATCTGCCAAATAATTCAGCTAAAATCAAATGATCTATAAAATGTATTCAACTTTTTTTTTAGCTTAAAATGTACACTAATTTTATTTTGTGAACTTAGAAGGATTTATATTTTTTATTGTCACTTAGGTTATCTGGTTCGATCTCAGGGCAGTCTATTGCGCTCCAAGATTACAGACAATGTTACACCAGAAGATGTCAAAGAGCACTGGGGGACAGTGACAGATATGTCCAATGCCAAACATTATCCAAGTATTGCGGTGAGCTCATTGATTTTAATTATTTTCTCTTCTCTTAAATAGCTAAAGGCAAGAAGGTCTTTAAATGAGTCCCTACATAGGAGTGAACCTATTAAAACCCTTTCTATGACCTTCTCTGGGGTTTTTATTTCATATACTTAGAATTGAGATTTTATTACATAGTTTAACAATAGTTATCAGTCAACTATAATCTTTTAAATTGCTAGTTCTAATAATCCAGCAGGGGCCAAGTCACAGTGCTTTAGAGTTACAAATTAATAAAACATTACATTTGGTAAGCAACAACAGATTCATGAAATAGCATTAATAAATCATAATTAAAACATTTTCACTTTAGAAGTATATCATGAAATTTGAAAACATTCCTAAAGTTCTGAGTCTTTTTTTTTGGCAATATTTATTTACCAAGCCTAGAATCTTGTGTGCTGGTAATTATTTTCTGTTCCACATCTATTTTGTTCAGACTTTTCTTATATTTATATTTATATAGATTAGACCTGAGGAAATATACATTAATTTGAGTAAAGAAGAAAAACACTTTTAAAAGAAATTTTTGTACACCTGGTCCTTCACCATCAAACAAACAAGACAAGATTTCTTCCTTACACCTCTTATCAGCTTGATAACCAGTGCATCTAAGTACTTCTTAATTTCTAGTGCACTTAATTTTAATATACAATGATAGAATGAATTTCCTCGCATTTTTTTTTTCTAGTCGCCTTTAGTTGGGAAATATTATTAGCACCGCTCTTACTACCCGTTCGTGTTATATCACTTACGCTAATTTGTAATGGTAGGGTGATTGTGAGATGAAATGAAGGACCTACAGTTTAACGTGGAATCCGAACCACGGTGGAGGCCTGGCATTCCCCACATTCACAAGTATGGATATACACTCTTGTCAGAGGGAAGGAAGGGTTTGGAAATCAGATAAATCTGTGCTGTGACCGAGGATTGAACCCCGGCCGCTAGCACAGAAGTCTGACACCTTACCCCTAGACCACCAGGTCACCTGTGTGTTGGGAAATAGAACCTTGGAAATTTTAGTTAGTGTCAAAAATCAATAAGACAACTCAAATTATATTTTACTTAGGGAAGTTTAAAGTTTATTGTGAAATTATGACTTGCTTTATTAATCATTATCATCAACGGTTTCTATTCTTTTGGCCAGGTCACTTTAGTAAAATGCCTCCATCTTCCTCTAGTCTTCCACCACTCTTCCTCCATTAATTGCATCCATTCTTCTCCTCTAACTTGCACACTTTCTGTTATCCACCACTACTTCCAACTGTTTTTTGTTCTCTCTTGTGGTCTTTTTTCTAGATGCTTCGTTTTCGTAATTCTCTTTGGTATTCTTTCCTTTTTCATCCTTATTATATCACCATACCATTAGGGTGCATCATTTTGGGGTGTAGAAAATTAATTTTCACAATGTTTTAATAAGGAGTATTAAAAATATGATTTTGGATGTTAAGAATTCAAATCTGCTATTTTATTGATTGGACAACATTAGATTGGTAAGTATATGTTTGATTAAGAAGCACACACACTCATAATAGTCACTAGGTGAAGTCCATTACAACGAATACTAAAACAAAACGAAAGGTTATTGGAGTCATTGTTATACTGTAACACATCCTTGTGATCATTAAACAACATGAAAAACTAATTACATCAGTTAAAAAAAATATTCAAACAATGTTCATCAAGTGTTGCTTTGATATGTTATTGGACATCAGCCGCTGACTTGCTTCTTGACCTCTGAAATATCAATCATATTTCCCATGTGTATACACCCTGGCTGCTGCCTCTGTGAGGTGAGTGAGTATCAGAGCCAAGTCAAAGCTTCACACACCCCTAGTAATATCTAATCTAATAATGGCAAGAAGTTTAATATATAACATTATAACATAACTGCTAGCATTATTAATAATATTTTCATGATTTCCAAGCTACTGTTTACATATATTGTAATTAGGAATAATGTTTGTAAAAGGGTACTTCCATAATAATTGAAAATTCCACAAAAGCTTAGAAAAAGTCACAATTTTCACATGTTCATTTACCAAGCAAAACTTAATATACCAATTTGACAAACATATCCTTAGAACTCCCCAATAAAGCTTCAACTTTTTAGCACTTCATATTTCAATTTTGGACACTCCCTACCATACATATCATCTTGGCCTTGCTTCCTCTACTATCTCATGTACTCCCTGTACCCCCACAATTTCCCTGATAACTTGCTATATTAAAAAAGCTTATTTTGCAGGATGTCTCAGCTACACTCACAGTAGCATTGGAAGAAATGAAGGCTAATGCACAATCAGACTCCTTATCGGTAAGTTATGCTACTTCATCTAGATACTCTTAAACTGTTAGTCTTTCTTGAGTAAAGCAATTAAAAAAATGTACATAATACTTAAACTTGAATACATTTATTCATGGCAATAAAAATACCGGTATCTAACATATTGAGTAAGTATCCCACAACACCAATTCTTAAAATGTATATTTGTAAATAAGGGTGGGCAAAGTCCACTTTTTCAATTTTAAATAAAGTTGAATCGAATAGTATGAAATATTCCCTAAGCTGAATTGAAGTTAAAACATTAAAAAATAAATATTTAGTGTTGGAAAAAAATTATATATACCGAATAACTATATAACTTCAGGTATTATCTATTAAGCATAATTTAAAAAATCATCATCATCATCCTCTATCTTTCCACCACTCTTCCTCCTTTAATTTATTCCATTCTTCTCCTTTCACTAGAACACTTTCTATTATCTGCTCCTCACATCTCTCTCTTGGCCTCCCTTGCAGTCTTTTTCCATCCTTATTATATACCCATACCATCTCAGTCCTGCTTCCTCTACTATCTCATGTAATATCTGTACCCCCACTCTTTCCCAGATAACCTCATTCTTAAGCTAATTTCTCCTTGTGATAGCTTACATGCTCCTCACAAACTTCATTCACATGGCTTCCACTTTCATAGTCTCTCTTACATTCAATGTTCATGTTAATGCTGCATATATGACAATGGGTACAACACTTACTTACACTTCAAGGGCCCGTCTCTTCTCATAGCGGGTCTCTTAGGCACCCATAAAACAAATCTCCCTGCTGTCCTCTTCTCATTACGTTCTCTCTACTTCTTTTTTGCCTCATTAATCACGCTTTCAAGATATTTTACGTTCTGCGCTTTTCTCAACTCTACTCCTTCCAACTTTAAAGCTTTACTAGGCCATATCCCCTCCCTTGTCATTACCATCACTTCACACTTTACCATGCTAAATTTCATTCCACACTCTTTTACTTCCTCATTCTATTCTTCTAGTTGTTCCTGTACATCTCGTCCATTCTCCTCCCATACCATTAAGTCAACAGCAAAAATCATGGCTTCCATTCTTTCCTGCCCATGTTTTCTTGCACCTTTGTTCATGACTATTTCCATTACTATTACAAAAAGTAATGGTAATAGGGCACTGCCCTGCTTCACCCCATTTAAAAAAATTCTAGAACCACTCCATCCTTCCACTCTCCATATTAACACAACTCATGTTATCCTCATACAAACTTTTACCCCCTCATAACAACTTCTCTTTCCACTTCAGCTTCCTCCATTGCTTTCCAAACTTTATTTCTATCCATGCTATCAATTGCCTTCTCCACATCCATAAATACCATTCCCAAGTCTATATCATATTCATACTTTCTTTCCATCAGCTGTTGTATGGCAAAGATTAAGTCTACTGCAGACCTCTGTTCCCTAAATCCATGCTTCTTATTATCTGTTCAGGAACTTCTGATATATTTTTGTACAGTGGCACATCAGCGTTATCCCCCATAATTTGTACACCTCTTCCTGTCTCTTTTCTTAAAAATAGATACTATAGCTTTACTTTACATCCATTATTGTTTCCAGCCTATGGTCTGGGTCAGTTTTTTTATACAAGCTATATATTTTCCACTACCGACTTGCTAGGCCTGTATTAGCTTCATATTCCTTATAATCTAACTTAAGACTAGAACAGACACAACATCCAATCCTCGGCTGTTATTTACATTTCATCAATGATCAATTTTTTGGCCAGGCCAGGAATCAAACCCAAGACCCTTAGCTCAGTAGGTAGACACGCTACCAACAGAACTAAGCTGTCGGATAGGTATTATAACTCCCTAATTTAAAAAATGTTATATTGAAAATATGATTAACATATTTCCACCTAAACTGATACATTAAGTTTTTATCACATAATGTAATATAGTTGTTTTAATTTTTGTCATTTGAGCATCAATTTGTGATGTACAGGAAAACCTCGTTATGCACGCTTTCGCCATCCGGGTTTTCACACATAAGTGACTTTTGTTTTTGTGGAGAAATGGCGCAATTTAACTGTAAGGTTCTCTGGCCAAGTGATAGATCTTCCTTGTATCTCAAAATGCCCTTTGTACCTGATCATATTCATCATCCCCACCAAATGCTGGAAAATATCAGAGAAAAATCAGATTTGAGTTCAAAAAAAGTAGAGCCTCATAGAGCCCTCACAGAAAAAGTTATGTCAAGGCCTTTAAAATGATTTATTTAGTTATGAATAGTTTGGATAAACATGGCCCTGACCTATTGAGGTAATGTCTAAACTAAGGAGCCAAGTTAAGCATATGCTGAGTTTGCCCCAAACTACCTACACTTTTGTCAGAATAATCCAACCATGATCATTACAATTTTTATTTATTTGAGGTATATAATGTGCACTTTCTGAGCTGACTGATTATATCGGCACGCGACTTAAAAGCTTAATTCTATAACAGACACAACATCCAGCCTCGGGCCATTAATTCATCAGTGTGAAAGGGTAAAACCAACATTTAATTTAACCAGTGATACATTTTTCGGCCATATTAGGAATCAAGCCTGGAGCCCTTAGCTCATTAGATTAACAGAGCTAAGATGTCCGTCAGTGATTAGCAGGATACTTGTTACAATAATAAATAATATTACAATTTTTTTATCTCATTTCATGCGGTTTAATTTTTTTTTTCAGTATAGTAATTTCTTGATTTTGTTAAAGGAGATATGATTTTATCTAACAAACAAAGCAAAAATTATTAACTTAATAATTAAGGGTTAGCTACATCTTAACTAATAAATTGGAACATAGTTCCTATCTTTGGATATTAAAAGAATCTCGTTTTATGAAAGTTCGCTACGTGCCTCCGGTGATTCTTAGGTATGTATCTGCTGCATATTAAGTAGTCAGATTGTATATTACAGCACAACATGACAAAAATGAACATAAATATGTATTTTAGCTTTAAATATTTCTACTGTTAAGTTTCAAAGCGTTTGAATCCAGAAGTTTTTAGTTATGCACACACTCTTCTTGGTAAATAATTTTTTTTGTACTACCAACAACAACATGTTCTACTTACTGTAACACTGAATTTAAACTTAATGGTTGATTTGGTTTCCTTTCAGAAAGTTGCTACCAACAGTTTAAGCTATGATAAGAGAGACATTATTCTCTACTCACTTGGAGGTAAATACAGTCTTATTTAGATAGGAAGGAACTTTTTTGACAGTCATAAAAGTTATTAAATCAGTTTAAATTTTTTATAAAGGATGTACTATGCAGCTGTCACTTTTGACTACTAATATCAATACTAGGGCTCTGCGAGTACTAGGATTTTGAGCTTTGAGCCGAGCTTTTCATTAAACAACATGTGATTATGAGAAATAAAAATTGAGATTTCAATCATTGGGTTATTAAGACCAATTATTTTGATGCCAGTACCAGTAAGTATCAAGGAATTGAATTTGACATTCTTAATGAAAATAAATTTTCATTTATTTATGACTACTTGAAGTAAAACACTTAAATTTAGACCCTATGTTCTTCTAGTGGGCGCCTCTTTAAATAACCCCGAAGACCTGAAATATCTCTATGAAGGACATGAAGCATTCTCTGCTCTACCAACATTCTTAATCATACCAGCCATCACCACTTTGCTGGGTGCTAACATAATCGGTGATGTTTTCCCAGGGAAGGATATTGATCTCACTAAGGTACTTATTTAGTTGATGTAAATATTCATTGTTGTATTATTTATATTGGTTTGAAATTCAACACACCACTAGTCTACAGTTATAATAAATTAATAGGGTGAAGGAAACTATCCTTTCTCTTAAATTTTAGTGGTGTATATGAAAAAAAGTGCATTAAGCACAATATAATATAATATAGTATGTAATAAATAAAATGATAGGATTGTATAACAATAAAGCACAAAGAAAAGTAAAAACATTAACACAGATTTACACACATTTCAATATTTCAATTATAATACACATTGTTTTTCACACAAAGAAAGATAGGCTATAGAACTACATGTTTCTAGAAGTTGTATAGCCTATACTTTTTACAATGTGTATCTTCTAGTGATAAAGGAACATCTCAGAAAATTTTACCTCTTAAAAGTGAAAGTACTTATGTTAAATATGTTTCAGATGCTGCATGGTGAACAATATCTAGAAGTGATTAGGCCCCTTGAGACCTCAGGAGAACTTGTGTCAAAAGCTCGCTTGTTGATGTTTTAGACAAGGGATCTGGAGCTGCCATATTGGTTGACGGTAAGTAGTGCGGTCCACAGCGAGATTTTTCTATGGCAAATTTTAGAGGATTTAAATTAATGCTATGTTACTTTGAAATGTTGGTTATACTGGTAGTAAAATTACATGGCCCAGTGGCTAAAACTATATTTTGTGAAATAAGGTCTACGTATGACTTGCCAGTTATTACAGGAGTGCCTTAATCTTCAAAAACTTTTGACTTTTCTTCTAATATTTTTCAGGTTCAACTTCAATAAATATAAAGTTTTGTAATCATAAATATTATCAGCTAAAATAAACATTTATTTATTCTGTTCTTATCATTTTGTTCTGATATGTATATTGCACAATAATGTTCACTTTAAACTTATGTAGTAATCGAATTGCATGTTGTGACAATAACCTAATTTATCAGCTTGGGCTGAAATATATTTAACACTTTGGCAATAAAACATTTTCTATATGATATTTGGCATCTAAAGCTATACTAATATGAATACAAAACTAACCCGCTCTAGTGGCCGCACGGTCTAATGTGCTACTCTCGCAGTAGACTATAGAGTAGTGGATTTCCAAAATGGTTTTTCACTTTACCATCATGCAAATGTGGGTACACTAATAAATATAACCTTAATCATCCCTAAAACCATTAGCATAATTAGTACATAAACGTATAACCCGAACAGGCAGTAAGATGTGGTGCTAAAAAAACAACTCAAATTTGGTCTTAGATATATTTCTTATTATTTGATTCGGCTTCACTTTGAATAATAAAAGTAGACTTTGCTCACCAATTGTGAAAATTAAACAAATTAATAGTATAATGAACTGAAAGCCCATTTGAAAAAATAGAAAAAAATAGATTTTGAAAATTAATGTTATCATAATTATCAATAAAATAATGAGGACAACTCAATAATTGATAGTAATATCTGAGCTTTTTGTTTCCTTTATCAAATAAAGAAAGATGATGCAAAAACATTCAGTAATCGGAATATTAAAAATTCAGTGATATATAGAAATTTAGATATTTTCTAATTTTACTCATTAACTCTGACAGATCAACCATAAGTGGGGTGTGCCGAGTCCACTTTGTCAATTCGAAATGAAGTCGATTCGAATAATATGAGACATTCCTGATGCGGAATCAAAGGTTAAATATTAAAACAAAAATTTTGTAATGTTGGTTAGAAATATTATAATTTGCCTAACTATGTAAATTAGGTAATAAATATAATTTACAAAATGGTATATTTCAGAAATAATTACCCTAGTTTATCTTAAAATGATAAATTAAGTTATTATCACAAAATATAATTGATTCTTTTTTTCTATGCCGACACTAAATTGTGATGGAAATAGTAGCGAAGCTTTGTAGATGTCAAATACAAAATTTTACTTTTGATTCGAAGCTGAAGTAAATGAAGCTTCGCACAACCCTAACTCTAAGTACAGTCAACTTTCGACTCTACAATCTTTCACGGTTCCCTGGAAAAGGGTGTTATTGGAATTTTAATCGTTTTGTTCCACCCCCGACCTTCATACGCAAAAATTGCATTTTTTAGACAACACATGAAGCAAATAAAAATAAAACATACCTATTTTTGAAGAAGTCCATTATAGGGAAACCTGCCTTCTTCTTAGCACTAGTTTTCTCGACAAAGTCTTTCACATTATAGAACTAGGCCCACAGTTCACTAGCGCCCTGTCGCTTAAGTGCTCTCGAGTAGACGTCCTCAGCTTTCAAAAAATATTTTGTCATGGGTATGTCTTCAGGCTCTTCTTCCATTCCTTCCTCCCCTTCTTTATCGTTGGACTTCTGCTGCTCCCTGATTATATTGGTGGCTTCAAGGGTGCCCCAAACTGTGATGTCATCTACTGCTATATACTCCTCATACATGCAGTCTGGGGCTAATCTCTGCCACGTTTTCCTCGTCGCATGGCCGAGTGAAAGTCAGGGGAGCAGACAAAGGTGCTGTTGATGGGCCAGGCTGCGGTTTCATGAAAGGGCCCACCTGTGGTTCCGTGGAGGGGCATGGCTGGGAACTTGCATCCACTGGCAGTGGGTTGTCTGGGTCTTCGGCGCTGGTAGCGGCGGGAAGCATACAGACGGCAGCCTCTTCATTGACTGGTAGGACAAAGGGGGCAGTTGGCGATTACCGCCGGTCTCACAACCCTACAATTGGCAACAATTTCTTTCATGGCCCTGAATACGTTCAATTTTTTTACCTTGACATGTTGAGATTCCACACCATACTCCGCACAAGCATCTCACGGAACTTCACTTTTACTTGCTGGATTATTCCCTGGTCCAGGGGCTGAAGCATGCTGGTACGTGTTCTTTGGCAGAAACACCAGCTCGATGTTCCTGAGTTTGTCGAGAGCAGGATGTGCTGTGCAATTGTCAACAAAGAGCACGCCTTATATATTTGCGGCGTCCATCTTTGAATAGAAGCGCCTAAGGATATTTCAGAGTAAGGGCATCCACTCCTTCACCAGTGTTGGGTCAACCGATGCTCTTTCACCGACGACCTTGTGGCTGGATATTCTGTGACACACTTTGAAATGCACTAGCGACCCACTCGAACACTTAAAATTTTTTATACCCAACCACAGGGCAAATTCATAGGCCTTCCTCTGCATCATCAGTCTGTTTATAGGCATGTTGTGCGCTCTATGCGGGCTGAACCACTCCAGCATAGCCTGCTCCAAATTCACGTGCATCGCACCCTTCGAATGTTTGACCTTTAAATTGTGGCCTTCCTTCTACACTGCATTCACAATTTCTTCTCTCATTTTGAGGATCCTGAAAAGTGTCTGACTTCAGGATGCTATGCTGCCGCGCAATATCCGTCTTTGTAATCTTCTTCTCATTCGCTTCCTGAATGATCTCATACTTCTTTATGAGCATCAAGAAAGTCCTCTTTCCACTCATTTAGTCGAAATTATAAGCTCCTATCAAATAAAAAAAAAAGCTTGGATTGTCAAAAATTATTCATAAAATCAAACCAAAAACATAACCAAATCGAAATAGCATTGTCAAAAACAATAGCGTGGGTCATCAAAAGCTTGTTCACAAAATCAAACAAAAATGTAACCAAATCGAGAATTGAAATAACAATGGCAAAAACAAGCCTGGCGCGTAATGTAGCGGCAGTCGCGCGTGGAGAAACATTGTCTTGCTTGTGGAAGGGGGTGGATAGAGTTATTGCTATTAGCTTGCATTGATGGTGTGATGTACATTTTTATACCTAACCCACCCCAGTTACTAGTAATACAACGCTCAACAAAGAAAATCGCAACGCAGTGTCCTAAATAAGTGCAACAAACACATTTTACAGCCGATTTCTTTAAAATTTTTGACCTTCTTTCCCCCCTCATTTTTCACGATTCGCCAAAAAAGGGTAATTACTTTGAGAGGGATGCTATTCCTGGGGTTGTATAATCCAGAGTTGACTGTGTATGATATTCAAAGTTTAATTTTATGTGCTAACAGGTTTATAAATTATTTAACAAAAGATAGGGAAGGACCTTGAATTTTTGAAGTTTTGGATTAAAAAAAATTGGTAAATAGAATTAAAATTTGTATGAATAAAATAAATTCAACTCATCTTTAAAAAAATAACTATAACCTGTAATACTTTTGAAATGAATTTAAAATAAAAATCTTTCATATATATGGTTTTATCTAATTCATTTGCTCATGATTCCAGTGGATACATTTGATGGAATGGCAATCAAGTAGCTTACAATCAGGTGACAACGTTTGCCATTGGAATGGGTGGTTTTGGTGGAAAGAGAACATCTGACAAGGCTGTGGATATTGCAAATGCACCCGCTAGAGCTCCAGATGCCACAGTCACAGAGAAAACATCTTTGGATCAAGTGAGTGATGGGCTTTTACATAGGATATAACTACCATCACCCGATTTTATAATCATGGGAATTTTTTTATTTTGTATTAATATATACCAATATATATTTGATGTGCCTATTTAATGTGCACTCTCTGAACTGAATCATTTTTATCAGCACTTGAGAGTTTCTATTTGCAAACATGAAAGGTGGTTACCAATTTTTCTGGGAACAGTATTTTCACATACTTTCTAAGATATTTTTACATGCCACAATCAATGGCTTTACTTCCCCTTGAAGGAATCTGTATTACAGATTTTTATCGCTCAAGAAAAATCTGTCGATCCTGGCTGAGTTTGAACCCATGAACATCAGGTCCTGAGCCGAGCATTTTACCCCAAGACCACAGAGGTCGATAATAATTTAAATAAACTGTGCAAATTTAATTGAAAATGCCCACCTATGGAAAGAGGAAAAAGTTGGAAGAATCCATTGCAAACAGTGACATCTTTCTTTCTTTCTTTTGTCTTCTATGATAGGGAAATAGTTATACACACACATTTAAATACAAATTGAGTAATATTTTGGCATTGTTGCCTCATACACAAAGAGAAGGGAGAATACACTTTACACAAAGACAAAACTACTACATTTTTAATTGACACTTATTATTTGAACTTGATAGTTTATTTATCTTTACTTTTATCAATTTCCACTATTATAAAATAATGTATTCACTGTGCCTCCTCATTAAACAATGCCCAAGAGATGTGGGAAAAAAACACAGTTATTTAAATACAACATTAGCCTTTGGTTTCCATCCTACAAATACCTTCAAAAATGAAAATATATTGAAACGATGTGGAAACACTGTAAATTAGTATAATATAAACTATTAGGAAGGAAGTCAACCTGATGGTAAAGTTAGGTTAGGTCTTGATAAACATCAAATAAAAAATGGATGGGACCCTCATTCTTATGGATATTCAAGATTCAAAGATTAGAGAAAATTTTAGATATGAGACTCAAATCCTTAAAAAAAAAAAAAAAAATTATTCCTTCAAGTTAAATCTGTTTTAGAGATTTAATACTACTATTTATGGTTTAGAACCAATTATAATCTTAAATAACACACACATTGAGACATTATGCGGATTGTCATAGTACCATGTTTAAACCTAAATATATATATTTTTTCTAGGCAGCTGTTTACAGATTGTCCGGTGATTGGAACCCCTTCACATTGATCAGGATATGGCTACTTTGGGGGGCTATCGACGGCCCATCCTCCACGGACTATGCACCTTGGGATTCTCAGCCCGGCATATCTTACAACGTTTTTCCAACAATGATCCATCCAAATTCAAGGCTATTAAGGTACAATTTTATTTTAAGAGGTACCCTCCTTTTCCCATTAAAGTAACAGGCTTGCCTTGGTAGGCACCACTATGATGTAACTTATAAGATAAGGTCATAGCTTAATCAGTCGAGGTAAGACTGAAATATTTCAAGTTAAATGGAGTGTCACTACTCTTATTTTTTCGTTTCTGAAATGTTATTTCAATAAAAGTTATTGATATGTTGTTATTATGACCTAATCTTTTTAAGTTACATCATGACTTAATTAATCTAATTAGATAATGAATTGTTGTTAGTTGAGATAGCAACATAATACCTCATAGCTATTACTAATTATATCTATATTGATCCAAATGTGAGCCAATTTTAGGTTAAAAAAGTACTCACAAATTTTCAAAAAGATTTTTTGGGAAAAATGGACATATACAATTTTTTCATGCGAGAGATAAATAATTGTAAAAATAAAATATTAATGCCCTAGTCCTAACTTCATTTTATTATTGATACTAACCCGCTTCAGTGGTGGTGTGCTATAACACGCTACTCTTTTAGTAAAATAGACAGCCGATGACAAGGAGATCGAGGTTTGGATCTCGGTTGGGTGTTTTGAGGTGAAGGTTTTTTTCCACTCTACCTCCATGCAAGTGTGTGTACACTTTCTTTAATATAACGTTCCTAACCCCTAAAGGCATTAGTTGATTAGTGAATAAGCATAAAACCCAAAAGAGTAGTAGGATAAGGTGCTAAAAAAAATATTGTTGCTAAGTCTATTTCATTCTAAATATTTGACCTAACCTTCAGTGGATATAACTGTATCACAGCGCCTTAAAGTTTGATTAAATTCTCAAAAATTCCAGGGTATTTCACAAAATCTCTCTTTTTAATATCTATTAGGGATGTTTAAAGTCCATTTCTTACAATTCAAAACAATCTCAAATCAAATATATGAAATAGTCTTGAAACTGAGTCAGTGTTTGAATATTTCTTACTGCTGGTTTTATATTTATAAAAATAGTTAATTGTGTATATTAATGTATTAAAATAACTTTGTAAATGTGTTATTGCATAATCGGGTTTGTAGTGTTTTGTTTAAATTTGATAAATCAAATTTTATCACAACTTACATTTGTATTACTTCATAATTTTTTCGTATGAATATTGATTTGTAACAAATATTATAGTAGCTTTAGAATTGTTAAGCTGTCACTATATTTACTAGCAAAGCTATGTAATTGTCAAAGCCAGAATTTTTTTCAAAGTGCCGAGCTAATATTTGTTATTAGCCCAAATCAATGTTAGGAAGTTTTGCACACACTTTCTATCCAGCAAATTAACTAGCTCTTTTGTTAGTCATGTTTTTTCTTATCTGAACATCCTGCCCTACTTCTTTAGTCGCTCTTAAAAGTGCTAGCTACTTTGTATCGTTAAGAGAGTACTTATTGGGAGGTTCAAATCTTAGGCCAAAGTCTTGAGAACTCAGCCTTCCTCAACTTGGGGGAGCTGAGCTAACCCTTGCTCACAATCTCCGTTCGGCATTGAGTTGTATTGACCTATCCAAGCCCCTTGTCTATCAATATTTATTTTATTAATTAATCCATTTTACTTCTCTCTATACTAAACACATGCTTTCATCCTGCTGCTGCTTGCACTCGCAAAGCATTGATTCAAATTTAAAATAAACACTTGTTCATTATTTTAACATTTTTCACAAATAACCAAGATAAAAAAAGTTTAGATATTTAAAAAAAAAGCTATTGCAAGACACACATTATGGTTTGAACTAGAAGTAATAGGTCAGACCCGCTTTGGTGACTGCATGGTCTAAGGCACCACTCTCGCAGTACGCTAGACTGCCGATGATGAGGATATCGAGGTTTGAATCTCGGTCAGGTATACTGAAGGTGGTTTATCAAAAAATTGCTTTCCATTCTACCTCCATGAAAATGTGGGTAAATTTCCTCTAAATATAACTTTACTACTTAAATCATAAGTGTAATTAGTACACAAGCATGTGATCTTAGTCAATCTGACCTGTTATTTACATTACAAATAATATTCAGCTGGAAAAATCTGAAATAATTAAATTGTAAGTTGTGATATAGCTTGATTTATCAGATAAAATGAAATATTACAAACAATAACGGTTCATTGACAGTCAGACACCTTAGCTCGGTTGGTAGCTTGTCTCCCTGATGAGCTAAGTAAGGGTCCCGGGCTCGGTTACTGGAATGGCCAAAAATTATCATTGAAGGAAATATGGTTTTACCCTTTCACATTGATAAATTAAAGGCCGGGAACTGTATATTGGACCTGTCCTAGTCTAGTTAGATCAAAAAGCATAGAGAGCTCTGACAGGCCTAGCCAGCCAGTAGTGGAAAATATATCACTTAAATAATAAACTGCCCAGACCGTAGGATGGAAACAGTAATGGATGTCAAGTAAAATTGTATAATAAACATTTTACACATAATTTTAGAATCATAAAATTATATAACCACAAACCTAAAACAACTAAAAAAAAAGATTATTCAAATTTTGATGGACCTCGCACATCCTTACTGTTGATGATTGGAGAAAAAAAAGAAACGAGGAATGGTGATCACAGAAAGCCTTAGATTGAGAGTCAGGAGATAGGAAAACTATGAATGTTCCAAGTTATATGAGGTCACTTCGGTCCTGATAACCTTGGCTAATCGGGACTCTGCTGTAATTGGATGACACAATAATAATATATACTTTTATAAACTAATACAACTGCTTTGTTTCTTTTAAACATCCATCTAGTAAAAGTGCTTCCATATATCATCACAATCCTAACTAGAAAATGATCTCGGTTTTTAAGGGCCAACATTGCAGTCCAACTAAGAACAACAGTTAACTTTCTGAACTGTAGCAGCTGCCCAGAGCAGTGAAAGATTGGGTTTGAATATATTATTTCTAATATTTATTAAGTGTTTTATCAAAACACTTGCATCTTAATTTATACTAATACTTTATTCGAAATATACAAATTAATATACGTTACCTTGGGCAATTTTTAAAATTATTGATAATTATATTAGGGTACTTACTGTACCACTGTTTTAATTGAAAAACTCCCTAAATCAAATTAAAATATAATTAACAGTGATAGTCCCATCTTGACTTGCATATAATTTCAAGGCTATGCATAATTGTTAAACATGTTTTTTATGTGTGCAGGCTCGATTCTCAAAGCCAGTGTTGCCAGGTCAAACTCTGCAGACAAATATGTGGCATGAAGGCAGCAGAATCCACTTTGAAACAAAAGTTTTGGAGTCTGGCTACACTGTTATTGGAGGTATTTATATCATTCGCTGGTATTTACTTTGTTTTAAAAGTGCACTTTAGTTGTGGAAAATGCCAAAATTATAGTCTGAATTATTCTCTACTGTTTAGTGACTCTTAATCCTTGGTTCATATGGCATGGAACATTATGGGCCATATGCAAGAACTTGACTAAGTGAATTCTTTGTGGACACCAGTGTGGGTTTGCTAGCGTCATCATGGATTAAAAGGTGGAGCAATAGTGTAGTCAGGACCGCACTATTGGTCCATTAAGTGCTCACTATACGTTCTTGCATACCGTCCTATGTGTTAACTCAAAATGGAACAAATGAGTTAGGTAGTTTTGATTATGGAACATGATGGGACCAAATATGATAAACATTTTCTTCTCTTATAATTTCTACATTCATCAAGATGAAGGAAAATGATGAGGAAGTAGCTTTGTTGTGGGAGTGATTGGTGATGCTTTATGAAGAAGCAGAACGTGATAGAAGTATCTAGGTTCACCCAATGTTTACAAAAAGTAGGATGAAAACTTTATTATGATATTCCTTAAGATTAAAACTGTACAATACAGTTCTCTCCCGCACAAATACCATACGTCATTCAAACCTTTAAAAAATTGATTTTTTTTTTTTTTTTTTTTTTTTTCGATTTCAAGTGAAATTTGTTTTTGAGCTTTAATACTGCATATCGGAGGTTTAGAACCAGTTATAATTATAGGATGAACTTAACAACTAGGCCACAGACCAGTAATTTAACACTTAACTGTCCTCAGTCCTGGCACAGATTTACCTGATTACCAAACCCTTCCTTCACCTCTGACAAGATGTGTTAATCACAACTTGTGAATGTGTGGAATGCCAAGCCTCCACCGTGGTTTGGATCCCACGTTAAACTGTAGGTCCTCCATTTCATCTCACAATCACCCTACCATTAACATTAGCGTAAGTGTGTATAACCCGAACGGTTAGTAAGACGCGGTGCTAATAATAATAATAATAATAATAATAATAATAATAATAATAACACTTAACTGAATTTATAACTGTTATAATAAATGAATTATAAGAAAGATGATAAACATTCATTTACTTACTATTTCTATTTTTTTATTCTATTATATTTATATTTCCTCTATGTCAATAATTTTTTCCAAGATTGGATTCTGAATTTGATGGTGAATTGGAGGTTTAGATTTTTAAAATAGTGGATTCGGCCCAACTATACATATGATGAAAACTGTTGAGATTGAAAATATAAAACATTTAATGTGAAATTTAGCAATCCCTTTGCTTCCATTATGTCAAAAATATCAAATTACAACCAGCACACACCTTCAGGAAAAAGTTGTTTTTGCTGTAAGAGCTGGAAAACTCAAATTTGCCGGACTAAAGGTTTTCCACCCCTGCCTTAGACCACTTAACCAAGGTTATAAACATACTTTTTCAAGCTATGATTCTTGTGTCTGGGTTGACAGGAGCATATGTAGACCTAACAGAAACTGTGCCTTTCTTGAGAACGAATAATGTTTCTGCTACCGAAACGCTCAAGAGTGAAGCTGTGTTTGATGCGCTCAAGAAAAGGATTGAGGCAAATTTGGAGAAAGTCAAGAAGATCAATGGAGTGTTCCAATACAACATTACCGTTGGCGGCAACACAGCAGGCTCTTGGAGTAAGTTGTACCAGCACTCAAAAGTAGGGATGGGACTTGAGGATCCTCAAACGCTTGTATCTCTTCTTGATTATCCCTTCTATTTTATACTATGATTTAACATAGTGCTTTATTTCAAAACTAAACAATTGGCTAACTCCACCCACATTTTTCCTCTTTCTCTAGGTTGGGTTTACTTCACTTAAATTTCATTCGATTATTTTTCCTTATTTGTATCAATGTCAATGTATCATAATATAATACTTGTAAATGTAAGCAATCACAATTCTTGTTACAGCGATTGACCTAAAAAAGGGTGTGTTGTACAAAGGACCAGTGAAAGAGGGCAAAGTGGACTGCACCCTCACGATGTCTGACCCAGATTTTGTGGACTTGGTTAGTTAACCCACTGGTTTTAAGGCAAATTAAGTTTAACACATTAGGGTGTGATGGAAGGGGACATGAGAAAAGGCCATTGTTTTTGCAGTTTTTATAGCGAACTTTTTTTTTTTTTTTGCAAATAAATAAAATATTGCTCCAGTACAAATATGAGGTTTAATTTTCTTCACATGGTGGAATTAAGAGTTCTTGAATATCTGTCAGTATGTCCTGTAATTTAATGACAAATTTTTATCTCCATTTAAAAATTTTGTGATCTAATTTTGCTATGCTCATTACAGATATTCAACAACTGTTGATATCAGCATGTGAAGAAAATTAAACTCTATGTTTCTACTGAAGAAATGTTTGATTTATTTTGTCCAAAAAAAGGTTTTTTCTATAAAAACATTGGCATTTTCTCGCTTCCCCTTTCATCCCACCTTGACATTGAACATATTTCAAAATGTGTTTGCCGATCCTTAAATAAACTTCACCCCTAATTCTTTGTTGAAAAGTGTTTGTAATAATCTTAGGTAATTCGGTGTGCTATTTTGAATATTTATTAAAGGTACTTACTTACTCTTTTTGTTTGATAAGGACAACAGTACCAAATTATTACTCAATTGGTGTTTAAATGTGTGTGTGTGTGACTAATTCTACTGTATAAGACAGAAAGAAGATAATCACCTCTGTGCATTGGATTCTTCCCACATTTTTCCTTTTTCTTCTTTATTTTTATAAAGTTCTATTATAAAATTATTTAGCCATTGGGCCACCTCATTTTTTAAAAACATTTTACTAGTTTTGAACATCCGACACCTTAGCTCAGTCGGTAGCATATCTGCCCATTGAGCTAAGGGTCCTGGATTTGATTCCCGGCATGGCCGAAAAATTTATCATTGATGAAATATGGTTTTAACTTTTCACATTGATTAATTAACGGCCTGGGACTGGATGTTATGCTTGTTCTAGTCTTAAGTTAGATTACAAGGTATATGAAGCTACGACAGGCCTAGCCAGCTGGAAGTGAAAAATATATGGTTTGAATAAAACAGACCCAAGCCATAGGCCAGAAACAGTAATGAATGTAAAGAGTTAGTTTAGGTCATTTTAAACACTGAGATGATGTATTTAAACTTTCTTTGATAAACAGTGTTATTTAATGTTGCTGCTAAATTTTTATTTTGTGTTAACTTAAAAGTGGGGATTAGTGAAGTAAAAAATATGTTTAAATCTTGTTTTGAATTTGTTGTTTCAAATCAATCCAAGAATTGTACCTTTGTGTCCATAAAAAATAAATAATTTAGGATAAAATGTATGAAATAAAGTGAACTAAACAAAATATAATATAATGTATAGTAAATAAAATTAAATTAATTTTAGAAAAATAAAGCACAAATAAAAGTTAAAGAAAAGAGTTGTGTATTTCACATTTTCTCTTCATGGATTCTGATAGAATGAAACCTAGGTTGATATGTTTAAGTGTGAACCCTTTTTTTTTCTTTCATGAAAGTCATATTGTGTTGGTTCCCTTTTATGATTCCATCCACCTTTTCTGTACCTTCTTACAAATATAACAAAATAATTTAAAAAGTGAAAATAGGTTTTCCTTAAAAAGTATGTCTGATTGTGCAAGTGGTGTTGTGTTCCTCATACAGTTTTGTTTATGTTTCAGTTTGCCGGAAAGTTGAATCCACAGATGGCATTCATGCAGGGGAAGCTGAAGGTGGCAGGAAATTTAATGTTGGTACAGAAACTAAGTGGTCTTATGAAAGAACAATCCAAACTGTGATTGGCCAATCCTGATAAATATTCAATGTCCAAATGAAGCTTTATTTGACCAGTTAATGGTTTATTTTCTTTTGTTGGTAATTTCAGGATGTCTGCCATCTAGGAAAACGGGAATTTGAAGTGATCAGGGGAAAATGGGGATGTCGGGAATTTGGTAAATTACAATAAAAATCTGGGAAAATGTGGTTTTACTCAAAATATGAAATATAATAATTATTAAAACAGTAACTTATAATGTGATTCAAACTGTTGTTTTTTGTTAGTAACTCTGTAATATATTTTATAATGTTATAATAATTCCGAGTAAACAATGTTAATATGATTTTCAAAAGAAGTTTATTTAAATTTCAAAACTTATTATTATTATTCATAAAAATGGGGAGAGGGGAGTTAAAAGTTGGGAATTTCATTGATCTACTTAAGTAGATAACATGTAATTTGTTCATAGGGTATAGGATCTAATATAAATTTAACTCGGTTGTGATTGAAAACTTTTAAATAAAGTTAATTCTTTTAGGATAAAAATTATAAATTATAATTAAAATTATATTATGATTAAAAATTATAATTTCTTAAAAGAAAGGGGTCAAAACTGTGGAAACGCGATAAAATAGTGTAAGTGATAAATAAGGAAGCCAACCTTAATAGATAGTTGGATTAGGTCTTGATAAAAACAATTTTTTCTCTTCATTTTTCCCTATTCTTCACACATATTTTGATTACTTCCACAGTTACACATTTTTTTAATCCCATGAAATATTCCTTTATCATCATAAGAGAAACAAAAAACGGCAGTAACATTTGACAAAATTGTAAAGTGATTTACACTCCAACTTTTCAAATGTAAAATTGTGTAGCTGTGAAACTGATCAAAACATGAAAATGGGAAGACTTGAATAAAACTTTTTTTTAAAAAACATAATGAAAAGTAGTAAGGAAACCACTTCTTAATTTTGATAATATAATTCAATGTGGAAAAAGAATTTGAAGATTGGAGTTCAATATAAAGTCCAAAGATCAACTAGTATATAAGATATAAAACACAACACAATAAGTCACATAAATTTGGAATTAATTGACAATTAATTGTTAACTTCACTAGATTACCATCGTAATACCAAAACATATGTTCTTAACTTTTTTGATATTATGGAAATCTAGTGAAGTTAACAATTGTCAATTAATTCCAAATTTATCTTACTTAGTTCGTTGTGTTTTGTATCTTATATACTAGTTGATCTTTGGACTTAATAGAATTTGGAGATTGGAATTCAATATAATCACAATTCTTTTTGTTGTTATATATAAACTTACAATTCTTTCAGGTAGACTTACTTCATCACTTATAAACTTGTTTTCTGTGCTGATGTACTCACTAGTATTAACATATCCTAATAAATTGATTGCCGTTGACAGGGTAAAGGTGTGAAACCTTGCTGATTTCACTGAAGGTAATTTTTTTTTTATAAATATACACAGATATCAAAGTGAAATATTGTTTTTAGAAGTTTGCCGTCATGCATGTACTTGAAGGTAGATAAAGGGAAATTTCACCCATGTTGTATGCCCATTGATGCAAATTTATCTGCTTTTTTTTAGGGTGTTTATTTTCACCTCAATTACCTAGAACATTGAGGTACTCCTTTAAAGCAATTTGTTGAGATTAAAGGAATATAAAAATTGACGTTTCCTAATCCAACACTTGTTTTTTTATTATCTGATTTATCTGAACACAGTAACAAGGATATTAAGTGATATATCGATGTGAATAAGTGCATATAACTCGAACAGGTAGTAAGACACAGTGCTGATGATAATAATAAGAAGCAATTGGCTGGAAAGTACAATAATCATTTCAGGGGCTGGATGTTTAAACATTTGCCGTAATTATATGGGTTGCCAATTCAACTTTGAAGCAAATTTTAATATATATGAAATATTAAAACTCAAGACTTAGATAGTGATTGATAATAAAGATTAATGAGAAAGAATAGGCTAAAAAGTTAAATTAAAGCAAAGTGACAATTAATGCATTAAAATCATTTTACAATTAGAATCATAGCATTAAATAAGAACATATACAATAATATGAGTCAAAGGGGGTAAGCTAGTAAAGTGAAATACAAATATATGGTTGGCAATATTTATAATAAACCTGCAAGTCAAAAATCTAGCAAAACAATAGGTGTAATATGGTAAAAACAATTAGAATGAAAGTTGGCTTAATTAAAAATAATAAGCTAAATATAAACAATTAATACAGTTTAAAAAGAGTTAAATATAAAGTAGATACGAGTATAAGTAAAATAATTACATGAAATATAACGTGATTGAAAAACGTAGTTACGAGATGGTCAAATAATATTAATTGATATAAGTGGAACAAAGTAGCAGAATAATAAAGTAAAAGTTACAATTTAAATCATTAACATATAGTGAGATTGAGTAGTTAAAAAAGTTTAATAAGGTGACAGATTACATAAACATTAGAAATAAGTTAAAGGGGTGGGGGGGTAAAATCGATTAAACCAGTTAAAAACAAAAGTGGAGGAGATAAAATAAACTAATATAATGTAGGCTACATTGATTAGAAACCTTTGTAATATTTTAAGAGATTATAAAGAATTCATATAAACAGGTATCTAAGTCTTTTTCTAGAAGAATTTGACGTCCCTTACTCCTTTAACAGTGTTCCTGTGTTGATGACGGTTACAGGAACTCTAATTTTCCGACATGTTTCGGTGCTAATATCAGCGCACCATAATCATGGAGCTGAAATTAAAGACTTTCTATAAAGTAGTGAAAAAATAGAACGTTAATACTGAGAAAGGGAAAAAACCCAAAAAACTATAACAAGTAAAGTGACATAATTTGAAACAGACTTACTTCGTTAGGTGTTGAGACACGATGTGTTAAGTCTTTAGTTTTAATCTATCAACACTCCTTACGGAAGATTCTTTTAGATGTTTTCTAAAATTTTATATATGAAATAGTCATGAAGCTGAATTAAAGTTTTTAGTAATTTGTTGGTTTATTCATAAAACATAATATATTGTACTTAATTTTATAACTTTATACACTCAAATCTCTGATAAAATGTCTTATTGCACTTTCTTTTTCAGTGATATTTAATTCTAATCTTATACATCAATTTATTTCCACATTCAATTACTTCAGAATATATGAAACAGCTCTTAAAAGTAACAAGTGAAAATAAACTTGGCTGTAAATATTTTTAATGGCGGACCAGGATATTTTTTAAGCTTTGCATACCCCTAGTCAATGGTTTAATATCTGGGAAGGTAAATAATGGCTTAATAATCATTGATATGCAGATTTTTCATTTAAGCATCTGGGGCACTTTCCAAGTATAAAACATGTAGATTGGAAATACTAAACAAGTATGGATAAGTGATTCCTGAAGTCTTTGAATAATTACACAAACATTTTCCAGTTTGGGGAAAATTATAGACAAAATATATATATTGTGTTTGTACTGAACTCAAATAGAATAGCATTTGTATATAATATATTAAAATACATGACATATTTGCAATACTCTACCCAAACATGTTACATTCCTGTAAATTTTTATTTACATATGATAAATAAAACTTTGTTATGTTTATTAATCTTGGTATGATAATAAAGAAATATTTTTTAAAATTTTGTGTCTTTATTTAAAAAAAACTCTTAATCAGTACACAAGTACAAAATATTTATACTGCTTTCAGTCTTTCTGCTTCCTGCCCTTGGTAAGTTTCTCATATTTGGACTTGCTGGTGTACCAAAGAAGAAAGGGAATCAGTAGACAAGGCATGGTCATCACTGCAAATGCTCCCCAATCCAGCTAGAACAGGCAATACAATAATGATAAATTCTAAGATATATAAATATATTTTTTTTATTGGCTATAGGAATATTAAGAAAAAAATTGTAATAGAGCAGTTCATTCTTCTTTTTTTCCTGGTAATTTCAGACAAAATAACATGACATCTGCTACAAAATAAAAATATGTATAGTTTTAAATCAGGCTAATCGACCATCATTAACATACAGAACAACAAGTAATCTACTTCACAAAAATATCCAATAATGTCTTGCTACTTCGTCCAACCAGTGGGATTACTTGTTAGGATGGCTTAGTGGGAAGTCAACAGTGACAAATAACTGTGGGGTTCATTTTGATCTTGTTTATTGAAATAGATTAATTACTCCACGAGTGTATAAATGTGATATAGGTTTGAGAACAGGTTGAAAAAGTTTGTCCTTGTTCTGCCAATGTCCCTACTTAGGTCAGGGTGCAGAACTTCTATCTTCGGTGTTATATACATGGCTGCCTGGATATGCATGGTTGTTATATAACTCAGACGTTCTATATGGTTTGGGGTTTCCTCCTCTGTATTGAACAGGAACTCAAGCTGTAGGATATTCTCCTCAAAAGTTACTGTAACGTGTCAGCTGAATATGTAAAGCACTTCAAAGTAGCCCCTTAAAAACAACTGGCGTCCTTTGCAATCCCCCTTAACCTTCAGTTGAAAAGGTCTAAGTACACAATTATATATCACCAGAAGAGGGAAGTTTCCGCAGAGTTAAACACAGTCTGGTGAGCGTGCATAACTGCTGATATAGAATAATTTAATGACAGTATAATTGTACAGGTTTATGTCAATCTTGCATGCTGTTGATTACGAAAGGCTGCAAGCTATGACAATTGTTTTATTTAGTGTGTAAAATACATTTTAAAATGCTACAATTCAATTAAAAAATGTTAATTGTTTTAATATGCTGATTAAAAGTTTGTAAAAACTAGGACAGGGCCCTAAATCCTTTAGGAGATTTAAAAATTCAAATCTTAAAAAAAAAATCCAATGTAAGTTAATTTTAGAGCTCTTAATATTGCTTATTGGTGGTTCAGAACTAATTCTAGGTTTAATTCATCAACCAGGCCCCAGACCAGTAATTTAACATTTGTATGAATGTTATAATGAATGGATTATTTTATGATAAATAATGTTAACATAATTATTCAAAGATTTGTATTTGGGATTCAAAGGCAAATCGGAGATTCAGATTCAACCCAAACTCCAGTAAAACCATATCTTGCGATACTTAGGTCTCTCTATTGGTAAGTTTATAAGTGGAGTGGAGAACATTAAATTACTGCTCAAATCAATGTAAGATTTGAAAAAAAAAGTTAAAAACTTTATTTTCAAATTGTGAAGTGGAATTTGTTCAAGAGATCTAATTCTGCTCGTTGGTGGTTAACCAACATATTTATGGGTAAAACCTGAACACAGAACATTAATTTACCACTTGAAATTAATTCATTAGTACATTCAGTTAACAGATATTGATAAAATTTTATTAGTGACTAATCATTCCTCTTACATGTTCCTATCTAGGTGTCCTATCATTATTTACCAATTTCCTTATTCATTTGTTTTTTGGTTTTCTCTTTAAGGAAGTTGTGTTAAAGGTTTCACATTCCCCCCTGACAAGTTTTGATAGAATGAAACCTAGGTTGGGGGATTTTGTGGTAATGCTAGATTTTCTTCTGGAGACAATGTTTGTTTATCTCTTTGTCCAGTGGCAGTAATGTTAAGTGTGAAATGTGTTCTTTTCAATGTATGAGACATAATATTCTATTTTCTATCCACCTTTCCTGTATTTTCTTCCAAATACATATAAAACAATACCTCAAAAAGGTTGAAAAGAGGTTTTGCTTGGAGATATATATTTAATATATATTATATATTTCCTATATAATATATATTTAATATATATTATATATTTCCTAAATAGTAAAGTAAACAAACCTCTTATGTTAACATGTTTTCTAAAACGGTGAATTTGATCCTTTAACGTCCAGCATTTAATTATTATTATTAATTTTGTTAACTATATGGCATAACTTTATAATTAATGTGAACAAAATCAACCAAAAAATATCCTCCCTGCTGAAAAAGATCCACTACGGTAATCCTTAACAAATCCAGTAAAACATAGAAGCACAAAAACAACTTGCAACAAATACACAAATTTGAATACCCTATGAAAGGACATTATGACTGCTTCAAAGAAAATCTTGTATTTCAACTACAATGCAACTACTGCATTGCTGAATACATTAGCCTCACCACAGGAACACTCAGACAACAAATTAATGGTCGCTGTTTTGAAACCAACATTGACAACTACCTTGACAAACCAGTAGCACTTCCTAGCCAAATATATAATTCAGATTTTGACTCATACTAAAGTACTATAGCTATACAAGTTCTCCCCAATAGTTGCAATGCTTCCCAGCTGCATAGATGGGAAATTGCACCCTTCTGGTCTCAACCTTATATAACCTTCTCTCCTTTTCTTCCAAGTAGGCCTACTCACACCAGTCAGTGATTTTTATATAAACAGTATTAACAGATAATTTAATCTGATAGTTGAATATGGTTGAGTGAGCCAAAGGAAGAGGGAAAATAGGAAAGCGGGCCGAATGATGGATGAAAAAGGAAGGATGATGAAGAGGTAGAGAAGCTGTGGAAATCATATTTTCAGAGATTGTTGAACCCTGAGGGGGAAGGATAGGTATAGGAGGGAGAATGGACCGAGAGATGGAGGAGGAAGTAGTGGACCTAACCAGGAAGGCGGTAGAAAAGGCCTTGAAAAGGAAGAGGAAGGGAAAGGCACCAGGAGGGGACAAACTCACAGCATAAATAACGGCAACAGGAGAAATGGGTCTAGAGTGGTGGTATAGAGTAACAAGGGCAGTATGGAGGGAAAAGAAAGTGCCAGAGGATTGGATAAAAAGGTATTATATTACCAATATTCAAGAAAGGAAATAGGAAGAGGTGTGAAAATTATAGAGGCGCAACACTAATGTGTCAATGCATGAAAATGTATGAAAATATTCTGGAAAGGAGAATGAGGAAAAGCATGAAGTGAAGATAGAGAGAAGAGGTGTCCAATAGATTTAATATTTGGAAAAGAGATATAAGTTTGTAAAGGCATTTATGGATGAGGCTGGAGTAGAAAGAGGAGTGGCAATGAGATTAAGGAATATGTATGATAATGTGATTTGTGTAAATATGGAAAGAGAGTGGACAGAGTGGTTTCAATTAAAAAATGGAGTCAATCAGGGAGGTGTCCTCTCACCATTACTATTTGTATCGGTGATGGAAATGATAATGAAGAGAGTGGCAGGCAGATTGGGTGAGGAGAAAATGAAAGCAATAATGTTTGCATATGATTTGATGGTATGGGGGTGAAATAAAGAAGAAATACAGGAACAGTTGCAGGAATAGAATGAGGAGGGGGAAAAGTGTGGAATGAAATTTAGTATGGATTAGATTTGAAAGAAGCAAAGAGTGTGAAGTATCTGGTTACTGTGATTAAGGCAAATGGGGGCAGCAGGGAAGATATAGTGAGACGAGGGTGTAAGGAAGTGTTGTAAAGGGCATAGTCCATACCCATAGTAACATAAGCAACGGAAACTTGGACTTTGAATAAGAGAGATACAAGAAAAGTGGAGGCCATAGGAATGAAGTTTTTGAGGAGCATGCTAGCTGTCGCCAGAAGAGATAGGATTAGGAATGAAGATAAAAGGTTTAGAGTTGGGGTACAGGGGGTACATGAAATAGTAGAGGAAGCTAGGATGAGATGGAAGGGGAGAGATTCCAAGAAGATTAATGGATATGAAGTATGTAGGGAAGAGATTGCAAGGAAGACCAAGTAAAAGATGGCAGCAAGCAAGAGTGCAAGTGAGAGGAGAGTGGAAGAGAGTGCAGGAAGAAGAATGGTGGAAGGACAAAGGTAGATGGAGGCATTTTACTAAAAAAAAGAGACCCGGGCACAGGCTGGAAACAGTTTGTGATGATGATGATGATGATGATGAATTAAATATAATATAACATTATATGCATCAACCAAGAGTAAACACACAAGTTTGAACAGGCAACTGCAGAATCCAAGCCCAAACCATTTTTGTGAATCAATAAACAGGCAACAACATTATCTAAGTGACCGTGACCATGACCTACCTCTAGCCATGCTGCCATAGTCCAGTTTTTGTTTTACTCTCTTCTGCTGAAGAAGAGGACTGATGTATCCCAAAAATTAGATAGTTATGTTTTGTTGTGTTTTAAATGTGAACTTAGAGGTCTACAGTTTTCTGATAAGTGTGCAGGCCTTTCCCTTCTATCCTCGTTTCAATGTTTAATTCAATACAGTCGTATGGGGCCATTTTTCCTTTGTTTGAATTGAAGAGGAGGAAAATACCATCAATTTGGGGAAATTAATCTCTAGCCGTCACCATGTTTTCTAAGATTCTGTTTACATATTCATAGGTAAAATAAAGGGTCTGGGACCATTTTTATGTGCGAGCTTCAAATCTCACAGTAATTACCTTCACACCCCATGAAGAAGTGATTTTGAATTGGCTATTAATTCTATCCAATCAATTTGTGATTGTTTATTATCTATCTCAATTTTCTTTATTAAAGACAAAAATTATTTTTTATAAATAAATATTAGTATTAGTAGATACCCGAGATGTGCTAGAAACAATTTTTAAATCCAAAACGAGAACAGGAAAAAATAATGATGCATGAAAACTTCCTTTGAAAGTACAGAAATGTAAATTGTTTATTAAAGTAAATATTGTTTATAGAGTGCTCAAGTTCCTTTTTACATTTGTGTTTGCTTTGGATTATCTTATCATTCATGCAAATGAGATGATGAGAAATAATTCAGAATAATTATGAAGGAAATAAACTGTTCTGGAAGTGGGTAAAACAAATTAAATAAGGAGTACAAGGAAATACCTATGGCATTCAGATTGAATGTAGTAAGATGATCTGGGATGAAAATGTATAAGAGAGCAAGTAAACAAGTGTACGGCAAAAACATTGAGAACGTAGCAGAAAATAAGGAAGACATTATGAGTGAAATAATTAATGAGGTTGAGGTGTTACAAGCTATGAGAATGTAATAGAATAGCAAAGCTGTGGGTGTAGATGGGATCACAAGTGAAATGCTTTAAGTGTGAGTGCCAGTGTGTTCAATGTGTGTGCTGGGATTTTAAACATTCCTAATGACTGGAAGAATGCTGTCATTGTTCTTATGTACAAAGGTCAAGCCAATAGTAAGAGTAAATGTAAGAATAGGGCAATTAGTTTGTTGAGTATTTCAGGCAAAGTTTTTGGGAGAGTTTTAATTGAGAGGGTAGTTGAAAAAAACTGCGGACCAGATTTTGGGTGCGCAATGTGATTTTATCCCAGGTAGAGAATGCATGGACTAAATATTTGCTTTGCAACCAGTGAGTGAGAAATGTATGGCAGTAAGGAAGAAAGTTTATTGTGCATTTGATCTGTAAAATGTGTACGATTGGGTGAATAGTAGTATGTTATGGAATGTTCTTAGAAAATGTTGTGGATGCATGGTTAGTGAATGCAATTATATTGGTGTATGAGGAAAGTAAAGCATACGTTAGGGTGAATGGAGCTTTAAGTTAATGGTTTGACAGTGTGTTAGACAAGGTGGTGTTATGTCTCCATGGATAAGTGTATGAGGACGCAGTTTGTATGCAAATGAACAATGTGAATGTGAGAGTTCTGTTATATGCAGCTGATGCCGTATTAGTGGCTGAAAGTGAAAATGACTTACAGAATGCATTAAATTGTTTGAATCTGCCAACAGACAGAATGGATTTTTGTATAAATGTCTCAAAAAACTAAGGTGATAGATTTTGATAAGGACAGATCGGGAAATGATTGTCAGCATAGTATAAATGGAAACTGTTAGAACAAGTGAATGATTTGTGTATCTGGGCAGAATGTTCTGTAAAAATGAAAGAAGAAATGGTGAAATTGACAGACGGGTGAATGCATTTCGAAGAGTAGGCTAGTGGAATGTATGTGGACTATTGCAAAGAATGAGTAAGTATCAAAAGAGGCAAAGGTGGCTGTATATAAAAGTGTGTTAATGCCAACATTGTTTTATGGATGCTAAGCATGGGTTTGCCAGGAGAAACACAAGAGCAAGGTAATGTGGTTGAAATGATGTATAAGAAATGTATGTGGAAAAACTCACATGGACAGTCAGTAATGAATGGGTGCTGAAGGAGTGAAGTTTGAAAGGGAATCCAAAAGGTCAATGTAAAGAAGTGCCTTAAGTTGGTTTGGGAATGTTGAGAGGATGAGTGTAGATAAAGTGATGAATAAATATATGATGGAAAAGTGTGTGGATCAAAAGAAAGGGGTAGGCCATGTGAGATGTGACTAAATGTTGTAAGCGAATGTGTGAAAAATAGAAACATTAAGAGTTTTGAAATAAAAGAGCATGTATGTTGTTGAAGTTAAGTGTGGGGGAAGTTAGTGATGATGGATTATGTATGGAGTTTTTTTTTTTAGCTATATGTGCAGTTTCTTTCCTACCCCATAAGAGAACAGAACGATGTGTGTGTGTGTGTGTGTTCATTCAAACATGTAAAATCTAGCTCACACCCATTTTAAATGCAATTAATACCATTGCAATGTATACCATTAATAATTTAATTTGGTAGTGTAACAGCTTAAAATGTTGAAGTTTGATATTGAAAAATAATATTTATAACAAACATTTTTTAAAGGCTGTTATTTGAAGGAAAAGCAGCTTATTTTCAGGCCTTTAAGGTATTATTAGAAATAATACATTCTTGATTTGGTTTGCAAATTTCTTAGAGCATTTGTCTGTTTTTTCATTCTTTTTTAATTTTTCTTTTAATTTCTCTAATTTTTAAAATAAAGTTTTAAATTCCAAAAGAAGATTAAGATATTTTTCTTTTCTCGTTTGATCAAGATATCTTCAGTTTTGTAAATCCTTAGTAGATAATTATATATTCTACAAACTGAAAGAGGAAAAAAACAAACAAATACTTACCACATGCGGAGAGAACTTTTTAGTGTAATCTCGGAATGCTATTATAGCACCTTCGCCTGGTTCACTTGTGACTGCAACCTGCAACTAGATACACAAGCAACATTAACGCCTTATTAGAATTCTTATGCAGCAAAACAATGGTCTTGATTTCAGATTCTTGTGATCCAGTGGTTATAATATTTTAAAAAGCTATGAAATCCTAGAGTAAATAGTTTAAAATGACAGTTAGGAGTATTTTTTACAATTTAGGTGGCACAAAAGTTGAAATATTACAGATTTAGGTTTTTTGAAAGATGGTAAACAATTACTATTTTTTATTATTATTTGTTTACTGAAAAACAACAAGATACAATATATTTTTTGTTTTACAAATTAAAGTATTTTCAAAATTGAGATATTATGCCATCAATTTTGTTTTAGCTACACATCTTACTGCCTGTTCAGGTAAGGCCTTAATGGAACTTTAACAGATTTAAGATTCGTTTTAGTGGCCAAATGGTTTAAGGCCTCACTCTTGTGATAGACTCGCCTTATGATAATAGGGAGATTGGGGTTTGAATACTGCTCAGATTTATTGAATTTTTTTTTCTAAATTGTTTCCCCTCTCCTTTCACACAAATGCAGGTGCATTACCTTTAAAATGATTCCATCCTCATCCCTTACATCAGAGGATTATAATATAATATGCATATAACCTACAAAGGTATTAAGATGTGATAAAAAAAATGATTAAGGAGTGTGAAAAAATATACCATCAATTGAGGGTCCCTGTTGGATTTGAGCATAGTTTTTGTAATGGTCTGGATGTGTTTACAATGTGTGATTTGTGTTTACCATTATGTGAATGACCAACATTGGGCTAAGTTAATGAAGTGTACTAGACCCTATATTATTATTATTATTAGCACCGCGTCTTACTACCCAGTGGGTTGTACGCACTTACGCTAATGTGTAAATGGTAGGGTGATTGTGAGATGAAATGAAGGACCTACAGTTTAACGTGGAATCCGAACCACGGTGGCGGCCTGGCATTCCCACATTCACAAGATGTCTTGTCAGAGGTGAAGGAAGGGTTTGGTAATCAGATAAATCTGTGCCAGTACCTGGGATTGAACCCCGGCCGCCAGCACAGAAGTCTGACACCTTACCACTAGACCACCGGGTCACCCCACTAGACCCTATAAAAGCTTTCTTAATATAAGTAAATGTATCAAAAATTGACATTTTAATATTACCTTTTAAATAAGAGATAATTCCCTCTCAGCAAAATACTTCAGCTGGAAATTGCATTTTGTTAAGTTTTCTACCTTATTTATGTAGTTATCAACTGTCAGCTATTGATTATTCAAAATAGTGGTCATATTTTGTTAAAGTATCGCATATGTTCATAATTTCCATTAAATTCACTACACTTTGAATAAGACAGATCTGCTAGCTTAAGGTATGTCTTCATCTTTGTTGAATATTTTTGTGTTTCATGATCTTAGTTAGATTCAACACATTTCAAACAATGTTACTATATAATGATATGATTCAATAACTGTGGTTAAACAGTCAATTTAGGCTATATAGAGATTTGGAACAGCAAATGAATAGTATTAGAAACTAGATAGCTAACAGAAATTTACAATTACACTAATTAGCTTATTACAAACTTAATTTTTCAAGCATAATGAAAAAGCAACAATTTACACAAAGAGAAACAGAAAAAAAAAGAACATACAATCCAAAGATATAAAAGGAAGGGAGATGAACAACTACAAATCTTTAATCTGTTGTACAGAAGGTACCAACCCTTGAAATACATAATTATGAGTGGACTATAGAAATAGGTTTTTTATTTTTGACAGAGATGTCAAACTTAGGAACATTGCCATATTTTAAAAGATTTTTGCTAGTTTCTTTTGTTGAAATATGTCAATAAAGTAAATAACAATGCTAAAATAGAATATTACAAGGCTTATTCATTTTTTACAGCTCTTATGATGGTTCCCCAAAAGAAAAAAAAGCTATTAAAGTACTCTCCTAAGCAAATGCAAAATGCTATTTATCTCATTAACCATTTTAAGAACCAAGTTGTTGACCAGGAATTAACAAATGCCATAGCAACAAGTAATGTCTCAAATCAACAATTACTGTACTTCACAACTCAGAGAACCAAGAAACAACGATAAGCAACCAACGAGCATAGCATGAATAAACAGAATGTGGAGTAAATAACCCGATAGATGTACCAACACCTTTTAAAAGAGCTTTATTCTGGCCAAATGATAGTCCATCATAGTCAGAGAAAAAATACCCAGTGTAGTAACTCTAAAAATGTGGGAAGAATAGCATTCCAAGGAACCTAATGAAAAAAATAAGAAAATAAAAAGCAAGACAGGAAAAATAGAGAATTAAAGATATCACTAAAAGCAGCACTCGAAATTAAGGGATAAATGTATAAAAGAAAACAATTCAGAAAGAAATTAGATGAGCCCTGATCAAAGATGACAATGATGTCAGTATGAGTGACTTGCTGACAGACATTCAAGAGGAAACTTTTAAAGCATTATTTTCTAATCAAAATATAAAACCAGGAAAATGGGTTCTAGTAAACTATGCTAGTAAAAAAAGTACAAAATTCTATGCATGTTTTATCTTATCTATGAACTCTTTTAAATTATTATTATTAGCACCGGTCTTACTACCCGTTCGGGTTATAGCACTTACGCTAATGTGTAATGGTAGGGTAATTGTGAGATGAAATGAAGGACCTACAGTTTAACGTGGAATCCGAACCACGGTGGAGGCCTGCAGGGCTATTATGACCATTCGACGCAAAGTTAGTTGCTACCGCTAGTTAGCTTCACTTTCGAGTAAAAGATAGCATCTGGGTTATTATGACCACCACACTTTGTATCGTCCGCTAGTTTTAGCTTCAACTTTGCTTCTAGCGTTAACGCACAGAATAAAATCAGTTTGCGTCAACAGTTGGCAACCCTTTTCCAAAGAATATTACCTTTTAAGAAGTTAGAGGCTAGAAATTAGGTACATTTATTTCAAGAATGCTGGTGTTCGTGACTGAACATTATTCACTTATTTTTATTTTCCCAAACAGCTGATCACAAGTCACATTATTTGCAAGAACGATTTAACCTAGCTTAATTTAATAAATCACTTGCATAATTTTGTTTGCTTACGATTTGAAATGAAAAAATACTAGGCCTACATTGTTCAATACACATAACATATTGTAGTAAAAAAACATGTGAGCTATGCATTAAAATAGTAATGTCACATAGGGAAATGAATAAATTAGTATGAGAAGTTGGCTAATAAAGAAACAATGTTTTTGTAAGGAGCTTTACGACCCAATGCTTTATTCTTCATATATTCATGTTGATACTGGAACAAGTGTGTTTTATTATATTAATTAAAAATAATTTAACAGTTTATAATGTAACTTCTCCTTATATTTAGGCCTATTTTAATTTAAAATAATTAAAATGTTTAACTAAAAAAATATATGCCTTATAAAACTTTGTTTCAAAATCAACACTTATCAAACATTTATATTAATATTTTGTATTTCTTAGTAGGCCTATTTTAAAACCGTCCTCAATTTTGTCAAGCCAAAAATTGAACGTTCAAAGATATAGACCTACAGTAAGGTGTTTTAAATTTTATATTGTTTGATTGAATTGAGGTTAGATAAAGAAAACTTCCCTATCTATACAGTACTCTACCTGAACAACATAGGCCGACTTTGTGCTAATTTTATTAATTTACAGTGTTGAAAAGGTTTTCACGTTTGAGATTGAATCAAATATGCGGTGTTAATATTTAGAAAATAAAACTAATTAAAGTTGATGAAAGCGTTCAAGATCTCCCAAAAATTGTGTTCACACTGAATATTTCCGAAAACTTAATGTTAGTCGTCCTACTAAGTTAACAAAAAAAGTGAACGAGAGGGTGGTTAGGATGGCTAAAAATAATAAAATGCATCTTTTACTTAAAGGGAATTATTGATACTTTAGTTAAGTGACTAAGAATATAAGGATATTATATTTCTTTATAATGATTTGTTTGCAATTTATTCATTCAGTATAACTAGCTTTAACTACTAATAAATTGGTTTCAGATAACTTTGGTAAACCTCTTGTGATTAAAAAAACCTAGGCCTAAACCAAACCGCATGCAAATATTAAGCTAGGGCCTATTTAGTTATTTCCAGTCTTGGCTGGAATATTTCTTAGGCTTACTAACTATGTATAGTAATGATTATGTTTCTTTAAATATGATTACATCATTAAAGTTTTGTTGAAGCATCTTAAACATAATAGGCCTACGTTTTATTATTTTATCACCTGAATTATCAGTGATTATGGTGAATAGTAATGCATTTTGATAGTGTTGTGTTTCAAATAAAATACATTCAGTGTAAGCGTACTATCCCAACTCTTGGCCTACATTATGATATAGGCCTATTTAAAGCTAGATTGTGAAATACACACAAAACGTTTTGAGGTAATTATATTGGGCTAATGAGATGGCAAGTTTAAATAATGTAACACAAAACACGTAATAAATTACAAAAACTAGCAAACATAACCTCGTAACGCAAACCAAAGGACAAGTAAAATGTCTGTGCAACTTAGCGTCACGCTACTAGAGAAATATTTGCGCTCTCAAGGACTTTGCCTTTCCAAAGTGGTCGGCCATAATAACTTTTGACGCAAGTCTAGCGTCTCTCTGCTAACGGTCGCAAATTGTTTTGCGCCGTGGTCATAATAGCCCTGCTGGCATTACCCACATTCACAAGATATCTTGTCAGAGGTGAAGGAAGGGTTTGGAAATCAGATAAATCTGTGCCGGGACAAGGAAACTCTGTTAAAGTTTACTTGAAGAACAGAAGGGGGCCTTACATTTGTTTGTCCAGAAAAATATGACATTTCAGGAGTGATAACAAAAGATATAATTTTTTTTTTGTCGAAAAGGTGAGATAAGATTTCCTATTTCTTATGATGGATACAATATTTCTAGGTAGCTTACAAAAGTGTTTTATAAAGTGTCAACTTTAGGATAGGAAAGTGTCAACCTGAAGTACAAAATGTCAAAATGAGGTTAACTTTGCTCAATTCAAAATATGTTAAAATATTACCACATTCATTTATTTTTTTCAATATTATTTTACGTCAACCTAAATGGTAGGGTTTCACAGATATATTTGTCAGAAATAAATATATACTTAATTTACTCTCTATTTTATGACTCAAATGACCAAAACAATCCTTAAGGTGTCAACTTATGATGCATTTACCTTAAGCCTACTAAAATATGTTTCAAGTGCTCTAAAAAAGGTGTTAAGAGTTATGTTAGAACAAAATATCAAAGCTAGTTAACACTAGCTCATATACCTACGCCTACTTAAAGTAGGCTATTGATAAAAAAAAGATTTAACGGGAAATGTAGGTAGGACCTGCGTTCAAATAAAATTAAGGATACAAAGCACTTACTTCCAGCACATCTTCTGTTGGTTTGTAAGTCACCTCTGCTGCAGTAAAGTTAAAGTAGCCATACTTTTTTGGTCTGACTACGAGAACATGAGATACATTTGTTCCTGGTGCAATGCGATCAAGTTTTATGTTCAATTGACCACCCACAACATGGAATGACTCAGAAGGAAAACTCATGTCATTTAGTTGAACGTTTAGGGCAGCGCTTGTACCTACATTGTAGAGTGTGTACTGTAAACAAAGTGCATTTTTAAAAATGTATCTACACAAATAATTTATAAACAACCTATGTACACTTAGGAATAAGACCTAATGATATAAGTAGGAACACACAGAAACTAATGGGGCTAATTACATTACAAAATCAATGCCAGCACATTTAAAAGGAGGTAGTTAATTTTGCAATAAATACAATATGAAATCACTGTTGTCAGTAGTTAATATTTTCAATAAATACTTGGTTCAAGAAAATGTATTAGCCTTTTGCATGCTGCAAAATTCAATATCATCTGATGTGAATGAAATCAAATACAACCACACATTCTTCTTTGATATGAATTACAAAACTTCTTATTTAGAAACTGTTATATTGTGATTTTTATATCAACTAAACTAAATATATCCAAAATAATGTAGGTAAATAAATTGAGCTACAAATCTAGAAACTAAAAATATTTAAAATTTGAAATTTTTGCAGTGGTTGAAATACAAACAAATGGTATTAAAGAATGTGACCACAAATCATATTTGTGCAGGATGAGGCAAACTTTTTTGGTGTTAAATAAATTATGTATTTTTTTTAACACATTGTGATCAAAGTTTCGCTTAATTTTATTCATATGATGTTATAGACCTAGTGTATATTATTTAAATTGTCCTAAGTTACTACCTTGTAAATCTGTTTTGTTTTTATGGAGTATTAAAAATTCTTTTAGGGTTATCTTCAGCTTTGTCTATAGAGTTAGTAAGCTCTGCATCCTATAGTCCTTAATGGTCCTTAGAAATGGAAATTGCATCTACACAGTCCGAATGACTGTGCCAACCAATGAGCAAGTCAGAGACTACGTCCAATTAGGTTATTTGAATGAAAATTGTGTAGAGCATGGTGCAGGCAGATGTGATCTGTGGAGTAGAGGTTACTAAGAATACTATTGGAAGTTTAACCTATCATAGCAACACCACTTGGGGGATAGTATGAAGCAAGGGTGAGATTCTTTATTTTTTTCAGAGTCAAATTATTAGAAATCTAATGTTTCCTAAAACCTATAGGATCAAGAAAATTCTTAAATTTCCGATCATAACAAAACAAACCTTGTCAAAAAAATCCAAACCGTAATTTTATCTCTAAAACTCACCTAATTAATCGGGTAACATTCTGCCATATAGTGTAGCCTTGCGTGTGAGCACCTCAATTTGGTTTCTAGCCTAGATGTCTATTCACATAAACCTATCGATATGTTCAAATACTAATTATGATCTCAAACTCCAAGGCACTTTCAAAAGCCTTTCAACTTAGTAGCCTTCTACATTGTTTGTACAGGTTCCTGAAACTGGATCGGTGAAGTTTTCTTTGTGGTCAACTGTACAGTGAACAAAGGTTAACACACCCTTCCAACACTTCAGAGGAAAATACCCTCTCCAAATGTCTGTCCAAATGATAGATCCTGGCAAAATGTGTGTCTCAATAAGTTCACACAAAGTTTTGGATGTTCTATTATGGATATAAAAAAAATTACTCCACAGCTTTAGAGTATCAAACATGCCCAAAACCCAGAATTCAAGATACAATTCTACTCTTGTTTATCCTTTTTAAAATTAAAGATTCATCAATTTGAACCACAGCCACATAGTCCACCAAATATAAAATAGTTCTAGAAACAAATATCATAGAAAAACTGATAAAATTGAATTATCAACTCTATGAGTTTGTTAAATAATCTATTCACGGCCCAACTAGATACTTTGCAACACCAAAACCATAATAATACTCAAACTGTAAGATGAAAAATTAATCTGACACCTTAGCTAAGTTTGTAATGTGACTGTCTATTGAGCTAAGAGTCCTGGGTTCGATTCTCGGCATGAGCGAAAAATTTATTATGGGTAAAATATGGTTTACCCAGTTCACAGTGATGAATTAACGGGCAAGGACTGGATGTTGTGCATGTCTTAGTCTTAAGTTAGATTATAAGGCATCTGAAGCTATGACAGGTCTAGCAAGCTGAAAGTGGTAAAATATATAGGATATTTCCTTTTGCTATGATTGTCAATCCTTAGAAGTTTATGTTGACTAAAGGCCCCGACACATACTTGGTGTCTATAGGTCAGTACTTTGTGGTTTTCAAGAAATTCTATTTTTTTATTATTATTATTTGCTACCAGTTCGGGTTATACGCTTTAAATACTAATTACGCTAATGGAATGGGAATTGGGAAGGTTGAATTAGAGGAAGTGAACCCACATTTGCGTGGAGAGAGAGAGAGATTGGAAAACCATTTAGTAAAAACCACCCCCAGTTCACCCGACCGGGATTCGAATCTCGATCTCCCCGTCCTCAGCAGTCAAGCTCAACACGACAAGCGCGTTAGCCAACTACGCCACCAAGGCAGGTAAGAAATTCTATTCATGATTACACAGTCCATATCTGTTATCACATGACCGTCCCAGCCAATGAGATGGTCAGAGACTTTGTCCAATCGCAAACTTTGGAATGAAATTGTCTCACTAAGGGGTGAGAGCCAATCAGTAAGCTGATCAATAAAAGAAACAAAAAAAAAACAATTTTGTATATTATTTGTTATTATATTATTTAGCACCGCGTCTTACTACCCGTTCGGGTTATACGCACTTCCGCTAATTTGTAATGGTAGGTGATTGTGAGATGAAATGAAGGACCTACAGTTTAACGTGGAATCCGAACCACGGTGGAGGCCTGGCATTCCTCACATTCACAAGATGTCTTGTCAGAGGTGAAGGAAGGGTTTGGAAATCAGATAAATCTGTGCCGGGGCCGAGGATTGAACCCCGGCCGCCAGCACAGAAGTCTGACACCTTAGCACTAGAACAAACAATTTTGTTGAAAAAACTTCCAGGATATAGGTTACTTTAAATGTAGTGTAATCACAATAAATATATTTATAGCACAATTTTAACTAACCTATCAATCTTTAAAAAAAAAATGAGCCTGAAAATGCAAAACAAATGTAGGTAGGGCTACTAGTATTATGAATCTAAATAAAGCAATCACTTTTAATATATTTTCATGCTTCCTTTTTATTTTGTTAATATAAATATTATTATATTGGGTTTTGATCTTTAACAAGAATATAACCAATCACAAAATAAAATCTGATTTTGGTGTTTAAGCTGGATCCCAACATGCATGCACATAATTACTCAGCTGTGATTGGTAGTCCGTATAAACTAGTCCTTAGAAAGTTAAAGTTGATCAACTTCTACAAATTACGGACATACAGATAAGGAGTCTGTGGCCAGAGAAATCTGATACAGTGGCATCGATTTCTTATGGACCATGGACCTATGGATACGGAGTGTGTGTTATGCCGGGATCACGATCAACTTAACGTCAACGACCTCCTTGTGTGTTTAAATGGAGGTGATCACAATGCAGTTAACTTAACGTTGACTTGCAATTAACATAATAGATGTCCTGGGAGGTCTTTTACTTTAAGTGAACGTTACTTGAAGGGTATCACGTGATCGAGCCAACCAATCATTATGCGAGTGACATCAACAAGGCTATTTAGTAATTCATTTGTTGGTTTTAAGACCAAGGTCTACTTTTTAGCTTTAGTTCTAGTGATCGAACATTTAATTAAAATAAGCGCTAGTGTATATTATATAATACACAATTAATTTCACAACTCATGGTATTATTAGGTTAAAGTAGATTTAAGAATTAAACCAAAATAGTAAAGCTAGATTTATCTAAAAATTACAATGAATAATATCTATGATATTGGTAGAAAAAAGTAAACATTCACAGATCATAAACACTAATAAAAATTGTACAGATCACAACACATACCCTAGAATGGAAATGTAAGGTTCGAGGTGTTAAGTGAATCATGATTACACATATGTTAAGTTAGCTTTAAGTGAATGTTACGTTAAGTTGATCGTGATCCTGCCATCAGGGCCTTAATCCTGAAAAAGTTAAAGTTGATCCAACTTCTACAGAGTGGCAATTACTAATGGAATCAGGATTCTGTATACCGCGCAATCTCTTATGCCGGGATCACGAGCAACTTAACAAATGTGTGATCACAATTCATGTAACTTAACATAACAACTCGAGCCAAACATCTTCATTCTTGAGTATGATCTGTGAATGTTTACAGTTTTCAATCTATTTAATAAATATCTATTACAATTTTTTTTTAAATATAAATTTAGCTTTCCTATTTTAGTCTAATCATTTTATTTCAATGTCTGATCACTAGAACTTAAGCTAAAGAGTAAACATTGGTCATAATACCAACAAATGAATTGCTAAATATCCTTGTTGATGTCATCGCATAATGATATGCTGGCTGGATCACGTGATACCCTTCAAATAACGTTCACTTAAAGTAAAATACCTCCCAGGACATCTCTTACGTTAAGTTAACTGTATCGTGATCACTTCCATGTAAACACACGTGGAGGTTCTTTATGGTAAGTTATGTTAAGTTAATATTAAGTTGATCCTGATCCCGGCATTAGTGTGGGGTCAATCTCTTTCAGACCATTAAACACACTACGGATAAGGAGTGTGTACACAGCGCTTAAGGCTCCAATCCCATACAATAAAACAATTAAAATTGTAAATTAAATAAGAAATTAAAATTTTTATAGTAAATTAAATTGAACAGTAAGTTAATTCACCTTTACAACTATATCCATATCTTCCACAAGATATTTGTTTAATATTTGTTTGGAGATCAAAAGTCGGGCCCCAGCATCTTCTTCTTCATTTGCATGTGCTGCAGAAGAAATCACTGCCAAAACGGCCAATACAAGTTTCAGCATTTTCTAAAAATACAAGAAATCAGTCACAATAATCACAAGAATAAAACAGGCATTGGCCTAGTTAAGCCCAGATATTTGAAAAAAGACCATATTAAAACGTTTTAAGAAAGAAGTACTCACCTTGTTAATATTAATTCAACATATGAAAATAAGCTGCCAACAACATGGAACAAAACTAGCAGTAAACTAGAAATCGGGCAAATAAAAACGAAACGATAACATGTGAATCGTGAACTCGTAATGACGAGTGCCAACTCACCTGTTTTTTTTGACACGTTATCGGAAATTAGAAATCCAGTTCAGTGCAGCCAAAACTTAAAATTTTTCAATGTGCTTTATTAAATTACATACTTTTAAAAGTGTTGAGTAAACTATTAAACAACCCATAAAAACAGTAATAAAACCATTTATTAAAATACAATAGTTATAATTTGTGACATTAACTTTTACTAATAAGAAGAGAAGAGAATTTTTTTTTACTGATTGTTAAACGTTGTTCTCCTTATCAAACAAAAGGCAAATGATAAATGAATCAACAATTGACAATCAATATTCAATTCGTTCAATTGTTTATAAACTGCAAGAAATCAAATGCTTTTAATAATGCGAACTTTTTTATTTAATTTATAGTGTATATCATTATACAAATGTTAGTAAAAAATGTTGTAAATGTGAAGTTAAAGTTGTCTAGTAAAATTTAAATAACCAAACAATGTCTCTTCAATCAGATCCAGAACTTGAAGTAAAGGTAAAGAAAGGTAGGATACTATTTTAGTAACTATGATAATACACCTAAAGGCCCTGACACATAGGCCCAGTTTCATAGTCAAATTTAGTACGCCTCAAGTGCGGCGCTACACTAAGTACATGCCGACACCTACCTAAACTCGAATGGAATGGGCCGTTCTCTCATAGGAAACTGGCCCATTCCATTCGGGTTTAGGTAGGTGTCGTCATGTACTTAGTGTAGCGCCGCACTTGAGGCGTACTAAGTCTGACTATGAAACTGGCCCATAGACTGTATCCGAATTATCTACTTATGCGGCGTCTCGTTGGCTCGTGACGTTGATAGCTGCATTGGCAATCACGTGACCAAGTGTAGATCTGTCCGAATAGTCGCGGACTAGACCGATGCAGTCTTCTCGAGGTCTTGGTAACCATGGATACGAAAGCTACGAGCCATGCGGTTTTCTTGCGCCGTTGGTGCGTTGTTTGACCGGCAATTGTTTTAGTATTATCGTTTCGTCTGCTTTAGCACAGACACACATATTTCGTTTTCATTAGAGCTAATAGATGGCTTTTACATAGTTTCTAAGTTATTCGGTAGGAAGCAGCACTGCGGGCCCAATTGTGTTGCCGTTTGAATAGTTTGATGCAGTCTTCACTATGAAAACCGCGAGAAGTGTAAAATTATGAAGACTGCATAGAGTCAAGTGTACTTGACTATTCAGATACAGCCATAGTCTTGTAGCCGAACATCAATTGTTCGTAGTCCGTGGTCCGTAAGAAATTGATGCCACCTTATCAGATTGCTCTGGCCTAGGGATGTGAAAAAGTATTGATACTTTAATAATATCCTTGATAGCTTACTTTTTTTCCGATACTTATACTGATATTAGTACTCACACTGCGGTATCAAAAGAAACAACATTTTTGCTAACTTCACTCATGGACCATGCTGAGATTAAATGTTTATTAGGGTGGTCTGAGAACAAATTACACTATTTCTCAATCCTCACTCATGCATGACAAGCAAGAATCAACTCCAGAATTGCAAGAAATTGACTAAGTGGATGCTTTGTTGACACTAGCTTGGATTTGCTTGCATCATAATAGGTTAAAAGGTGGAGTGATAGTGTGCTCGGTACCACACTATTGGTCCACTAAGCATTCACTATATGTTCTTGCATATCGCCCTCAATCTCTTTTAGCTTATCATAATTCATAGCTGTTATTTCATCTTTGTTTATTAATACAGCCGCCTGACTGGTTGACAGTTGAGTGGAGATTAGTCTACATAACACCTCCTTTATCAATGAGTATGGTCATCACAAAATTAACAAAAGAAGATTTTGTAGGATCACAATAAACACAGTCTACTCAAGGTGCTCCAAGCAAACAAAGCAGAAATGTTTATTTGCAGATGAGGCATGGCATCCATTCTTATATTGTTTGTCAATAGTTAATAATCTATCTTGATAGAGTACATAAACGATGAATGTAGTTTAAAAAAATTGCACCTCCCAAAAGTAAATCAAGAAAGTTTTTTTAAGGAGTTGGAACCCGCCTCGGTGGCATAGTTAGCTAACACTCTAGTTTCGTGTTGAGCTAGACTACCAAGGACGGGGAGATCGAGGTTCAAATCTCGCTTGAGTGAACGGTGTGGTTTTTTCTAAAGGGTTTTCCACTCTACCTCCACACAAATGTGGGTTAACTTCCTCTAAATTCAACCTTCCCAATTTCTAACCCATTACTGTAGTTGGTACTTAAGTGTATAATCCGAACAGGTAGTAAAACGTGGTACTTTTAAAAAAAATGTTGTTAGTTAGTGAAATGCATCTTGTAAAATTTGTTTTAAACTATTAAAAACCATATAATTTTCAGTGTTTGGATAAAATGAAAATACAATGATGATGCTTAAGTTGAGATTTTTTTGTAACAATGTCTTACTACCTGTTCAGGTTATACACCTAAGTACTAATTACACAAATGGGTTAGGGATTAGGAAGCCTTAATTTAGATGGAATTCACCCACATTTTTGTGGTGGAAGAGTGGAAAGCCATTTAGGGGAAACCATCCTCAGTGCACCCGACCGAGATCAAACCCCGATCTCCTTGTCTTTGGCAGTCTAGTTCAACACAAGATTAGCGCGTTAGACCATGCAGACACCAAAGTGGGTAAGAGATTATTCATACTAGATAAAAAAAAAACATTTTTCCAGATTAAAATTTTGATATCGATACTTATTGTTATCAATACTTTTCTTTCAATACCGCATCCCTACTCTGGCCACAGAGTCCTTATCCCAAGTCTGTACATCGTAAAAGTTGATCAACTTTAACTTTCTAGGGAATAGTTATACAGACTACCAATCAAGATAATATGTGTATGCGTGTTTAGACCCATCTTAAACACTAAAATAAATTGTTTATTATTGGATTTTATTTTGTGATTGTTATATTCTTGTCAAAGATCAAAACCCATATATACATAAAGGAAGCACAAAAATAATATTAAAAGTGCTTGCTATGTTTACATTCACAATACTAGTACCTACTTTGTTTTGCATTTTCAGGCTAATTTATTTTAAGTTTGGTAGTTAAAACTGTGTTATAAATATATTTATTGTGATTTTACTACATTTTAAGTATATCCTGGAAATTTTCTCAACAGAGTTTTTTTTTTTAGTTTTTTTTGTTGATCAGCCTACTGATTGGACAAAGTCTCTATCTTATTGGTTGGAGAATGGTCACTTGAATACATCCATGGACTGTGTATTCACAAATAAAATTTCTTAGGGACTATGGAGTAAGGATTACATACCTACGGATACGGAGTCTGTATCAGGGCCTTATCAATATTCAAACTATACACATAACTTAAAGTTGTTATGAGAAACCACTTTCAACACTTTTGGCAAAACTGTCTTTTTGCACATGGTGTGTCTTTCTTTATTCTATGAACCAGCTTAAAGTCTGGTAAATAACTTCTTTTTTTCCAAGGAATTGCACAAAATCATGGTCACATTGATTGATTACAAGTCCTACCCAGAGACTGTTGCACAACACATACGATTGCATACAATAGCTGGACAATTTTATGGCTTATTTTCCCTTTTTCATGGTTAAATATTCATTGTGTAAATTCTTTAAATACTGTAGTTTTTTTCTATAAATACTGTAACGTTGCTTGAGATCAACGTTACAAGCAAGAAGCAAATATGAGTTAAATAACCACAAGTCTACAACCACGAAGAGTGGACATAACAAGACTCACCAAAACTGCCCCGTTTCTCGGTCTCCGTGTGTGAAGTCTCATCAACAAACATCCCGGCCCGTGTACATTGTTCTCGCCCCGAGTGAAAAGGCGTAACTGATAGACTGTGGAGGTGTGGCGTGGTGAGCGTGGCATTTCTCACGTTGCCCCATGGGAAGTGGTCAGACTGTGATCACGTGATGTTCCCGACGTCTCTCCAATGACCTATTTGTTCTTTACCACCAATCCCGCTGTTTCATGTGAATGTTCTACTATGTTCTTTTGGCTTCCCCTATGTTCCCCTCCTCTCAGAGAAAAATTGCTTATAATCTGATGTCGTTTGCCTTAAGCGGCACTTCTTGGTTTGCCCGTGTCTTGGACACACATCACGGGATGGGATTATTCCCAAAGGTATAAATTCAAATTTCGGCCGTACTACTCAAAATTTACTGTTTGGAAAATATTTAAAGAATATTTTAAATAGACTATAGGTTAGGTCTAAATTCTCTTTTTGGCCAGTACATTCTAAATTTCCTTTCGACTTTCATCTGTCATTTTCTGTAATATTGTAAGAATGGCTAAGTACGTAGATTAATATGACGTAATGCTATATATAATTTGTTAAATATATTGCCAGGGTTTTGCCCTTCCGGCTTGTTGTCCCGTGATTGAAACTATGAGGGACCTTTTATATTTTTCTTTAACTTACCTTTACAAGGCGAAATGCCTGGATTAATTTGGGCTAAGAATAATATAAGTATATTACTTTCTTTTTGGGTTGGCATTTAAGTAATACGCCAATGTTTTGTAACTATGAAGCGCGCACTGCGGGTTGCCGCTGAGGCCTGTTAAGGGGCTGTAAGCTACGTAGTGAATGTAATTGTTAGGATAAGGTTGCTATGGATACAGCACCTCAGTATAGTTATGGGCATAACCCCTTTACCTTTTTTTTTTGTTTATGTAATGGCTACATTGTAAAAGTAACCGTTAGGACAAGGTTGCTATGGATACAGCGCCTCAGTATTGTTATGGGCATAACCCTTTTTTTATTTTATGTAATACTCTTGTAACTATCTGTTGTTATATATATATATATATATATATATATATATATATATATATATATATATATATATATATATATATATATATATATATATATAGTCACATATATACATATATAATTATTGTTAATCTATTCTCAAATAAATAATTATTTATTAGACTCGCAATCTTTAATTTACATCGACAAGTTCAAAGTAATTTTGGCTGATCAAACAAAAGACTCTCGTACCGTTCCTTTTGAGTCTTTAGGTATGGTAGTGGATGGTACATGAGAAGGGTTCATGGCGGCAGATGATTGAATAGGTCCAAGTATAGGCCTATCAACAAATATGCGGTCCTAACGCTCTTCTGCAATTAACTCATTTTCTTGTTGTTTTCATGCCCTCTTTACCTTATTGTACGTGTTCACCTGCCCTTGTCCAGTTGAGGAGAAGGGGGTGTAACACAATACTTACTAAGGCCTACCTAATTATCCTGGAAGGGTATTCATATGTAAAGGATTAGGGCATAAAAACCAAGAACATTTAGGACAATTTTTTTTAAATCTGAAAATCACAAAATGTTTATTTAGGTAGTAACACTTAGGCCCCACACTTGCAAAAATGTGAGGAATCCAATGGTACTAAAGTCAACATTTTTTTTAAACTCTACCATAATGAACAATTTAAAACCAAACTCACCTAGGTGATGCAAGAACAAATAGGCTTATCAGTGAAAAATCTGTAAAATTGCACGACAAAAGTTTCACGCATATTATATAGCCGGCTAATGCACTATAATCATTTGCAAATACCAAGCTTTGCTTTCTTTCATAACAGACTAATATTTTTTGTAAGTGGTTAGTGATCTTGTAAGTGGCTACCTTTCTTATCTAATAAAAAACACTCTTACACATCCAAAATGGAAACAATTTAACATCTAGCAAACTCAAACAAGGTTTAATTAGAACAGGGCATGAAATTTCGAATCTGAAAACACTAGCCAGACTAAAATCTTTGGTCACCACTATTTTATATCATGATAATTTTTCATTCGCAACTGTTGTGTCAAGCTCTGACAGAGAGGGTCAATTTACAGAAATTCTGAGCAAATCATCCATTGTCTCAGTCTTGAGAGAGTTCCTGTAAGCCGTCTTGAGTCTGTTATGGCAGCTGAAGCCCCTCTCACATGAAGCTGTGCTCACTGATAGAACAGCACAAAATTTGAGAATCTGGAGCAAATTGGGGAATCTTGCTGAACACTTTTCGCTGTGAATCTTCTCCAGCGTCTGATTCAAAGTCAGTGAAGGAAACAAAAGTTGGAATTCTTCCCACTCTGCTAACAGAAGATCCACTTGCTCACTCACAAGCATGGGTTCAAGTACATGAAGAGCTTCTTTATTTCTTCCATCCCAAATTGAAGAATATTGTCTTTGGGAGGCCAACCCAAGGTGTTGAAAAGATGCAGAGATGTAATAACATCGGCTGATATAGATTGTAATCTTTCTGTAATATATACTTTTGCATAGTTAATTAAGATTCCTCTTACAGTCTGAAACTCTTGCTCCCCATTCTGAATGTTAGCAAGCTACACATCCCTGACTTTCTCTGAAATAGATACCTGGTCCAAGAACTCTTTTTCGCTTGGTCTAACACTAGATTATAGGTCTGCCAAAACTGGGATACAGTATTCAATCTATTTTCAGAGATGAAATCAGAAGTTCCTTATTTTGTAATGTGACACTTAAAAGTTCAATTTCCTATATAAATCCAAAAGAAAATAGACAAGCTTAAAAATTTAAAGTGTCTTAGACTTTTCAGTAAACCCTTAGCTTTAGCACTATAATGGTCTTTTCCATGGGCCACCTGTCCAAGATGAGTCACAACAACTTTCCATGATTACAAGAGAGCTCTTAAGGCACTCTCTTTGCTGGATAGCCACCTAACAGTGTGAATATCACTCAATTCAAGAATTTCTTCTCCTAAAACTTCTGTTTCTCTTAACAGGTAAAGTCTTTTAGCAGAGCCATGGTAGAACTGAAAAATATTCCTAAATTATTATTATTATTATTATTATTATTATTATTATTATTATTATATAAACATATGGCCACTGCACTCAATATTTGTATAGTAAATATACCTGTATGTGTGTACTATTATGACAATGTAGACATAAAAAAGTATTTGAGCTACAAAGTTAATTTATATTATTTGCAGCGACAGAGCGAATCTCAGAGAATATGCACATTGTGGCCAATGAGCCTTCTCTAGCCTTCTACCGTCTTCAGGAACATGTGAGGAAAGCACTTCCACCTATGGTAGAAAAAAGAGTGGAAGTAACCAAATTGCATCATGAGCTGCAAGGCCGTTGCTACGATGTCGAATATGCTGTGGGGTATGTAGTATTAGCTAAAGAGAAGACCTACTACCAATGCTATGATAATATTTTAGTAAAATGTGAGATACATTCTATTAGTTGTTGCAACAGCAAATTTTAATTTAATTTTCAATTGTGACTTATTGTATTCTTTACTAACTACCCAGATATTTTAAAGTCTTAACTCTATTTTGATCAATTTCAAGAATCTTTAGTGAGCATTGAGCATAGAACATATTATAATGATAAAAAGCTACCCTTACAAAGTTTTACAATTAAAAATATTCAATTTCCTGATTTTTATAAAAATAAAATTGTATCATTGTCATTTGGAGTCTTCTTATTGTTGTACATTATTTGAGGGTATATACGAGGGGGACCCAAAATAAACTGTACTTTTGTTCTAAAAAATTAACTTATTAAGTTTTTTACAAAATTCTTTCAGTCTCCTTCAAAGTAACTCCGCCATTAGATGCGATGCACTTGTCCAGTCTTTTTTCCCACTCTTTGAAGCACCTCTGGAACTCTTCAATTTTGATATCATCCAGTGCCCTCTTCAAAGCTGTTTTTACATCCTCCACATCATCAAAACGCTTCCTTTTAGATTTTTTTTCATTCTCGGAACAAAAAAAGTCTCACAGGGACTAGGTCTGGCGAATATGGAGGATGGGGAATGATAGTCCACCCTGAGAGCCCAAATAGTGGTTCACAGACAAGGCCGTGTGTGCGGGGGCTTTCATGGGGAAGGAACCAGTCACCTGATCGCCAGAGTTCCGGGTGTTTCCTTCGCACATCCTCCCTCAAACTTCTTAAAACTTCCAAATAAAAGTGCTGATTAACAGTCTGACCAGGGGAGACAAATTCCAGGTGCACAATTCCACAAACATCGGAAAAAAATAATGATCATCGTCTTAACATTCAACCTCACTTGTCTTGATTTTTTTGGTAGGGAAGTTGGGGTCTTCCACCTTGCTTGATTTTGGGATCATATCTGTAACACCAACTCTCATCATCTGTAATGACCTTGGTCAAAAAGTTTGGGTCACTTTCATTCTGATTTTTCAAGTCCTGGCTCAAATTCAGATGAATGGTGTTTTGATCCTCTGTGAGCAGGTGAGGAACAAACTTAGCAGCAACACGTCTCATTTGCAAATTCTCGGTCAAAATCCGCTGGCACGCGCTCCAACTAAATCCTGTCTGTTCTGAAATTTTGTCGACCCTGAAACGATGATCCTCATTTTTTGGAAGATATTTTCAATGTTTTTGTTGTTTCGAGGTGATGAAGGGTGCCCAGAACGAGCATGTTCTTCAACACTCATCTCGCCACGTTTAAAATGCCCAAACCATTCAAAAACTTGTGTGCGGCTCATAGCATCCTTCTTAAAAGCCTGTTTTGAAGCATTTGGTAAGTTTACCGTCACCGATTTTTCAAGCAGGAAGCAAAATTTCAAACACACTCTTTGTTCCTTTAAATCTGCCATAACGATTTTGCAGGCAGCAAACAAGAACAGTTGAGAAAAAAACACTACAATCAAACATAACCTTCTACGCAGGTGCCACTTGGGCAACTGATTTGGGAAGGTCTCTAGTAGACCCACCTAGCAGAGAACTCTCTACTACGCCTAGGAACTGCCACACGCTTTTAATCCGGTTTCTATTGGGTCCCCCCTCGTATCTAATTTTAAATCAGTATGAGCATGACTAGAGCTAATGTATTAACTTATTAATATGAGCAACAGAGATTAGCATGTAAAAATTGCCTCTAATTAGTGTGGGGAGAGGAAAGAAAGAAAAAAACCAGTAATTAATCACATGTAGAAAGTAACCCAAACACACCTATAATTCATTCATGACCTAAGTTTACTTGGATGACAGCTCAAAAAGTTACTAGAAATAGTCCCTAATATATACCCACGCCAACAGCTTACATCACTTTGGATAACTGTAATGAAAACAGAAGGTAATATATGAATGTGATAGCTAACCACACTAATTTAGGCCAATATTATTTATATATTTATTTGAGGTTGGACACAAAGCTTATTTATCATTTTACTCCACTTAAAAAACTTATTATTCACAACAATTACACAAAAGATCTAACGAAAATAGCTTCAAAATGGCGACCGACAAATTCAAACCATGTGCTTGAACATGATGGAAACAAGTTTTTTACAATGATGCACCCACACACTGGATAGAAATATTTTATTCAGTTAAATATTTCAAAATACGATAACATATTCATAAAACAATTTATTATATATATAAAAAAATTACAAGTATTTTTTCTTTTCCAAGTAACTATGATGCGTGTATTAAACGGTATTAATATATGCACTATATTACACTTAGTCGATAACGTTCCAAAACAAAGAATAAGTATTTTAATTATGTTTAAAACATTTTTTCTAGTTGGATAAAAAGAAATTATTAAAAGTAATGAAATAGTATGAGAAAACTTAAGTTTACATTATTTTAAATATAAAATATAACAGGTAATTAAAAAACTTAACATTTGTAACAAGACAGTGATCTCTTACAAGTGTTAGCAACCTTAAACCTAAACAAATGATTTTTGAACTGTCATCCAGGTAAAAACCTATCAGCAAAGATTTTAATCCTTACCTCTCATAAACAGTGAACGAGTACAATAAGATTACCTAGTAAGCCTACCTTAGATTTCTCGGCCAATGCTGCAGGTAATTTTGTGGTTGTCACATGCATAACACATGTGACACATTTGTACAGTAATGAAACATGATATATAGGCCTACCATACTTGTTAAAGAATGTGGACAGGGGTTCGAACCTCAGATTTTAGGCTTAGGGCTGAGCTATCTTGTCTTGTATCCTTGTCAAGACACACAATTCTAGATACATGGTAGAGTAAGGATAGTGTATATTGGATAGCTCATTCAATAGAGCAGTGGTACACCAATGACTCAAATCCCTGGCCAAGACACAAACTTAACTTAAAACCAGCTTATCAGACACTTAATGGAATAACATCTCCACAACTATTTCAGGGCTGTAAAATCCATGGAAGGTGCCGAGGAGAGTTTTAATAATATCCAAGAACTGTTGAAAAATGCTGTTTTCTTAAAACAACAGATCAAGTATGAAGAAGCTAGAAGGTATGTCTTAACTCATAAGCTTGTTATGAGTGTGTTGTATAGATTTTTTGAACTTGTAGTATTTTCCTGTGTGCATTGTACGTATTTCTGTGTACTTGATGTCCTGCTTTTCATTTTAGTTCTGTATTCTGCACCCGTTTGTTGTGCATTTGTTTGTAAGGCTAGTAACTAAAGAGAAATCAAAGGGAACTCTTATTTATTGCATGCCAATATGCCAGGACTTTATCCCTCTTGTGTTTGAAACCTTATCTCATATTCGTCCATTTAGAATTGTGACAAAATGGATAGCCTTTTAATTATGTATAGTTGTTTGGTCATCCCTGTCCCCTTCCTTATCCTCCAATGAAATTTAATATATCATACCAAGAGGTAATTGTAAAAATATTGAAACATTATTAAAACTTAAAATATATATTATGAACCACTCATACTGAATGGGAAGCATGGTAATTTATTTTATAACTGTGTCTTACCACCCATTTGGGTTATACACTTAAGTACTAATTACTATAATGGGTTATGAATGAGAAAGGTTGAATTTAGAGGAAGTTTACCCACATTTGTGTTGAGAGTGAGAGAAGGAAAGTGATTAGGAAAAACCACTCTCAGTACATCCAACCGAGATTGAACCACAATCTCCCTGTTGTTGGCATTTTAGTCTATTGCAAGAGTAGTGCCTTAGAACATGCAGCCACCAAAGCTGGTAAGTACGGTAATTAAAATCACCAAAATTATTAGAGTAATTTTTGGGGCCCAGCAGGTCAGTTTTTCAGCATTTAAGTGATATCTAAGGATTCTGTATGACTTTGTTAATTTTGATTTTGTTACTAATCTACCCATTTTAAAAATGAAACAAGGTAACCTCTTCCTGTTGGTGGTGAAGTGCCTTCTTTAAAAAAGAATTGATTAAAAATTAATTATGATTTACTTAGATAGGGATTTGAAAAAAGTATTGATAGTTTGTTTACTGACATGAGTAACTCATACACAGGTATTGAAAGAAACAACTGTTTGGTAGCAGAGCATTTATTTTCCAAAACAGGAGCTACTTTAACTAAAACAAGACACAGGCTTTTTGGGAAAAGAATGGCTAGACTTATTTCTCAGTGATTGCACTGAAGAAGATTGAGAGATGTAAGCAACATCAAAATCTAACTAAGCAAAGCAAATTCCTTAACTTTCAAGGTTAAAGGAGGTTAAAAAATAGATGGGAATTTTTTTTTTAATAAAAGTTGATATATAAAATCTTTCATAATATCCTTCATACAATACTATCATACCCGCCAACATAATTATATACGAGGTGTTTAAATAACCAAACTGATGCTGCTCCCAGCAAACTGCGAGCGTGCCGTGACATGTTTGAACATGACTTGTGTCTGATGGTCCTTCCCCCGCCCTGAGCTCGCTAGACAAGCCAGCAATTCGCTCACTTTGACTGTAGCAGTTGTTTGAATTAGTATACGCACTAGTGGCGCGTCGGAAAAATGCCAAGTGGTCAGACGGAGCAATGGGTTAACCTCAAGTTTCTTGTTAAACTGGGGAAAACTGCCACAGAAGCTTATGCAATGTTGAAAGAAGTCTACGGGAATGAATGTTTATCCCGCACACAAGTTTTTGAGTGGTTTAAACGTTTAAAGAAGGGCGTGAAACGACCTGAAGACGATCGGCGCCCATGACGGCCCTCAACGTCAAAAACTGATGAAAACATTGAAAAAATTGGTAAATTAATCTGCGCTGATCATCGTCTGATCATATTAGGGCATGCTGAAATGACAGGAATCGACAAAGAAAGTGTTCGACAGATTTTGCCTGAATCATTTAACATGCGGAAGGTTTGCGCAAAAATGGTGCCGAAACTCCCCACTCCTCGCAAAAGGAATCAAGACAGAACATTTGTACTGACATCCTAAACAACATCGCCACTGATCCAGATTTGTTAGACAAGGTGATTACTTGTGATGAATCGTGGTTTTTTTACTTACGATCCCGAAACAAAGAGGCAATCCATGCATTGGAAGATCCCAAGTTTGCCAAGGCAGAAAAAAGCCAGGATGAGCAAATCCAAATTCAAAGCAATGATGATTGTCTTTTTTGACATTTGTGGCATTGTCTACATTCACTGGGTACCCGAGGGTCAGACGGTCAATCAACATTTTTACATCAAGGTTCTGACGGCCTTACGTGAGCGTGTGAGAAGACGAAGACCCGATTTGTGAAAGACCAAGTCCTGGATCCTTCACCAAGACAGTGAATCAGCCCATTCTGCCTTGTCTGTGAAAGCGTTCCTCACAAAATACGGCATCACCGTGTTGGAACATCCACCGTACTCGCCCGACCTTGCCCCTGTGACTTTTTTATATTTCCCAAGGTCAAGTCGGCGCTGAAGGGGACAAGATTTGAAAGTGTTGAAGTGGTTAAAGCAAAAGCGACGGAGGTTCTCAACCAGCTGACAGAAGAGGACTTCCAGCACTGCTTTCAACAATGGAAACATCGTATGGAGCAGTGTAGGGCTCGCCAAGGGGAGTACATTGAAGGCTATAAAACCTCTGCTGTAATTGGTGACGAATAAAAAGTGTTATGACTTCAGTCCGGTTATTTAATAGCCATACCTCGTATTATAATACGGTTAAGTCATTATAATGTTCATTGTTTTAATCATTATGAAAATACCATTAAAATATAAGAGTTGTATTTTTATTACCAGATTAAAATAAACATGTTTTCCCAATAAAATTTGGATACTGATATTTTTCTTCTGATACTTTTAATGAGTACAGTATTGATACTTTTCTTCTGATACCACATACCTTGGTAATGTGAGGCTAAGAGGAAAGAAAATGGTTGGATCCACATTGAAAAGTTAGGCCAAAAGGTAATCTATATGCATTGCTTTAACTCTAACCACAAAAAAAATAATATATATATATATATAAAAACTAGAGATGAGATTCTTGAATCCCTCGAAAACTATGATACTCGAGATATTCAATTTTCTTAAAAATCTCATACATCTATGAAGAGGTTGACTTAAAATAACAAATTTAAACCAATTTGTAAAATAATTTATATAGACTTGTTTAGTTGGGAGAATAATAAAATCACAAAAAAAAGACAAAATTGTATTAAAATTTTACTGAAAAAAGTATTATTTGTGTTGCTTACGACATAATAGACATGACAAACAAAGTAGCATTTGTCAGTGGCAACTTTGTTTAAGTCCACTTTTAAATATTTTCACTTAACTAAAATTGTACATTTTTTTTAAAGATTCGAGGATTCAAATTTGGATTCAAGATGCGAAAGAAAATTTAAGATTTGGAAAACATAGTGTAACTTGAGACATTTAACATCAAAATCGACATCTTGTGAATGTGGGGAATGCCAGGCCTCCACCGTGGTTCGGATTCCACGTTAAACTGTAGGTCCTCCATTTCATCTCACTATCACCCTACCATTACACATTAGCGTAAGTGGTATAACCCAAATGGGTAGTAAGACACAGTGATAATATAATAATAATAATAATATATCATAATCACTACAACACTACATTATAGCAGTACTCCACTATTCTTATCAAAGTATTTAAAGTATATAATTCAGAACAAGCAAAACATTTCACAAAATAAGACCATGATAATAGTCCTTCTCAAAATCTAATGAATTAACCTACAGTCTTATTAAATTATATATATAACTAGAAATGTTAGCACATTGTTACTTACTTCCAGGTAAATATTTTTTGTTAGATACAAAATTAAACTGTTGAAATACAAATTGTTTGGTATTGTATAAAGTTCAGGCTATTAAATAAATATAATTTATATCCCCTTAGTTAGAACATGTTTAAGTTAATAAATATTCCATATGTATTGTCAATTTATTGTTAATCAAATTTAATGTACTTACAGTCCCTACATTCTGGATTTTTATAAGCATGATGTGTCATTATTTTTTCTATTGGCTAATTCTTAGTACTATTTTGTATTGACACAATATACTCTTAAGCTTCTAGAGACATTGTACTTTGAGTGTTCTCTCAAAATAGATTATTAAAATAAAATAAATCTTGAATAGGACAGTTTTCATTATTGAAGTGTAACATAATTAATACTAAACTATCATCTGCAATTTATGCACAGTGTTTAATCTAACATGGTGGCTCATGGTGGGATTGAAACAGAGCATGGAACAGACAATCTCTTTTAATTATTTTGCTTGATCTATAGCTCTTTTTTTTCCCCCTAGTTTTGATATTTTAATTTTGTGAAATTATTGTCAAAATTGTATAAGACATGATCAAATATATATACTGTAAAAGGTTGCCATACACATAGAAAACTGGCAAAACAAAGTTGTTTTTTGTCTGGGATAAACCGGTAAAATACAGTGAATTTGGTAAATCGAGTAAAACTACTGGAATATTTGTTAATCTGAAACATTTAACAAAAAACTTAAAATAGTAGGTCTTAGGGTATACGAAAAAGTGATCTGAAGAATTAAGCACCCTGATTCGAGCATGAATTATTACCCCTTAAATAGTGTTGTAAACCACCAGAAGATGTTTTCTCCATTAATCTTAAATAATCCTATTTTAAACACATCACATGACTTCACTTACATAAGTTAGATTAGTTAAAAATAAAATGTTATTACTGTTTCATTCATTTTAAACTGCCTGGAAAAATAAAAATTCCTTCTGGAAAACACCAGGAATTTAGTAGTAAGAAAATATTGGCATCCCTGGAATATAACATTGAGTTATAAAATTGCATGAAGATCTGTGATTCCAAAAAAAACAACCTATAGCTCCAATGTTGCTCAGTTGACAACTTGACTTAAAACAATCCTATAGGTCTTGGGTCTGGTTCTTTGGAAATAATTGCTTTAACTAATAGGCCTCTGCAGAGAATTTTAAAAAAACAACTGAAGAACCAACACTGATTTGATACATATCCTACATTTCCTCAATCCTCCAAAACAATGGGTCAAATCATCCTATTCTAATCTCCAATTGATCTTAACTTAACACAAGTCACTTTTATAAAAAATGGAATTTTATTCCCCTAAATGTCTCTGAAAATGTGAATTCCTTTTGGTAATACCTGGAAAACACAAGGACTTTTGTATTGTTATTAAATAGTATCAACCCTGCATATTCATTTTCTTTCCATTATATTTAATGTTTTTATAAGGTCGTGTGTTTGAGTGTGTGTCATTATTAACCTTTTTTTCCCCCTTTCCTGGTTTCTCTATTTCTGCTTATATAAATTTGCATTGCATGTTACACATTCCCTCCTGAAGACTTTCATTAGACAAAACAGCAACATATTGGGCAATTGTTAATAACAGATTTTATTTAACTGGCAGCGTATAACCCGAACAGGTAGTAAGACACGGTGCTAATATTATTATATTATTATTATTATTATTTTTTATTAACTGGCAACCATTACCCTGTCTTTTGACAGCCGTCTAAACCGTGATCCTCTTAATTGTGAAAACCATATTGGCTTTATTTAAAATTTATTTTTTACTTCACATAAAGTCAGTTATTCATTAAAATATCCTAAGATTAAGGCAGTACTTATAGGGATTTAAATCACACATACCTACTGCTTTCTGGCAACTATAACTTTTATCAGACTATAGTTGCCAACTAGGGACAATGAATTATTCCTATTGATCTTCAATCAGTTCTAGTCTTCTGAAAAATACAGTTTGCATCTGTGAAAATTTGTTTTTTTAATAGATTACATAATGACGAGTTATGTACTCTGTACTTATCACAAAACATTATTAGGGTAATTAAATCTTGCAGAATACGGTGAGCAGGACATATGACGCGAGTGGAAGAATCTAGAACCGTGTTCACGGTATTGAATAGTAAACCCAATGGGAAGACCTAGACGCAGTTGGGAGGGTAACATTAGAATGGATCTGTCACCTGAATGAGATATGGTCTAATGAGGTGGACTGGGTAGAACTAGCTAGGTTAGAAATAGGTGACATAGGTACTTTTATAAGTGCAGCAATGAACTTTGTGTTCCTGCTGCCATAGAGTAAGTAAATATACATTTTCCAACCATCAGCCTTGGATATGTGAAACTGGTTGATTTTATTACTGCCTGCACACACGAATTTTGTCCACTGTTCTATTCCAAACGACAGTTAGCAAATTCTAAAACTACTTAAATAATCGAGGTTTGTAGTTTTTATCCTTAAATTAAAGTATACTATTCTAGTGGTAACTTTTCAAATAGTCACTACTATAATTTTATAAGACTATTTAATTAAATGCATGAACTGAAAATGTGTTATCCTCTACATGCTGCCGCAGTCTCATATCTTGAGTGCCCTAGTAATTAGAGATGTGACCGATTTGTTGTTGTAGTGGTGTGTTTATGTTGCATGTTTTGTCTGTGTAGGCTTGCCCCACTTCACTAGTTACCTAGTTCCAGCCTAGATGCTGCGGACACTCTGTCAGCATTGGCTGTTAAGGTAAATCTTTGGCCAAGTAGAATAGACGAATAATGGTGTTTGTTATTAGCATATAGAACAGAGTATCCATTCATACAACTAGTAATTACATAAATTTACTATAAAATTTCCAGCTATTATTTCTGGACACCCAATAATTGTACCTTAACATAAAGTTAAACTTTATTACTTTCACTAGATACAACTGAAAATAAACTTGGTAAATGTTTAATGTTGTCGTTTATATAATGCCATTCACGACTTTTTTTTTTTCATCCTATCATCCTAATTCCTGTATCTATCCTACTTATAAGTATAAAAACTTTAAATAACTTCTTTTTTTGTAGAATATAAGGGACGTACTTGGATGGTACCACTACTTAAATTGATTAGAACAACTTCTTTGGTTAATTAAACAAGATAGAATCAGAACAATAACATGATAATTTATTCAAGGAAAAACTAATTTATATGAATTAAGTCAAATAAAACAAGTAGAATAACATTTCTAAAAAATACTTATTAAGATATTTAAAGTATTAATGTTCTGAAATTAATTGGCAAACAACAAGGAAAGAATATAAATCTGTGCTGATGAAATATTTAAAGTAGTGACAGATTATAGGATTAGCTGATTAGTAAAATAATAGTGTAAAATGGCTATTGACTAGATAGGAGTTATTAATACTCTACACCATTACAGACTCTAAAAGTGTATATGAATGCTTTAAATAAGGATTATAGGCTATATAAAGGGTATTACTATACAAAAAAAAAAAAGGTAAATTGGTATGTCAACAATAATGAACTACTTAGTTCAAGAGTTAAATATAATATTAAATAGTTTGAAAATAAGTTGACAAGTAAGACATCTTCTGCCTTGTTTAAATAATTTAGACATTGACAGTAGAAAGATGATTAATAGGAAGGTTAAAATAGTTGACTAGGTTGTTATTCAGGTACCTACACTTGTAATAAATAAATAACAGTATAAAATATAACATAAACCCTATTAAAATAAAGTTTAAAACATAATAAGTAACTTCCTCCAATTATTAAAATGAGTGTAAATGACCTGATGGTACAAACTTGTATTTGAGTCACATAATTATAAAATTAGACTGTGTTAATGGTTGAGACAAGACTAGTTATGGAGATTTAATGGAAATCAACAGATGTGTCATCAAGGTTATACTTTTACTCGGTTATGGTGGTAGGAGAGCAGGGTTTTTAGGATGGGAGTTATTTGAGATTTTGACATGTTTTGGGAGGTTCTTGATTGTATAGATAAGTGATTGGTTCTCGAATTTTGTTTGTTTATTTAAAATAATATTGTGATGAAAAGTAGCATTATAAATATGGAGGTTTTCAGCATTATCCATTTTTAGACCTTTGGTGGAGGGTTCAGGAAGTTTCATGCATTGGTTGATGACCTGGGGTTTTTAAGTGTTAAGCAAATTTAGATTTGGTTCTATTGTATTTAAAGTCACTTAAGTGCCCTGGCATAACGTTTAGAAAGAGCCCTTACTGTCTTTCTTATATATGCAGCATTACACTCACAAGTTAGTTTGTAAATCCCACTTTTATTGTATTTATTTTGGATATTGAGATTGGAGTTGGTTAGATGTTTTTTTGATTGTGTTGTTGGTTCCAAATGCTATTTTTCTATTTTTTTTTTAAACCTTAATGATGTTATTGGTTTAATGGCTTGTGTTGTTAAATTTTATCCATATAGGCTGATTAGGGGTGTTAGAAATATTTGTGAGGTTAGATTTTATCCATTTGGGATTTTTGGAATTTTATATATTATGGGGTGTGAATATCCATTAGTAATGGCGATTTATTTGATGATGTTGAATTCTGTTTTATGATTCTCTGTGGAGAATGGAATATGGATTAGTCTATAAATTCAGCTATTGAAAGTTGGCAATTTATGAGTTGTGTGATGGTTAGAATCATTGGGTGTGATGTCATCAGTATGGGTTGGTTTCCTATATATTTTATATTCACATTTATAACTCTTGATCTTAGAAATTAGGTCTAAATAATTGATTCTGTTTTGTTCATGTTATATTGTGAACTTTAATTTAGAATTAATGTTGTTTAGAATATCACCATTGGTAAATATGGTGGGCTCATGGATATTGTCATAAATGATAAATATGTCATTGATATATTTGTAATAGAAAATAATATTTATGTACTTGGTGAGGTAGTTAATGATTTTGAGGCCATTGTTCTGCATGAAAATTTCAGATAATATACATGATATTGGTGATCCCATGGCTAGACTATCTTGTGAATAAAATTTATTGCTAAATTGGAAGTAATTCTGATTTGCTATGGTTTGGATAATGTTAGTGGTTTGAGCAGTATACTCTTTGGAAAGATTTTTTATATGAGTGTGGATTTGATTATGTTTATGGTTTCATTGATGTGGACATTCATATAAAGATAGAAATGTCTAATGACATGAATTTGGATTCGGAGTTCAGGAGTATGGGAGTTGAAGATTATTGTTTAGTACATGTTTTTTTTCTTTCTATTTTATAAGCTGGAGCATTTTGTTAGTTTACTAAAGGTCTTACTGGAATATTTGGTTTATTAATTTTGGGTAATGATGTGAAAACAGGGGCTTTGGGATTCATGTTGAGAAGTTTGTAGTTATTTTTAGAATCAATGATTAGGGGTATTTGTTTTAATTTGCTTTTGATAATCTTTTGAAAATTAGCGGTGGGGTCAGTTTTGAGTTCAATGATATTGTTGTTATTTATGAAATCTAATGTTTTATAAGTGTATTTATTCTGATCTGTTAAGACTATAGTGTTACATTACCTTTGTATGCTTTAAGATTGATGATTTTATTGTTTGAATTATTTATGATTGTTTGAAGATAGATACTAGGTGTCATGTCTTTTCTTTGGAATCATGATCGATGTACTGGATGGCATTTTCGATGTAAATTATAAGGAAATGTATTTTGTTGGTAAGAGGTTATATTATAAATTTATATTTCTCCTTACTACAACTATAATGAACATTAATGAAATTTAAATAACATTTATGCATATTGTTGTATAATTCACATTTTCATGGAAGAGCTGTTAAAATTTATAATAAATGTACTACATCTTTGAAATAGTATTAAAAATAAATTTGACTACACTCTTTCTTGGATTAGTATTTCGTGCAATTGGAAAGTATGACGGACTAAGAAAATTCCCCTTTTATCTTTTTCACTCTATCATTGCAGGCAAGGCAACATTGTTTAGCATGCTTTTAATACTAAGATTTTTTTATTGATTTATCAACAACTTACAATACATAAATAGAGAAACTGAGGAGGGAATTTGTAGGAATTGTATCAGCATTTGCAATTATTTTTTTAAAGACGCGAAACCACCAATGAAAAAATTAACCTGCATTGAAATTGTCCATTATATGAACTTAATCATCTCAGATCAGAGTCAATAATGCTAAACTCGAGCATTTTAAACTGAAATAACATTTTGGAAAGTTGTTTATTACACTTTTTCAGAATATAAATGTAATACAAATATAGCTTGACACAACTAATGTTATCAAGTTGTGTTTAAGGTTTTAGAAACATATCCAGGAGATTTTATCAACAATTTTCTAGATCAGATCATGTGCAAGAAAACTAGCTTCTGTTTTAATTGATTCCTAAGTATACTCTCTCGAAAGGAATAAAACCAAAATTATTTAATTTATTTTAGCATCACGTCTTACTACCTGTTTAAGTTATATGCATATGTACTAATTACGCTGAGTTAGGGATGAGGATGTCTACCCTCATTTTTGTGGAGGGAGAATGTAAAAACCATTTAGGAAAAACTACTTTTAGTACACTCGACCAGGATTCTAACCCTAATTTATTATTGGTCATCGGCAGTCTGGTCTATGGCAAGAGTGACGCCTTAGACCATGCTGCCACCAAAGCAAGTAAACAAAATTAAAAACTGGCAAAACTGTCATTATTAAACTTAGTAATTTCTAAACTAATCTTATTCTAGAATAATTTATATGAAATGAATTGAACGACAGTTTCTGACAAACAATTAAGAAATCAATGGTATTTAAAAATAATACTCATATCATTGGTCATGTGGTCTAAGGTGTCACGCTTGTGTTGGACAAGATTGGTAGTTATGGGAAAATTAAGGTTTGATATACTTTTACATCCACTACTGTTTCCAACCTATGGTCTGGGTTAGTTTTTTTTTTATTCAAGCCATAATCTTTCCACTTCCAGCTGGCTAGGCCTGTCGTATCTTCATATACTTTAAAATCCATTTTAAGACTAGGACAGGCACAACATAAAGCCCCCAGCTGTCTATTTATCAATGTGAATTTTCAGCCATGCAGCGAATCAAACCCGAGACCCTTAGCTCAGGCGGACAAACTACCGACTGAGTTAAGGTGCTGGACTTTCGGATGAACTGAGGATAATATTTCCTGAATGGTTTCCCACTCTCCCTCCATGCAAATTTGGGTACATTTCCTCAAATTATATCTTTCTTATTCTGTTAGCGTAATTAATGTATGCGTATAGCCCAAACAGATACTAAGATATGGTGAATAATAATAATAAATAATGTAACCATAAATAGTTACATTTTACTACCACATCCCACCACATTTTGATTTTATAACCCTACGAATTTGTGTAATCCACATACTTTGATAACATTTAAACAACCAAAGTTTTATTCGTCTGACAAGATTTTAATGTCAACTAATCTTAAAGCTTATCACTAAGTTTGTTCTTAAAATGTTGCTTATTTAGTGTGTTCTCAAAATTCCATGCTATTAGTTAGACAAAGCTCCTGAAAAAAGATGTTAGTTATTTGAAAGAAATATATATATATATATATATATATATATATATATATATATATATATATGTGTATATATATTTCTTTCAAATAACTACAACACATACACATTACTAAACATAAACAACATAAATATTCAATATCTTATTAATTCTTCCATTTCAGATATAGATAAACTAACAACAATTAGAAACTGGGCCGCTAACAATTTTTTAAATTATGGCTACTCTTTGATTATCATTATTATGAACCGTTTTCAGCCACTGACCTGGTCTGTTTGGAACATAAGCCTTTCCAACATATCCTTTCTCCTCTATCCTCATCACTTCACTGTACTCCCTTCAGCCACCTATCCCTTTGTCTTCCTCTTGGCCTCATCCCCCCACCCAGTTCAATATCCAGGCACCTTCTCCTTCATTCTTCTCACATGGCCGTACCACCTTAGTCATGACTTCTTTATTCTGTCCTAGCTCCTCCTTAACTATTACTCCCACCCTCCCATTTCTCATACTTTCCATTCTTTCTACTCCTAAAGTACCTTTCATACATTTCAGTTTACAGTCTTGAATTCCTCTTTCACCCTGCTCATTTATTACCCACATTTCCCATGCATATGTTAATATTGGTATTATTTGATTGTAATCATCTCTAATTTGGTGTCATCCGCCAAGCTACTTCATTTAAGCTACTATAAAATTTTGGCAGTATGACATTTATGAACAAACCCAATATAGAAGAAAATGTTATTTTTTAGGAACAAGAAGGAATCATCATCAGTGTATAAACGCTTGTCTGCTCACATTACACTTGACCTCCCCGACCTGCCAGAACTATCTGATGCTCTGAGAGAAACAGCCAATAGGGTAGAGTCTATGATGGCTCATGCCCGACACTCGGCTGGTGCGGAACTGCAGCGTTCCAACACCGTCCAACATTAGCAAGCTCTACCAACACGATACTTTGATTGCAAATTTTTTTAAAATTATATTGTGGTATAGCTATGATAAGCATGTTTTGCTAAAAAATAAAATTATTTTTAGGTGGTGATAAATTTTTTTAATATATTTGTTAGCAAAGAGGTTTTTTCCACAATTTATAAATTTATAAACATTTCCTGGTTTTCAAGAACAAAAAAAGTCTCTTTATAGTCTTTGTTTGGATGCCAAAATTAGTTATATATTTTTTTCAAATATACACACAAACAATTGCACATATTTTTGTTTTGTATTTATAAATTGTGTCAGTAGTTTTGATTCATTGGTTGAGTTTTGGTTCTCTATATTTGACAGATTACGTTGAATGTTTAACACTGCCTGCTAAAAAAAAAATTGGTGGGAAAAAAACAGCATTTTTTTTTAAGAATATTGTATTTACCCAAATTTGTATATGAGTTGTGAACAGTCATACAAGTGTAAGTTTAATTTCAATAAATACTATATGATGCAGTTAGTTTATTTCATTTCATTTATAAAACAAACAATTTCATCACAATTGAGTGGATAGTGTTTTTAAGGACTCAAACCAAAGAAATATAGTTTTAGTTACAATAATATGTTTAGTCAATACATAATATTAAATTGCATAATTAATTGCACTAATTGTGTAAAAATAATGAAGTAGAATTTAAAAAATGTATACACATTTTTCTGCAAAGACACAGGAAAATAATTCAGGAATAACCACTGTTGGTACACCCAGACAGAATTCAAGCCCTGACCTTTCCGCCACCAGAAAAAGCTTGACATTTAGTCTGCATGTCCACCGCTGGGAAGCACATATAACCTCTTCTAAAATTAAACTTGGCAGGCAAGCGGAATAGAAATGGAAAAAAATTATATCGTTTTTACAGTGAAAAAACCCACATTGTTGAGTATGTAGTCTAAAACCCCATGTTACACAAGGCGACTTTACTTGCCAATACTGGTACTGATACACGTTGCTACTAATTTCTGCTTTTAATCGCGGCGAGTAGGCCAATTTGGTCGATGTATACCTTTGAATATGTTGTCTATCAGTCCTTTTTGGCACATCTTATGATTGCTCTTTTATATCCTCTGTTTTTTCATCACACATTTTGAAACCCACCAACTCAGTTCACAATACAACTTGGTGTTTCTTCAGATATAGTTTTCATTTGCTTTCTCTCAAAATTCTTCATATTTCCAATAATTATTCAAAAACCAAATTATATCATCACCTAATCACTTCAAAACTTTTGATTTCTCAGACAGGATGAAAAACACACACACCACACCAACATGCACAGAAATGATCAAAAACAGCTCAGTAGTGGTTAGTTCAGTGATGAGGATGTGACTTGGCTATCACACAAGGCTACTCCCACGTTATGAGTTAAAATGAGTGGGCTTCTTTATATTACTACATGTTTGGGCAGTCATCTAAAATGGTTATCTTCTTCTAATGGCCATTACCTTAGCCTTAACATTTGGTCGACATCTAAAACATTCTGATTCTGGGCGTGTTTTACTATCCGGTCACACGTCTGAATATTATTATTAAAGAAAATAGGTTTTTTTTTTGCCACTTATTATTCTTGAATTGTTACCATTTTTATACATTTCATATTTTAAAAAGAACTATTTGTAATTATATTTTAACTCTTAAGAAGCTTTGTGATAATATTGCTTTATTCTGTATTTAAAGTATTTACATTTTGTAAGCAATTTCAATATATCTAAGACTTATTTTTGACTATGATGATGCACACTAATTACTATAATTATTAATCTTTAAATGCACCAAGAAACAATACATACTGCTATACTGTTTGACAAATCTGGCGCAAGTGTACAAGCCAAGACGAGAAAAGGCATACATTGTTCATTATTCCCAGTTTTTACATTTGTAGACGCCCAAAAATACTACAATAATTATTTTCATCAACCAACCAGTAATTACTGAGGCGTGGAACCTACACATGCTACCCAAACATGTGTTCAACACGAAAGTAAATATATGAATTCTGGACTTTAAAAAGATGAATAAAATATGAAGATACGAGGTCTGAATATAAGAAGATTAATATCAAATAATGAAAGGTATGGTGTAATCCATAATATTTCATAGCACTGGTGACTAGGTCATGTGACCATGGAGTAGCGCCCTACTGGCAGGTAGAATTATTAAACATATTCAATTCAAGTAGCTATGATTATTTTCTGTTACTAGTTGAACATGCGAGTGTCAACTATGCTGTCACACTAAGATACTTGAAGGCTACAAGTAGTGGTGTGTAAAGTGGTCTAGTAAAACACAGGCTTTAAAATCAAGTTCACCTTCTGATTTGCCAGTGAAAAGTCAGCTGAATGTACCTGGGATTTTTTTTATAAATGGTCTCGCATTCTAACTCCATGTAAATGCAAGTACATTTCCTCAAAATTGTATTTTACTTTCATCGTATTTTTCTACTCCTTTGAGACTTTAATACACTTGTATATAGCCTGAACAGGTAACATGAAGTTTGAGAGGTGTGGAGGAACACAGTAAACATACTAACACAAATTACACTGTTGCTTATAAATCTTTAATTCTACTTAAATAAAATGGGTAGTATGAATTTCATTAACTTTTTTATGGAATATTATAGAGAGATTTTAAAAAGGCCTGAAAGATGTCAAATTGTATTTTCACACAAGTAAATTAGTTCTTTGGAAAAATCCTCCCTTTTTTTTCATTTTTGAAGAATTGAAATTATTAAAGACTAAAGAAACATAAGGGAAAAAAAAATTCCTTAGAGAGCTATACACTAATTAAGTATAATAGTAAAGAAACATTTGTGGGCTTTTTTTTAGTTGCAAGTCGAGAATAAAACATAAAAGTTTGATAATTCGAGTCACAGGCTACTATTTGGTAAAATTACCCAGAGGTTTGAAATATATACTATAACCAAGTATTTAAAGATTTAAATATCATAAAATAAATGTTTTGTTACAATAATTCTTTTACTTTCAGTTTACCTAATAAATTAAGAGAGAAATATATATACTATAGAATTCAAACACATACTTTCCATTTTCATAACATCTAAGAATAAAATGTACAAGATGAATTTTAGAAATTCATTGGGGTGTGTAAGTATTTGAAATTCAAGTTCAAGAATTTAATTATTTATTCAAATTTGCTGATTTTTACAGCCCTCGAAATTTTCTTGGTTTGATTAAAAAACCCATAACTTAACTTGTCAATTGTTAGGTTATTAATGTTAGTAACAGTGATAACCTTTTCTTTGAAAAAAAATATTTCTATTACTAATATTGCTCTATATTTCTCAAACATAATTAATTTCTACTTACACACCCCTAAATCGAGCATTCAAATGAAACATGAACAAATCAATAATTTACTAAACAAGACTTCATTCAGGTAAAGCAATTAAGAACAGAACTTTCAAAGGTTGAATGCGTTTGGATGATACAAGTTAATATTTGTCATATACAATTTCACAATTGAGGATTAAGTTGTTTCCTTCAAACTATGTAACCAATTTGCAGTTGAGACTTGTAACAACTATTTATGCCATAAACGAAAGTGTTTATGTTTGCACACTTTGTTATAGTAAAAAAGTTCACTTTGAAAAAAAAAACTAGTACAAGTGATTCATTAGAAATAAATATGTTGGAGGACATTACAAAATTGAGGTGTGCAAAGCTTCAAGAACTTGCACTTGGTTTTTAATTTTTATCAACTTAAACTTCGCTTAGCAAATTATGAAGTTTAGAGAAATGCTTTGCCAATAAAAATATGTACAGCTAAAATACAGGTCTTTGTTAACTTTTATTTTGTTCTTTACATGATACTTTTTTTTAGTAATTCATCTATTTTTTGGTGAAAGTTGTATGAATATGCACAATTTTTTTTTTTTGACATAAAATGACATACAGTAGGGCCCCACTCTTTACTGCAGGTTAGGTTTTAGAACCTCGCTGCAGAGGAGAACATAGCCTTTTTTAACTTTAAAATACCCGCCTCGGTGGCGTAGTTGGCTAACGTGCTAGTCGTGTTGAGCCCGACTGCTGAGGACGGGGAGATCGAGGTTTGAATCTCGGTCGGGTGATCTGGGGGTGGGGGGATGTTCCTAAATGGTTTTCCACTCTCCCTCCACGCAAATGCAGGTTCACTTCCTTTAATTCAACCTTCCCAATTCCTAATCCATTAGCGTAATTAGTACTTAAGCATATAACTCGAACAGGTAGTAAGACGCGGTGCTAAATAATAATAAACTTTAAAATGCATATACAATCTTAATAACATATATAAAGTGCACAATAGATCATTCAGTCAATTGAAAACAATCGAATGAAAACTATCAAATGATCATTTACTATTGTAAACAGATTGAATTACAGGCATAAAATGGTGGCCGAAGCCATTCACTGCAAGTGTCGTGCCAAAAAACGTGGGAAGAGCAAAACAAGTGCTGAACATTAGGAACATGACATATATAATTGAAAAATGCTGTAATAGCAGAATGCTGTAAAGTGGGGCCATATTGTATATTAAACTCTGCACACCCCCATTACAAAAAAAAAAAAACAGTAGGAGTGTACACATTATTGTATTAGCTAATGAAGTATTTAATCTAAAGAGCATGATGGAAGGTTGAATATTAAAGAAATGTACCAACACTCAACAGAATACAAAATGGGATCATTATTTTGTGGGTGGGAGCGGGTATCATTGGTGTAATAAGTTTAGAAATAAACCCAAACTTCCCAAGTATACTAGCGCCATTGCTGCAATAATAGCAAGGGCCTTGTGTTGTGGACAAGATCATCGCTGTGTCATGCCTTTGAACTTTGCTGAACCGCCATCAAGACATACATCTATTTTTAATATTGGGCCAAAAAGTTCTTAGTCACCATGTGGTGTAAAAGCAAGCAAAGTATAAGTGATTCAGTGTACACTACAGTTGCCCCAATTGCTAACATTCAGATTTTGTCAAGAGTCTTAAAAACATAAAAGTTGTCATGGGTGGCATACTTAAAGGCCATTCTTTCTAAACACATATATAATACAGCTTTAGATGTTGACGATCTTTTACATCCATTACTGTTTCCAGCCTGTTGTTTTATTCAAGTCATATATTTTCCACCACCGCTTGCTAGGCCTGCCGTAGTTTCATATGCTTTATAATTTAAATTAACACTAGTGCAGCCAATAATATATCAATGTGAAAGGGTATACCAACATTTCACAAATGATACATTTTTTGGTAATGGTGTGCGAAGCTTCGAAAAGTTGAAGTCGAAGTCGAAAGTCAAATCTCCTTGGACTTCGACATCTACAATAACCTTCACATATTCAAAACATTTCGAAGTAGGCTAAGGATAAATCTTCGTTAAATTATCAAACAATTTAATTTTATCTTACTAAATATTATATATTTCAATATCTTATAATTTTAAAACCATTACTAAACAGAATTTTAACACCAACTAGTAATTTAACTAGATCAAAAGCGGGTAAGTAAATATTAATATATTAAATTCACTATCATCAACATAGTTTTGTAGAAAATAAAAATATCTATAAAGAAATAACACCATGATCACTGGTATGAAGCAGAGAAAGCACTTTAATTGTTCTATCATCGCAGCTCGCGTCTAATGTTTAGTCCTTAATATTCTATCTCTTTGGAATTATCTGCAACAAATTTAGAAGTTCATTTTGACGAAGTTTTTCATAGTTTCTTCAAGTTTTCTTTACTATTCGAAATGTATTATTATTATTTAGCACCGCGTCTTACTACTCGTTTGGGTTATACGCTTAAGTACTAATTACGCTAATGGATTAGGAATTGGGAAGGTTGAATTAAAGGAAGTAAACCCGCATTTGCGTGGAGGGAGAGTGGAAAACCATTTAGGAAAAACCACCCCCAGTTCACCTGACCGAGATTCGAACCTCGATCTCCCCAATATTCGAAATGGCTAATATGAAAAGTGGGAAATTAAAACTGAATTTAATTTATAATTATGATCAGAGAAATGCAGATAAAAAGACATGTAAAGTTTGCAAAATAATTGTTGATCTTAAGATTAAAAGTAGCGTTAAGTGACAACAAAAATCCTAGGTAGCTTCACCTTCGACTTTTTTTGTAATTCTCAAGCTTCGCTTCAACTTCGCTCTGCATTTAAAAAGTGGCCTTTTGACACCCCTATTTTTTTGATCACGCAGGAAATTGAACACGGGACCCTTTGCTCAATAGGAAGACACGTTACTGAATGAAATAAGATCTACAGCATTTATATAATAAAAACCATGTAGTATTTGTCCAGTTTGGCTCAAACTTCTCGATAAGATACAGAGCTGAAACTTTGTACATTCCAAATTCAAAATTGCACTATACTTAATCCATACATTGCCAGCTTGTTCATTCTTGCAACTTTTGGAAATAATATTTTAATCAATCCAGACATGTGGAAGTGATAGGGCTAGATTTATTAATTCTAACAGCATTTTATCTACCTAAAAAGTACTATCACAAAATATGGATATCAGATCTACAATGCATATGTTGAAATGAACACTTGCAACATGATTTGTCAAAGAAGGTCAATGTGTTATAGTTCAACATTTGTTATATACTGCCAATTGCAGAAATTGAAGAGCTGAAATAATTTGCAAAGTGTCAAATGATTTTTTATTTTGCTGCACCTGTTTTATATATTAACATATTATTATAGTTCCCGGTCTATTTTGGCCATTACTCTTTACAACCTATTGTGGTCTTACTATAGCTGCCCAATATATGGTCTACCCTATTGTGTGTGAAGGTTTATTTTATTTTAAGTGTAAGAACTAGAATTTATTGTAACTGTTTAAAACCTATTGCAATTAATAAAAGGTGACCTGGTGGTCTAGGGGTAAGGTGTCAGACTTCTGTGCTGGCGGTCGGGGTTCAATCCTCGGTCACGGCACAGATTTATCTGATTTCCAAACCCTTCCTTCACCTCTGACAAGACATCTTGTGAATGTGGGGAATGCCAGGCCTCCACCGTGGTTCGGATTCCACGTTAAACTGTAGGTCCTTCATTTCATCTCACAATCACCCTACCATTACACATTAGTGTAAGTGCGTATAACCCGAACGGGTAGTAAGACGAGGTGCTAATAATAATAACCATTAATAAACTGCTACATATCAGGTTAGCACAACTGTTTTTTGTTGGCAAAATATTGTATAAAAATTGTTTCTTCGATAGTGAAGAAAAGGTCAATAATGTATGGTATGGACAGACCTATTCAATTATGGTTGAATAATACATTGAATCAAACTCTTTAACAAGCTATTATTATATTTATTTCTAACTTTCATGATTTGTTCACCCAAACCTGTAAACAATTTCACATCTAAGGTAATCCCTTTATAGGTTAAATTAAAAATATTGTCCACTTTTATAGCGATTCTTCTAAGATTAATATTTACTAACACCTTGATTATATTTTATTTCAAATGTGTAAAACTGTATATTTTTGGTGTAAAAAACCAATTAGTTTATAAATGATACAATTTGGATTCCACGTTAATTATTTGTATGAAAGTGTATTCATTGGTGGTTTGCCCTGCACTTACAATGTCAATAACACATCTGGTATAGAACAGCTGAGATTTGGGTGGATTCGAATAATAATCTACTTTACTACAATTCCATCAAACTATTTCAAAACCGCTTTACTATTGACTAGCCTCTTCAAATTCCATACCGTATTTACCTGAATTGAAGATTCACCCAAATTTCACTTTTATTTTAGGAATTAGCGTACACTTTTTGAACAGACTATATCAGCACATGACTTTTAAACTAAACCAAGTTAAATCTATAACACTATAACAGACAACACTCAGGCGACCCGACCCCCCCCCCCCCCTTTCCCCCAGCAATTAATTCATCACTGTGAAAATGGAAACCCTCAATTCACCAATGATACATTTTCATCCATGTCGAGAATCAAACCTGAGACCTTTAGCTTAGTAGACCGACATGCTACCAACTAAGTTAAAGTATTGGATTGATATATCTAAAGTATTTAATCTTGTGTTTTATGGTGTGGCAGAATCTTTTTTTTTTTAGTTTTGATCTATAATTGTGTTATTACTAAACATGGAAAGTATAAGAATATAGAAAATACAAATGTGTCTTTTACACTAAAAAGATAAACATAATTTTACATTTTAACCATCTTTCTGCTAGTGAAAAGCTAGTCATTACCGTCTAATATATCTATTCCTACATTATATTTTTTTAAGATAGCGGAAGAAGGGGGTTAAAAGAACTCTGTATAGACTAATAGAACATATAAATTTACTTATAATATATGTTCATTTTGTTATACAAGGAAGTACAGAAAAGGAAAAAATAAAAGGAATGAAAACATGTCTTTCACAATGGACATAGAATCACAGTTCACACTTTACAATGTTTCCATTTTGTAGAAAATCAATCATTACAACTCAATCTTTAAGTGCAGGTTTAATTCAATCAGAACTCATCAAGAAAGATTGTGAAGTGAAATAAGCATTGCAACTTCTTAAAAGAGGAAACCAAAACATACAAAAGGGAGAAACAAAAAACGGGTTATGAAAGAGAGGAGACATATATAGAACTGATTAACATAAAGGCCAACGACCGAAAAGGATGAGAATGTCCAGTATTTAAGGAAAACTTTTTTTTATTTCCACTTTTTGAGGTACATTTTGTTAAATAATGTTAAGAAACATTCATTAAAAAAAAAATTATACATATGAAACCTAATCCCATCTGTCTTTCAACAAAAAATACCGATCCTGACCTAATTATCACTAACTACCAAACCTTGAGATCACTTAGAACTTGTGACAAAATGTGTGTTATTCTGTTTTAGTAATATCCATAACAATTCTTAAACTAAGTCATTTTTTTAACTTAGTGTCTAAGGTCAAGTTTTAATTAATAAACTAAGTTTAAGTTATTTTTGCTTGGATTCTTACATTCAGGTAAAGATGTTACTTAATTCCCGATTATGTTCGTATATACTAATATTTATATTTCTACAAATATACATCAACTACAATACATATTTGAAATAAAACAACTATATTATTCAATATATTACATTACTTTGGTTTCATACTATCAATAATAAAAAAATGCAATATATTCATGTGAGAAATTGCATCTTAACTTTTTTACCACAAACATGCTAGGTTGGATTTTTCAGACTTTGGCCTAGCTGGTAATCAAATATGATTAAGCTTCAATCCATTACACAAAATAACTAACTATATACAGTTTAACAGAACTTTTTATAGAAAAAATTATTTAACCATCAAATATTATTACTTCTGCATTAGAAACGATTACAACCACGTGGAAAAATAAATTAACACAGGAAAAATAAAGCATAAAGACTAAACAGGAAAGATATAAAAATATTTCAAAAGACACAAGCCATATTTTGTTTGAGTGTTTAGTAGAGGTGTGCGAAGCTTCAAATAATTTTAAGTCGAATCGAATCTTGGTGAGCTTCATATTCGATACGAACCCATATTTGACTTCGGCAGCCATTCAAAGTTTTGTCTGCTATTCGAAGTCTAGTGATTATATTACACTTATATTTTATATCAAATAAGAGTGAACCTAAATTACCTTAAAACATATATATTTTTATCATTTTGAGTTTGAGAACAAGTTTGCTTTATTTTCAAGATGAGTGATAGGTACTAACTGAATATGAGTTTAATCCTCAAGTGTAGTTTAAATTGATAGTGATTTTTTTTAAATCTTCAGTGTTTAAGTATTTCTTGAATATTGAATTTTTATTTTTTTATTTTTAAATTCACACATGCTGCCATTTCTATTAATTACTACATGAATCAGTTTGTTTAATTCAAACACCTGCTAATGTGTAGGCTAGCGGCAGAGTTGAAAGATAGTTGAATGCATGTGCAAGAAAGATGACATTCCTTTAAAAAAATTATGCAAATATAAGTACTTCTAAATGAAAAGTGCTGTTAATTTAGATAAAATCTTGGATGTTTAACTAAAAAATAATTAAATAAAATCTACAAAAACTTGGTTATTTTATACATATAGGCCTACATAAGGAATTAATTTATGAGTTAAATTATCATTATGGTTGTGGTTTTTTTTTTTTTTTTAGATTTGCTATAGGTTAACATGCTTTCAAAATAAGAACAATATTTTTTTAGTAATTGAAATGGTAAGATATAAATGGATTGATAAAATAAAAAAGCTACCCTGTTGATTTGTAAAATGGGAATACTGAAATTTATTCAATATGTATTTAAATGGATTTATAAAATCAAAAGTATCTTTTTTGAAATGTAGAAGAGAAAAACAAAAATGTTGTAACACAGGACCTCTCAAACCTATAAATGCACCCACCAAATTAATTTAAACTTGTGTTTTTATAGAATGTTGTTATTGTTCTTGAATGTCCGTTGACTTGTGTTTTGCTAATTCTATCTTGTGTGTGAAAGGTTAGTGAAACACCACACAGGGCAAATCCAATGATATTAAGCAAATACATTTTGTTTTACTATTCAAGCTGTATGCATAAAACAGTGTTTTTAATACAAAGGTAAAGTGAATATATAATTTATGTGTTGGCAATAAGCCACAAATATTAGTGTTAAGAAAAAATAAATGTATTATTTAGTTTGATGTTAGATAAATATATCAACATAATATCTTTAATCAAATTAAATAGAAAAACTATTCGAACTTCGAACAAAAAAAAGTGGACTTCGCACACCCTTATTGTTAAGTCAAATTAATTTTGGTTAATTTTTCCCATGGTCGTTATATTATGAGACATTCAGTATCTACCTAGGAGCAGAGTTAATGATTAATGATTAAAGACATGCAAAATTCACATTTGTGATAACATGAATTTTTGTGCAAATTTTACATTTTTCAGGTGAATAACATTGATTTAAATTTTTTTCTTGATAAAAACAATTTTGTTGTAATTTGACAAATACCATGTCAGGTAATATAATGTTCAACATGGTAACACTGGCGATAGCGCTGTGCCAGGGCTTCCGTTTATACGGATAGTATTCGTTTTTGCCAATTTTAAAGGTATAAATCTGAGCACAGGATATTTAGGCTTTTTTTAGGTTAACATTAAAAATCATGATTTCTATTCTTAAACATTACAATACTTAAATTTTGATTGTTCGATTCTTTGTTTTCAACCTTTAAAAGATTTCATGCATCTCCAAACAAGGAGATTAATACAGAGGTCATGTTTGACAAACTTAAACTTTCTTTATTTTTATTCCCTTCTCCTTATTTGATAGTAGTTTATTTAGTCTTCTTTGACAACATGTTTCAGTTTTATTATTGTTTGATCTAAACATAAATTTATAATAGATTATTTCGATATTGTTATTTGTAAAACTCAAAAGTAATGATAATGAGTTTGACATTACTAAGCGTAAAATATTCTGTATTTATTTATATTTGATTTTTCTTTGGATATGTTAATAAATAATTAAATACATAATATGAACGAAAATGTAGACAATTTTATCCTAGTTTTTTTTAATGAATACTAATTCAAATCACATTTGCATAAATGATAACATTGCTTTCAGAATAAAATATCACTTTTTGAGAAAAATAACCTCACCTTTTGCATGTCTCTATTAATGATTGTTGGCAACAACCTTGCCATGAAATGTTAGTAAATGAATAAAAAAAATATATTTAAAATGGTTTGGATTGGGACGGATAGCCAACACACTTATTCAAATTATATTGGAGAAAAAGTGATCTTTTAAAGACAAGCTTTGTTTTACTTTTCATTTATCTAAAGAAGCTGTTTGTGGATGTGAAAGCTTGTCTTTAATTGTGTGTTAACTTAAAAATTTATACCTCAATATCACTCAAGTCCCAATTCAAACCATTATTTAGACTAATGCCCTATTTCAAATAACATTTCTTTATAAAATCAAATAGTGATGGTTTTATTGCTAAGAATTAACTGCCATGCTAATTAATACAAGAGACTATACTAAATAACCTTGAAAATTAACTCAGGTATATAAAATAAGGAAACCGAATACAAGTTACTATCAAAAATAAAAGGTACCTAAGATAAACAATCTGACAATAAAATTAAATCACACAAGAATCAAGGAACTAAACAATTAAATCACAGTTAACGTGTATGTGGCGTTGAACATAGTGAAGTTATGTAATGCCTAGACATATACCAATACCACTTTAATAATAAGTATTTCAAGATCGATACAGTGATTTGCGTTCTGACACTAACATTGATATTAGATTATAATCAGTAATCTAATAATATCTATTTTTCTTCTTCTAAAAACAATGTCTGGATGACCATAACCTGTCTGTAGTGTTTTAATTCACAGTGTATTAAAATGTTCAACAAATTTTTTGTTTTTCACTCATTTTTATATATGTATTTGGAAGAAGGTACAGGAAAGGTGGAGAAAACACACAAAAGTGAATAAACACAGTATGGCTTTACCAATGAAAAGAACACAATTCACACTTTACTGGCTGCCTCTCTAAGAAAATCGATCGTTAAGAGCTCAATCCCCTGACCTAGGTTTCATTCTATCACAGTTATTTGTTAGCTTCAGCAAGTAAAAGAGCTTGAAAGATTTAGAGAAGGACAGAAATATATTATACTCTACCATCTTTTGAGGCATCGAAATGAGAGGGGAGGAAGTAGATTCCCAAGGTTAACTAATTATGATGGCAAAGCTTTTATATGAATTACCATAATAGTTTAAAAACTATATATATTTAATATAGAATTATTTTAAAGCGACATTTTTACAATTTCCTGTTCTCGTCCTGATCTCAATATTTTGACTCATTTCTCGTTCTGTTCCCATCCCGATATAAAATTGTAATTTCTGTCCATCCCTATTAAAGAGATATCTTTTTTTTAATGTATAGGGGTTGAAAACAAATTTTAACTCATTCTTATTTATTTATATCTTAGATATGACTTTTACTCAAAATGTAAATATCCCTTAGGATTTGAATGTCACCCCTAACACCAATACTGTCTTTCTGATAGTTTTCTGGTTTTGGTATTGGTACACTTCTAGTAACATACCTGAGTAGATCAAGAACTCTTGATTAAAGAAACTCGTTACAAATAACATCCTAATTCCAACCTACCTACTTTTTCAATAGTTTTTAACACCAGAATTCTCAGATAACTTCTAGTATGTGACCATCTTATAGTGGATTGAAGAGGTTCAAATAATCCTACTGTTAGTGTTAATGTATTGCACACTTCATAAACTACTTCATGTGTAAATAAACCAAGCAACACTTGGCAATATTAAAGAAAAGTGTTTGATCAAGTTTTTTTATTTACAAACCCTGCATGGTTTCTTGACACACAATGTGGGCCAGCCATTTTAAGGGTATAAAAATGTGGAATATTGAACACCCTCCTAATAGCAAACACCTTTAGCTACTCTACCCTATAATCAGTCACATCCGCATAATCAAAACACTCTATACTCTTTTTGCCATATAAATTGCTGAATGTTGTCATGTAGGTATGAGTTTCAAATTCCAAGGCACATTTTATTTCAAGACAATTCAAGTAGCTTATCAAAGTTAATTATGTCATCAAGAAACCAAAGGAATTTCCTATTAGCAATTTAAGTCCAATTGCTTATCAGTATCAAAAGAAACAATCTTAGTAACACAATTTTCAATACCTCGATTCTTAGCTCTCAAATTTCAGTAAATGAAAGGTCTGGCATCCAAATGAAATAGCAATATTAAGAACTGGGTAATTTTTCAATTTAGCCATTATTAGTTATTTTGCCATTTCACTTTAGTACCAGCAAATTGTAAATATACTCAACATGAACTTTGTGTTCAAATAATCTTGCGCAGATCAAACATGAATGTTTTATTTTAAACTTTTTTTACTATTTAATTACACTTTTTAAATGTTTTTTCCATCAACTGTCCAGTACAGTTTAAAGTTAAAAAAACAAATATTTAATGTGAAATTGGGATGCACAACAATGGATTGAAATTGTAAATTTGAGAATCAATATGAGAGTCGTTGAGTTAAAATTTAAGAATTAAAATCAAGAAATACAGGAATCATGACGTATCTAATTAACAAAACAAGCAATCCTTCAGTACTTTTATATCAATGTTACTGAACGAACCAAAGAAAAAAATGTCTGTGTGTGTTTGCTACTAAAGTGTTCAATATTAACAACACTCATATTATAAATAAACCAGCCTGGCCCATTTATATTTAGTTACTTTTTATATCACAGTTTTTGACAGTGAAGTGAACCACTAAAGCCTACTGATGTACATAGGGTGGAGCCCCATAAGGTTGCTGGTAGCCGTGGCCCACCTCCACAGACTGAGCGCTATCGATGCTGTAACCAGTGATACTGTCAGGACTCTGGAGTGAAGCGGCGTATAGAGGATTGATGGGTGTTGTACCGTTATCAAACTGAGTGCTGTCATATACACTGTTATTCTGGAAACAGCAAGGTAAGTGAAAACATTAAGGCCTCACACCACTGACAACACCTAACTTGGATAGGTAATACAGCTCAAACCAGGTGTCCATAGTGGTGCGATTTTACGGTATGTATTCTACTTAAGAAAACAGTGGAATGGAGACAATTTATGAAATCATCAACATCATAACCTGCTTCCAGCCTGTGGCTGGGTTAGTTTAGTAAAATGCCTCATCTTCCTTTATCCTTCTTCCTCCTTTAGAATGGCTCTTAATTATATTCTTATATGTATTCTCAAAATGGCATTAAAGTAGACCTTTCCAACAAAATATGACACAATTATCTAGGCTATTATATGCTTTATTCTGGAAAATGAAAAATGATCACCCGATGCCTGCCATAAAATGAGTGAAGAATGACCCTGGGCACAGGATGATTCCTGGATAGCTCAGTGGTTAGAGCATTGACATACTTAACAAAAGGTCCTGGGTTTAATTCCAGTGTGTGTGTCATTTTTCAATTTTCAGAATATGATATCTAGATGCGAGTAAATCCCCACTAAAGCTAAAATAATAGCTTTGGCTATTTGATTCTTATTATATGCCAACAGGAATATAAATGTTTATCATATAAGCTTGAGTCTCTGTAAAATAATATATTTTTAATAGTAAAAAAAAACCTCTAAGCTGATGAAAAATATAATTTAAAGAAATTAGGTGTGAATATATATATTTGACATTTCTTAGCTATATCAAGAAGGTTATTAAAGTTATTAATACTTTAAAAAGGTATGATTAATAATAATAATAATAATAATAACTGTCTACACAAACCTGTGTAAATGTAGTCAGAGTCAGTCTTGAGAGAAGAGAAGGATTGTTGATGGGGAAGTGATACAGTGTCATCTTCCATGGTGTCGTCAACTTGCGCTTTGTATGAGAACATGATGCTTGGCTGTGATACACTGCAAAAACACAAGACCATATATAGCCAATCTGATGGATAATGGAGACAACACATGTCAAGAACCTTTGCTCACACTATGGTCTGGTATATATCACATATTAGTGACTAGTGATTAAATTGAATGTTTAAGGATCAACTTATATATAATTTTTTGTATAGTGTGCTTGAATGACCCATATGGAGGCAGTGGGAATTAGGGTTGGATTTCCCACCTTCTAAACGTGTATGGCAGCAGAGTTCCTGATATTTAAATTCTTTATACCTTTCTCCTTAAATTAAGTAACTATTAATGACAACAGCGTATTAAAACCTAATTTAAAAATATCTATATATATATATATATAACTGGTAGTAAGACGTGGTTATATAAAATAGGATACATTGCCTAAACTATAGTATTACGACATTTTAAAAGACACATGAAAATTGAACTTTGATTGAATGCAAGATTTTTATACATATACTTAATCATAGATCAAATTTTGAATTCAAAGTTGAATTTTCATGCGTCTTTTAAAATGTCAATTCAAAACCACTATCATGGCACACTGTCATACCATAGTTTAGGCAATGTATCCTATTTTATATAACCACGTCTTACTACCTGTTCAGGTTATACGCATATGCAATAATTACTCTAATGGGGTAGGAAAAGGGAAAATGGTTATTTTAAATTAAACATTAACAGGAGGATAGAAAGTCAAGGTCTACACACCTGAAAACTTTAGGCTTAGAAGTTCACAACAAAAAACATTATGAATTTTTCAATGTACATCAGTTTCCTTCTTCAGCAAAAATTAGTTAAAACACCAACTGTACTATGGCAGCATGGCTTTAGGTTGAACACAGTCATTTAGATACTCTTGTTGCCCGTTTATTCAATTTTGTTTTTCCGCTTGTATCTTAATTCAGGCAACTAGAGAATACTTTACATCCATTATTGTTTCTAGCCTGTGGCTGGGTCAGTTTTTTATTCAAGTCATATATTTTCCATTACCGGCTGGCTTGGCCTATCATAACTTCATATTCCTTAATAATCTAACTTAAGACTAGGACAGGCACAACTTACAGTCCTTGGCGTATATTTATAAATGTGAAAGTGGTAAACCCATAATTTCATTAATGATAATATTTCAACCATGCTGGGAATTTAACCCAGGACCGTTAGCTTAGTTGGCAGACATGCTACCGACCAAGCTAAGGTGTCGGACTTAGGCAACTACAGAAACCAAGAAAAATATAATCAATAAACATGCAACAACCGTATCTAAGTGACCAAGATCTCCCTCTAGCTATGCAGCCATAGTCCAGTCTGGGTTTAACTCTTTTTGTTGAGGAAGGGGACTGATCTAACCAGAAAATTACATAATTATGTGCTTTGTTGTGTTTTTATTTGTGAACTTTGGGCACAGTTTTTTGGGGTGTGTGTGCGTGTGTGTGTGTGGTGTGTGTGTAGGCCTTGCACTTCTATCCACCTTTTAATTTTGCGTATCTAATGAGGAAGGAAACATTTTAGAGGTAATCTAGTCACATTTGTATCGTAGGAGAGTGAAAAACCATTTAGGAAAAACCACCCTTAGTAGACCCGACTGGGATTCAAACTCCAATAACCCGGTCATCAGCCGACTAGTCTAACACGAGAGTGACGCCTCAAAATATTCGGCCACTGAGGCAGGTTTAATGTAGCAAATTATACTATTGATCTAAAGTGTTTCAGGAAAGTATATTTTTTTTTTGTTCTAAACTCTCTATTGAGTAACAAGTTTCCTTACCAAAAGAATTCACTGAGGAAGGTGTGGTATACCAGTGGTGTAAGTAATGTGAAGTAAATGCAAGTGGTGACGTCCACAACACACAATCCCTCGTCCAACTTGTAGAAAAACAGCCCGCTGCCCACTGACTGTGCAAGGTTCAGTAGCACAAGGAACAGAATGTACAAGTAGAATGACGGCTTGACTGGAAGACAAACAAACTTATACATTAGTTATTTACTATAAGTAATATCAACTAAATATACTCATTAATTCAGATAGCAATTTTGATATGGAAAGCAGTAGGGGTGTGCGAGGCTTAGAAACAAAATGTCAGCTTCACCAATAAAAATATTGCTAGCTAAAATAATTCATTTGTGGTCATTTAGTTTCAAACGTCAAGATATTCATAAGGGAAAAAACAAATGTAATTGAAGCTGTGATAACTTAATTTAAATAATAAACAAAATATATTACAGACAATGTGCAATAAAACAAATTACAAGTAATTTTAGTGTATGATATAATGTACATATTTTACATAACCACAATATATTTTTTCAATCACTTAACGACTAACAAAAAATATTTGAACTTCGATTTGTCTTTGGGAATATTTCATATATTCTATCCAAGTTCACTTCTAATTGAAAAAATGGACTTTTCACACCCTTAGAAAGCAGTGCTTCACCTAGAGCCGTGTTTCTCAAACTTTTTAATGATATACCATTTGGGGCCATGACCTAACCAGCTTTTCATAAAAAAAAAAAGAAGAAACAAATACCTTCTATCTTGTAAAGTTTAAATGTTTGTTACAAATTGTAATAAAGATCTATAGGTAAATCAAACAAAGCTGCAATAAAGGGAAAGAAAGGCTTATTCAAGTCCAAGATATCACATCAAAACCTGCGTTAATATGGCTATCAAAACATATCTTATGATTAATAAAAATTCATTGATATGTCATATACTCCTTGGGGTACTTCCAATTTTGAAAATTAGTGCATGGATACTCAAAATTTCCAATTACTTTTTATAATTTCATCGACTTCTGCTCTTGAAAAGAGTAAACAGTGAAAGGGGATTTGTGCAATCATGTCTTGGAGCTTATAATTTAGTATTTGAATATAAGTTTGTCACTTCCCAGATTTTTTATGTTTTCAACATTATGTATGGATGTCTAGTATTAAGATTAAGTATAGTAAAAAATGTTATTCTTACTCGGCAATGTAAGCCTTTCCCTAAGTCTTGTCCATGGCAGGATTAGGATGATGAGATAAACCTGAATCACAAAACAGTCACAACATAAACCATAACTACCAAGGTACTCCAAAATAAAGGCAAGAACCCTCTTTTAAAATTAAAATGCAAGAAGGTTCCAGATAATGTATATTGGGTTTTTAATTAACACTTATTTCCTAACCAATGAAGAGTAACTTTCAAAGACTCAATTGCCTGTAATAGGTACCATTGTTTGTCTAATCCTTAGCTCAGTCAGTAACGTGTTTGTCTATCCTTACTCGTCATAACGTGTTTGCTAATGAGCTAGGTCCAGGCTTTGATTACCGGCATGGCTAAAAAAATGATCATGGGAGAAATGTGGGTTTACCCTTTTATATTGACGAATTAACGGCTGGGGACCAGATGTTGTGCCTCCTAGTCTTAAATTAGATTACAAGGCATATGACACAATGACAGTGTAACCAGTCGACTCACTCTATATTCTTCTCAGCTTCTTGTTTATTATGGGTCCACGACAGCCAGTGTTTTAGTAGAGCTTTCGGGGTTAATAAATTAATGGTGGGGGTGGAGAACAGCGCCGATCAAATAAGTAGAAATTTAGAGCAGAATTTGAAGTCTTATTTGAAATAAATATTAGACATTTTGTACCACAGGTTACTTAATGTAGAGAAACAAATTGCTTAGCCACCTGGTCCACATCTCTTTCCACCCATCTCGAAATCCTATCTGCCCACATTACGAAAATAACTTTTTGAATACAGGTCTTATCTGTTTGCATGCTAACCGGACAGTGTCGTGTCTGACGCTTCTCTTCCACATAGGGTCAAACACAGATGCTGAATCGGATGTGCTGATTGGCTAGCTGTTCGCGCCAAACCTCCCCTTTCCACTGTGGCCACACGTGCAACTCAAAGCTTTCGGGTTTAGGTAAATAATCTAGCATGATGCTTGAAAGTGAAAAGTAAAGTAATGAATTTAGATGAAGCTAATATTCTAACAAGAACTTTACAAAAATGAAAACTACTGGATTTAAAAGTTAAAGGCCGAAAAATGAAGTTAATGAATTGAAATTTAACACAGCTATTTCTTACAACTTTGATTAAGATTTAGACAATTTATCATTAAATTAAAACCTACACTTAAATATAATTAGAACAGTTGATCCTAACATAGAGCTTAAATTAGGCCCAACAACTGGAAAACAATAATGTATTATAAATTTAGTACTTAAGTATATTGATCATATTAACAAGTTAACAATGGCAAACCAATACAATTATATAAATGGAAAGGGCCTAAAACCCCAATCACTTTACAACAGGCCTAGCAAGGCGGTATTGGAAAAATATATGGCTTTAGTAAAAAAAACTGCCACAGGCTGAAAACAGTAATAGATGTTAAAAAAAGTTTGTCTAAAAGAAATACACAAAGCTATTAATGTTAACGTAACTTTAAAAAAATACTGTGCCCTTTTAAAAACAAGCTACCATATTTGTTATAAAATAGTAAAGTTTGGTCGAATCCACAATTTTACGAATCTGAAACCAAATCTTGGAATAATTATGAACATAATTATATAAAATAGAAATAGTAACACAATTTTAACATTATTTTATATAATTCATTCATTATAAGCAGGGAGTCGAACCGAAACCTATAAATGAACTTAACATTTATTTTTAAGGAACTGTAATCGGAACCAGAATCCTAAAAACACTATTCTGAAAAACCAGAACTGTATCCATTAAATAATTTTAGTTTCATAAAGTTTCTAAAAAGTTCTTAAAGGTTCCTAGTTTACAGAATTGTATATAATTTTGACATGTTGCACACATTTATTTTTTCCTAGGCTTAGTTTAATTTTAAAATGTTGTGTTTCTCCATGTCTCAGTAAGTTCTGAAAGGGCTTCTTGATATATTTTAGTTTACTACTTTATTTGAAACCTCTTTTCTAAGGTGATTAGAAAAGAGTTAATGAGCTCTTAGCAATTCACACTAATGAGTTTAGATTCTGGAGGATTGTCATGGCTGTCCCATTGTTCTCTGTTTTCTCACTTTAAGAAAATACATTTAGCTGTGATAGACAGCAGATAATACCACATTCCTCAGAAGTTGAAATACAGAAACTAAAAAATCATCTTGTTTGGACACCAGTCTAAACATTTTGTATTTAGTACTTCCTGTAAGTGAAAACTGATAATCTGCTAGTTAAGTGAACTGCTTATGTTAGAGGGAAAAGGAAAATGGAAGGTGGCAAAATGCAAACTTTAAATTCTTTCACTCTAGTTTAAATTAGGAAGTAGCTCTCAGTGAACGTGTTCCTTGTATGCAGTGTGGAGGTGATTATTTTTCTTTGTTAGTAAGTAAGTGGTTTAGATACTATTATTGATGATGTACCTTAAATAAAACTCAGTTCAGAAATTTTTTTGACTATGAGATTGACGATGACAGATCAAGATACAAATTATAAGGATATATTATTGTTATTAAGGTATGTTGTAATATTTTTTTAATCTAGCAATACTTTTGATCCAGAGTATTATTTCCAAAGGGGTTCTCCGCTCTCCTTCCACACAAATGTGGATACACTTCACCTAAATATAAAAATATAACCTTCCTCATTCATTAAAAAACCATTATCAGAATTAGTACATTGACGTAGCCAAAATTGATAGAAAGACGCTGTGCTCAACATTTTTAGAAAAATTAAAGAACCATAACATTATTAGGAACTGAAAAGAACCGTAACCTTTATTGTGCTAGAACCGGAAACAGAACCAGAACCTATAAAATGTTTGTTTAGAGAACTGGAACCAGAACCGATAAAAATTTCACTTCGACTCTCTAATTATGAGTCAAAAATTCAGTTTAGTGTTAAATTATTAGTCTGAGGCTTGGTTGGTGGTTGTTAAGTTCATCCTATAATTATAATAGATTCTGAACCCCCAATAAGCAGTATTAGTGCTCTAAACAAATTTCACTTAAAACTAAAAAAATATATATATATTTTTAAGGATTTGAGTCTTGAATTAAAAATTTTCTCAAATATTAAATAACCTTAAAGATTTTTGGGCCCATCCCTAAAATAAAATGTATTAAAAGACCAGACTGTCTGAAATAATGTACCACAGTGAAGACGATGGAGCTGATGAACCAGAAGAGCATCCCGCCATGACCAAACAAGTCGTAGTTCCTGGAGTCGATGTGGAAACTAACGTCCGGTGCAAACATCTCTAGATATCCCTGGCTGATACTGAAAGACAGTGAAATGAATGACGTTGCCAGCAGAACGTGGCGAATACTGCTGCGGCTGTCTAGATGACCTGATGACAATACAAGAACACATGTAAAAAAAAATAGATGAGGTATTTAACTTCCACTTTCTAAACCAACTAATTATGTCAGCAAGTGAAAATTTCTATGAGCTATAGTAAAAGGTCTGACCAATTTTGCTAAGAAAGATATTTTTCACATACCTTCCAGGGTTCTTTTACACACTATAATCGACAGATTTACTTCCCCTATGAAGGAAATTGTGTCATGAATTTTTACCACCCAAGAAAAATCTGTTGACCTCTGCTGGGTTTGAACCCACAAACATTGGGCCCTTAAGCAAGCACTTTACCCCAAGACCATCAAATTCGATGGGAATTCAATTAAAATATGTATCTTATAAAGAGGTGGTTTCTTTGGACTGGTTCAAAAATACTAGAGGAACCAAAAAATAAAACCCTCACCAAATATAGGGACATGTGCTGACAGGATCAAATACTTGGTCTTTACAGTGTGTAAAATCAAACAATAAAATTGTTTTGGAGTTCACTCCAACAGTTTTCATTTGAAAATAAGTATCATAATGGCATATGATTGCATAAGATATTCTGAGAAGTAAACTTAACGAGTGTTGTTTCATTGAGGGAATGAGTTAGTTCTTAACAATGATGTTTTAAATATTCTATATTTAACTGTCAGAAGCAACAGACATTTATTGTTTTAAGCTATCCATAGTTGATTATCACTTATTGAGTCTTTTTGAACAAATATTTTCATACAAGTTTTGTGTAGTTAGTAGTTGAAATGTTGTAAAAAAGTAAATCTAATAACTGTTTAAAAAGGCCCAACAAATACCCGAGGAAATGCGATGAGAGAAAGAATAAATCATAATTACACATCACCTAAAAGTTTAACGAACCATGACAAACTTACCACATGCTAACCCAAATACTACAACACTTATTTCCATGGCAAGAAGGAAGAAACGGACGGTGATCCAGAGCACTTTATCAGTGGTGCTGCCAACAACAACAGATGCGTTCACTGTCATTCGACACAGCACACCGGACGATGCTTATTATTACACTCATAACAACCTGGCAGGAGCAACAAAAAGAAGAAATTAAACTCATGTGGATGACTTTTAAAGTTATTTAACCCAAGTAAAAAGATGAGCATGGTGAATTTTAAGGAAATGGGCTGGCGTTTATTTATAAAGATGGTTGATATAAAACAAATGGGGTGTAAAAGTGGTCAAGATTGAACCCAGGACTCTTGTAGTCAAGCTAAATATTTGTGCAACAGATAATTTTAACATGAGATTTTACAAACATATATCTTAATTACAAATTTATAGCTTGTAACGAGACTTCAATACACTATCTGGGAATGAATCAGGTTCCCCTGCACTTGTGTAGTTGAACTCCTTAGCCATTCAACCAAGGAAAAGGAATTATACTATTATACTACTATAAAATCACATGGCTGACTCCCTCACTCACTGACATTAATGTTTACCCACGTCCAGATGGGCCATAAACTTGAAATTTGGCAAACTTATAGCTTCTAATCCGTAACCAACAGGAAAATTCCAAAAAGTTAAAAATTTAAATTTTTAACCCCTGACAAAAATTCAAAATGTGGAGAAACTTTATTTTAAAGTCGGTGTGGACCTTTCTTTGGAGGTCTCTTGTGGCTAAATGGTAAGACCTATCAAAAAATGGCTCTGGAATTACATTAGTTTACATCCACTTGCAAATAAAACGTACTGAGGATTTGGGGGCGGAGCCCCCAAACGAGCAAAGTGAGTCTTTTTACAGGATCATGTTACACAGTGTTCATTATCTAACAATGGCCAAACAAAAAAATTGGCCTTCCAATAAATGACATACAATACTAAATGATAATTTCAAATTACTATAATGGTACAAGATTGAATAGTTTATAAAAAAAATAGTTTACATAAAAACTATGGCTTACACATACTGATTAACTGTCTATACAATACTTACAAGTCCATAAAATGTAAGAAATATTGGACTGCTCGTTGCTCGAAGTTTAAGCCGAGCTCTATTAAAACGCAGCATCAGAAATAATAGAAATAGAAAATTGGGGACTAAGATAATGAGATCCCATATGTGAATCCTGAAATAGATAACACAAAAGATTACAAATTAATCAAAGTTGAGTTGCATTATCATGTTAGTCTGACCATAAAATGTTTTTGCTAAAATAAATGAATATTGGATTAATGAAAATGAGGTCAAAAGTGTAAACACAATCAGTGGTATATAAAAATAAGATTTAGCATAGGGACGGACAATTCCATTAATGAATGGGACTTCTAACTAAAAATATTCGGCCTAGCTAATTGTATAACTCCAGATGTAGCTACTATCAAAATAACTGAACTGTGAGTACAACTCACTTCTATTATATTCCCTTCATTAACTTAACACTGATATGATTGAAAATAGGGAACACATTATTATTTGCACTTAATCTTTTCTTTTAAATCATCATCCAGTACAAATGATATATGTTTTTGGCCATTTTCTTGAATATAATCTGTTTGTTCTTTTGTCATTAAGACGATTTACCGTTTTTATTTTTTGTGCATTTGTGTATTATAGAAATTTATTTCTTTAACCTGTAAGATCAGGTCAAAATTTTGTTAAAGCAATAGTGTATTTAAACATTACAATGATTTTAGTTGGTTTGTTGTCTTTGGGTTAGTTTTGATTACAATTTCCAAAATAAGATCATACTGCATGCATAGGCCCTGCATTATAATTATTGTACTTTGGTAAAATGGTATAAGTGAATTAAGCAGGTACCTATGTAACAAAACCAATCAAAATAGAAAAATATATATAATTTTGAAAATCATTATAGGTACAATAATTAGCAAGATTGTTTCTAGGTAGAGTTGTACAAGAGAAATAATGTGGAATCTCTACATTGTATTTCTTCTATACCCTATACTTAAAGTATTTGTTCAAACTCAAACTAAATAAGTATGGAGTTGGTTTTTTAGCTATACTATGCACATTTTCTTGCCTACCCTGTAAGGGACCAGAGTGATTGGTACATATGTATGTGTATATAAATAAAATTATATGTAAAGACAGTGGAGAAAGTTTCCTTTACTATTAGTGATGTTTTAATTTAATTCACTAATCAATCATTTTTATAGGCCTAACTAATTGTGATCAGGTTTACAAAGTCTTTCAGAGCACAAATTTTACAGATAAAGAGATTTATGTACAGAGCAATCTGTTTTTATAGTGTCTATCTATTGTAGACCTATGGACCTTTCAGATATGTAGTATGTGTATAAGGCTTTAAGTGATAAAAATAGCTAGTAACTGTATTTATGCTAAGTTTAAAGTTTCTTGTCAATAATTTATTTGCCTTATAAAAATAACATAGGGCCTAAGGACTATATTGTATACAGTATACCATAGCTAAGTTGTTAAAAACTAATGGTCCTGAGTCTTTTTCTTGCTGGGGTACCTGGTGTTTAAAGTGTTTTTTTTATTATTATTACATTCAATACCATGGTTATTTACATCTTAATTTAAGGGGTAAAGGTAAACAAAAGGTAATTTGGAGGAAGTGCACCTGCATTAGCATTGACCTACAGTTCAGTCTATTAGGAAACTGATGCAGGTGTATGGAAGCTGGTCTAAGGTGTAGGCAAGAGATGAAGGCATATAAATAAATAGTCTAAATAAATGCCAATGGTAGACAAAGAAAATAACTTAACAAGTCCTACCTTGTGTTGGGGAATTCAAGGTACAAGATTAACTTGCAAAAATGCTCATCTAAAATGGGTTCAATTGGTCGAGTTGTGTTTGGAATGACCGATGTGATGGTGTGTGCTGATGAGTCCATCTGCCATCATTTCTTTGTCGGCAAACAACATGAGGTACTGAACAACGTTATCTCTTGCTATAGGGTGCTTTTCTTTCAATAGTTCACTTTATTGTATCCACTTCAAGAACCATTCCAAACCAACCTAAAAAAAATAAGAAGCATTTATACCTTACTCATACATACAACCTCAAACACAAGTAAGTTAAATATTATAAACATATTTATTCCTCAAGTCATATTTTTATATTGTTTTAAATGAATCTTTTGCTATACAGTTTTCATATTACGTATATTCTTGTGCTTAATTTTTTTAGTACTGCGTCTTATCACCCGTGCTTATGTACTAATTCCGCTCATGTGTTGGGGATAAGAAAGGTTACATTTTGAGGAAGAGTACCCCATTTGCTTGGAGGGAGGAAAACCATTAAGGGGAAAACCACTATCAGTGCACTTGACCAGGATTAAACCCCAAACTCCCCATCATCGGCAGTCTAATTTTGTGTGAGTGTGACGCCTTAGACTATACGCCCCACTAAAGCGGGTAACTTGCTTTGTGCCCTGATGACTACATATTAGTGACTTTTTAATCGAACTAAAAGGGATAAAGATGAAACGAAGTTTTTTCAAATATACCAGTATTCACCTGGTAGGTGTTAAACCTCAATGCTAATACAAAAATACTCAATTGAACCCTGTCATGGTGATAGACTCATGGCTAGATAGAAATAAAGCTAATAGTGAAAGGAAAAGTGTAGCATACTATATGTATGGAAGAAAGCTGTTGTTTGGGCTGGGTTTATTTGTTTTTAGCACCACATCTAACCACCCGTTCAGGTTATAGGCCTACGCATGGAGTGGAGGATTTTAAGAGTTTAGTGTATGAGGAATCAGAGAGCTTATCAGAAACAATATAAGTGGGAGTAGGTGACTTGGTAGAGTTGTGTATTGCGGCAGTGCATCGGTCACCAGATTACAGGATGTTGGAGAGATCATCAACAGTAATAATAAGTGGTGATCGTACAAGAATGGAGTTTTTCCGAAGGAAAATCAAACAAGAAGAATGTTGAAATAACAACTTATAAATGGGCATGTGACAGCTGAAGAAGTGTTTAATAAAGGATGTGTTCAGGTAGCCAGAGTATAGACACGGCAAGAAAATATCTTGGACATGATGTGTCTTAAATTAGAGAATTTGATTGTTAATACAGACATGACTGGTGGGATTAGTAACCCTGAGATTCTGATCATAGAGCTTGAGTGTTGGAAAATAATAGTAAAAATTGTGTGAAGCAAACTGTGGAGAATAGGATTAAATTGATGAGAAATGGTCAGGATATAATGAAATTATTAATTAAGCAATGAGTGTGTATATACCAACAAGCAGAGGGAAAATACTCATGAAATTCATTGTTTTAAAGTATGGGAGTAGTTAGAAAATAAAACTTAGGTTAAGCTATGGGCTTACAAGAGGGCAGAATATTTGGGAAGTATTGTGGATAAATCAACATAGAACTTAGGACCAGTTTTATAGTCAAACTTGGTGCACCTCAAATGCGGCTCTATACTTAATACAAGACGACACCTAGCTAAACTAAAATGGACAATTCTGGTCTAGGTTGGTGTCGTCCTGTATTTAGTATAGCGCCATGCTTGAGGCATACCAAGCCTACTCTGGTTTAAGTAGAACATTGGTGGTTTGGGATATATAAGTGGAAAGAGGTCAGTTTAGTGACAACAGTGAAACCATGAGGAAAACGTGGAGGGGTATAGATTGGATATCTAAAAATAAATACCCTACCCAGGTTATTCTCAGACTTAAATTATAGTTTTACTGCAAACAAAATATAGGCCTAGAAGAATTTGGTAAAAAAGGTGTATTACTATTAACCATGGCTATAATAAAAATACACTTTTTTTTAGTTCATGATCGACTAGAATAGGGTTTCACCTATCCTATGCTTCTCAAAGAAAAAACAAGCCAAATCATATGACAGATGCAGATTAAAAAACTAATTATAAGCTTGCAGGAAAAACTTAAAATTTAAAACATACAGACCAGTACCCTTTATTTGTAAGAGCTAATATTTTAAAGATGACTTCCATCCTTTGTAAATAAACTTTTTTTTACATTACAAGCTTATGGTGAAGGCTAGGTTATTCTATTCCATTCGTTTGATATTCTTCAAATAATGTCTCAACAAAATATAAATTAGAAAAGTTATTTTAAAAAATAAGAAAAGTTATTTAAAAAATAAATAGATTCAAGCTTTACACAAAATATTTACTTCAAGTCAACCTAATTTCAATTTAAAAACCATTATACTCGAAACGTCAAAACAAAGTCCAGAAAAATCAACCAGAGACTATTGCATATAAAATTAACCGAGTGAATTCAGGTGTGAAAAATTAGAAAGTAATTCAGTTCAACTGGCCACGCTCAGAAAGCTTTAGGTCCCCTCACCCCACACCCACCAAATGGGTTAAAAACCAACAACAAACCAAAAACTATTGCAATCTACCATTAAAGTGGAACCTATTTTATAATTCCGATAATTAATTCCAAATTTTCCACCTGAATGTAATAGGATTTAAAATAAATAATATGCATATTTAAACATTATTTCAAGTTATTTTAACATATTTTTGCTTTGTGATTCATTTTCGTTCTGAAATCATATACAATTTTTTGTTTTTCAATAGGGATTTTTTAATGATAAAATCGAGCGGAGTGAAATAAAATATTTTCATATATAGAATACCTATCTGTTAAACAGCACTGCCAAGTAAGAGATATTTTATGTCACATTTAATCAATATGGTGAATAATTTGATAATAATGTTTAGTTTATAGAAACAGTTTTTGAGAAAAACTATGACTTAAAGAGTAAAGAATGATATCCAACACTGCAACAGTAGACTATATTGCTGCTTAATTACATTAATACAGAATCCGGGAAACTGGTGGAATTGGAAGAATTGACTGCTAGAAATAAAATACTTTTGATCTTTATAAATATATGTTAATTCACTATCATCTTCACCATTGTTTCCAGCTTGTAGCCAGGCCAGTTTAGTAAAATGTCCAAATTAGCCCCTCTCCTTACATCATTACTCTAAACTTATCCATTCGTCTCCTCTCACTTGCACACTTTGTTTTATCAGCTACTCCCATATATTTTCTGATCTCCCTTATGGTATCTTTCATACAGAATTAATCTCCAACAATCTCTTTGTACACTTGCTACTCCTATCTGAAAATGTGATGAATACAGTGACAAATTAATATATTTATTGAAGGTTGAGAATGATCAAACATAAGAGAGGTATACAAGTTTAACAAATCAGTTTATTTAGATTCAAAAGTGTTGAACGTAATACAAATGGTTTGACGAAATAATATACAAAACGTTCTCATTTTTATTGATGGGAATTATATCTGTTACTTTAGACATAGTTGCCCCAATTGGCAGCGTCAGGAGTGAATCACCAAGGTTTGATCAACTATGACCAGTATGGTTGGGTTTATATTAGAAAGGGTGTAACTTATTAAAGTAGAACAAACACACATTCTACTACGAAGGTGCGTCTACCTCAACACAACAGCAATTTAAATTGGAAGCTTTAATTTATTTAAGGTTAAGCAACAATACATAGCACCATTACAGCCTTTCGGATAATAGACTTTGACCTAATAAGCATATAAAAGAATTATAGTTAACAATACCTAATACTAGACAGTCCTAGTTTAAATAGTTACAACGTTGGTAGTTAAATAAGCTAGCTGGCATGAGTTAATACCACATTGAGTTACGAGATACAAAGGAAAATTCCTAGAAGAGCAAAAATAAGTTTAAAAATAGTTAATGGTGAACTACGAGGAATCTAGGGAATGATCTATTCCTCATTAGTACTACCTGGGCATTCAAAAGTATATTTAAATATTAACACACGTCTGTATACAGACTTTAACAACTGCAAACCGTTAAACATTAACTAATTCAAGCGGAACCAGAAGGGGTCCGGACAAAATAAATAATACCCCGTGGGCCCCTACACTGGACTAGTAGCGTACCCACGAGTTGAGCACCTTACAAAGGTACAACATTGAAAATATTAGCGACTGGTATCAGTCAAAGATCTAACTAGGTCATGGAACAAAGCTCTAGATAACCAGATTTACACAATTTTTTTATCTAAATAACATGGTCATACAGTATAGAGCGTCTGGTTACTGTCCAGCTATTTAAAACTAGGTCTAATAGACATAAAAAAAAACGAAACTCTTACTTTCAAAACCACATCTTATGGACATAGCAGAACAGAGGATAAACCCTGATATTTAAAACTATGTCTTCAGGACATAGAAAAACATAGCATAACCCTGTCATACAAAACTATGTCTTATGAACATATAAAACAGGTCGGAAACTCTAACATTCAAAGCTATGTCTTATGGACATAATTAAATAGATCAAAAACTCTGACATTCAAAACTATGTCTTATGGACATAGTTAAACCTATCACAAAAACCCTATTAAATATTACTAGATTAAGTACTCATAGTCACATACTTCACTTCATCCATGGTGAGGAGGAGAGACTGACGCCTCAAATATCATGATCGCCGCTGGTTTAGGCTACTGGTCCTCGTTTAACTTTTAGGATGTCCTCCGACGAATCTTTACAATAGAATATAAAATGTGACATATCACATCAAATCACATTAGCATGCTCTGATGCACCCTAAAGAGGAGGACGAGAGCAATTTCCAGCTCGTACCAACCAATTGGTATAACACCGTGTGGTTTCAGAATCTAGCAGAAGGGTTGTCGCATTTCACGAAATTTCTGAAACAAGGAAAGACATATTATAATACTGGTGGGGGAAAACAAAAAGTATGTTGGGAAACCAAATAAGGGTTTTTAAAGTTATGTGTGGTGACATTACTCTATGGGGGCTGGGTGAGAGCCTGCCAATCCACTGTTTGACACATCTCGCTTATTCTATCAGGACTTTGGGACGTCGATGGCACCCTTCAGGGTCAATGACGTAATTCCCAAGACCCTGGATAAGAGGATTGGTGGCACCGGGAAGTTTGTCGTAGAAGGACTGCGCCAGATTCCGGAAGTGGTCATTGATGGTAGGCATATCCAGGTTGCGATGCAGAGTCTCATTACGGACATACCAAGGTGCGTCCACAATGACCCTCAGACACATGCTCTGGAACGTCTGCATCCTCCTCATATACGTGTCCACCAGGTGGCCTCAAGTGGGACACGCATAGTCGAGGATTGGTCTGAGCAACTGCATTTACAGTGTCAGACCGTTCCTTATGGACAGGGTGCTACGCCTAATAAGCAGTGGGCATAGGATTCCCAGCCTTTGCCTCGCCCTGTTAATTCTCTCGTTAGAGTGTAGTCACCAGGTCAGTTTGGTGTCCAGCGTAAGTTCCAGGTACTTAACACTGTCCGCTCATCTGATCTGTTCTCCTAACAGCTGGAGTGGGGCCAGTCTGTAGAAATTTCTTTTCTATGTGATAAGCACTACTGTGCTCTTCTCCACGTTAATACTTGTCCTGTAGGTGGTCAGTCATCCCTCCAACTGTGTCAAGTGCGTCTGTAGTCGCCTCTACACCAGCTGCCCTCACCACGACTCCGCTACTAGAGCCGTGTCGTCCACATACAGTGCCAACTTGGTGTATGGGGATTTAGGAATGTCGTTCACATACAGACTGAAAGCACCGGGCCCATGAGGGAACCCTGTGGTACTCCAGTACGGATGCTTCTGACTTGGGAGGTAGGGTTTCCAAGGTAGTAGAGAAGGTGCGGTGGGATAAATAAGATTGTACAACCTTAATTAGGTAGAAGGGCAGGTTCAGGGAGAGGAGTTTGAAAAGGTGACCTTCGTGCCAAACACGGTCGAAGGCCTTTGCCACGTCGAGAAAGACAGCACCAGTCAGCCTGTTGATGTTGAAGTTCCTCCTGACCTGCTCCACGAGCCGGACGAGTTGGTGAGACGTAGCATGTCCCACCCGAAAGTCTAACTGCTCGTCCACCAAGATGCCCACCTAGCGAATATGCCGAGTCAGTCTCGTCAGTAGTAGTCTCTCGAACAACTTGCCTAGACAGTCGAGCAAGCTGATCGGTCGGTATGATGAAGCTAGGGCCGGGTCCTTACACGATTTATGAAAGCAGAGCACTTTGGTGTGCTTCCAGAGATCGGAGAAGTGACTCAAGATAGGACGGAGTTGAATAACTCCACGAAGAAGTTAATCGCCTCCAAGGGCAGCTTTATGAGGACCACGTTATTGATACCGTCGCGTCCGGGGGCCTTGTTTAGTCTTAGAGCGGCTATCGCCCACGGCATTTCTGTCGCCTCCGTGAGTTCAGTTTCATTCAATGGTCTGTACGAGACCGCACCGATGACCTGAGCCACGTGCGCAATGTGCACCGCATCTGACGTGGCCGGAGGGCTTCTGGCCTTTGCTTAGGCCGTCCGTCCTCCCTTCTAGACCCCTGGAGGCCCACACAGTCCCTGCCGCCCGCAAGGACTTGTACGTGTGAGAGCCCCGCCATGCCGAGGAGTGGGCTTCTGAGCAGTTCGGGCATTTCGGGAAGATCATCTCTCCTCCAGGCATCCGCCCCTCTCGTAGTCACCACCACAGAACCCACACCTAGGGTTAGAACGGCAATCCCTCCGCAAATGCCCAAACCGGAAAGAGCTCTTGCACTGAACCAGACTGCCTGGATACTTGTACATAGCCGGGTGCTAGGTGCGTAGTTGGGCATGAACGTCGTCATCATCATAAAACCCAGTATCGTCCACATTCGCATCACAATAAAATCCCATTTCGATATAATTGATTCCTAATCGTGAGCCGACATCGTTACAATTGGTGCTCAATCGCGGGATAAATATCTCAATAAAATCCTTATCACCATAGACTATAGTCTCTAATGATATACAATTATATACTACCTATGTTATTTTATTCGAGTATTTTAGTCTATTTGCTTATTTTTAGAGTAAAACTCATACAAAGCTTTGCCTAAATTATTCAATAGTTTTGTGAGAAAGATAGTCTGAAAATATTATTCAAATAAGCATTAAATGATTTGCTCATACTTTTTTTTAAAACTGTTTTAAATTATCACTGTCATGCTAATTTTGGGATTACTATTTATCTTAACGATTAATTGTCCCTTATAAAAACGTTTGAAACTTGAGTTTATAAATTTAATAATAAATACATTTTAACTAAACAATACCTTAGGGTGCAAGTAGTGCAAATAAAAAAAAGGCATTCAGAGCAATTACTGGACTCAGATATCGGGAAAGCTGTAGAACTTAGAGACAATACTATTATGCGGTATCTATTGACCAAACAAGACATGGCTCGCACCACTACAACACAAGAAACGAGAACAACTTCTCTTTGACACTATACAACCCAAAGGAGAAAAAAATAGCCATCATACAGAGGAGCAACCTATTTAAACGTTCACCCAGATTTTCTTAAGAGACTCCCAGAAAACAGTTAAAGACCACAATGACAGAATGGCTTCTGGTACACCTATTCTACACTATTAGAGCGTTCCTGGATTGGAGGAAAGCCTAGTGAAGACGAACCACAGCAACTACAAGACACCTCTTTTAAAATCACTACATATTTCCATGACCTAAACAAATTTATAGTATGTAATTTATCAATCCACCTAATTTTATGTGAACTATGACAACTGTCCAGATATCCATGTTCTTGGATCACAATAATAAAATTCACCTTTATTATAATCTGTTTGGAATTTATAATTTTTTTAAAAAAAACTATATGTTTCTATCTATTAAATACTATACACAAAATATCTACAGTCAGTTGTTCTTCATTAACCGATCTTGTGTTATTATTTACTATAGTCTTGGTTCACGTTTTCAATACAAAATCAAGTTACTCAAGAGAAATGGCGTCTGTTTCTGATGATAGTATAATGACAGATGACGAAGATGTATTGGAACCGACACTTCAAAATGTCATTGACCAAAAATCTCTAAGATGGATATTTGTTGGCGGTAAAGGTGGCGTGGGGAAAACAACTTGTAGGTCAGTGTTAAAAAAGTACTTTCTTTATACATGTCTTGTACTTGGTCTTAGACCTTCAATGTTACTTGGCCATGTAAACTTGAGAAATTATTCTTTATTATGGATATCTCATATATTATTTAATCAACAGAAGTTGGTAGCATATTGAAAACACAATGCACTGCTTAATATTTAACATACATATATTGTGATAACTAAATTGTTTACAAAACAATAATGGATGTTTTCACAGAAGGTTATGGGTCAAGAGCGTTTATCCCTTTTCTTTAAAAAAGTACAAATATTATTTTTACTAAACACTGTTATACCTAATATTATATAATAAAAAATTCAGTCGTTATATACTGTATATACTGTAGTTATTAACAAGAAACTTTGTCACATTGTCCCCTATCATCAACACGGAAAATTTCAAGTAATAATTCGAATACAACTGCACTGTATACATTTCTGGCATATCTTCCATAAGGTCGTTTCTTTTCCCTTTAACTTCCATACCTCGCGCGAGTGTGAAGTTGAGTTGGACCTACTATGACACATGCTCATTAATCTGTAATTACCATGCCTTGAACATCTTGCTTTTTTCTGTAGCAAACTCAAATCTATCAAATTGGGTATTATTTCTTTATTACCTTTACCTACCACAGATAGTGGATTTTTTAGTGAATTAACACTAATCAAACTCTTACACATTATTTTATCATTAGTTCTCTCTTACGACAGGTCCATTCCATCTGTCAGTGAACTTAGATCACCAATGTGCTATGTCCTTTGCCTCCTCCTTCAGCTCACACTCAGATTTATTTAACCATTTCACATAAACTCAATTAGTAACTAGGCAGCAAAAATATATGGTATTGAAACAAAAGCTACAGAATTGCTAACTTGAAAAACTATAATTCAGTAAAACATCTATTATATTTGTAATTAAATTAATTAAATAAAAATAATATTTTATATGTTTATAATAAACAAATTAATTAACGAAGCTTAAGCCTTCTAAGTCTGTTTAAATTCATTTAAAATAAAATTTTGGCACTATTAATACCAGTTGGTAACCTTAATGCCAGAATCACAATCAACTTTACTTTAACTTAACCTACATTCACTTAAGGTTCACTTAAATTAAGAAAACTTATGTGTGATCATTGATCATAAATAAGACCTGAAGAGACACACAACACCGAAACATGTCACCACAAAAGACTAACGCTTAAATATTAGTCCATGTGTAGAGTATTTTGAATTAAATATTATCCCGATGTGAAGTTTGTTTTTTCATATACTAATTTCCCTAAACTAGTGTACTAATTTTCTCATACCTTTTAATTAGTTCACAGTAAAATTTAGTCATTACTTATATTAAGTTATCACATTTCTCAAAATGTTTTTTTTTCATACGTACATGATAGTTTTCGTAATGTCTTAATAGCCTATGGGGACATAGTCTTTTGTCAAGTACATCGAATATGTCTTTACCTTTTGATCGTTCCTAGTTACATGATTTATTGTAAGTTTGAAAAATACGATATATCTTTATACTTGTTATCTGTAGCCTAATCATACAATTTATTCTCTTTTTTGGTTATTATCATTTATAATCTATCTTTGTCATGTAACGTGATTTTGCTGACTCAAAAATTGCTGTTCTCTTCGTCATGAGTGTTCCAGTTAAAATCAATTTCTTTTGTCCACTATGTCCCCAGCAATTGAAGCAAAGATGGAACATTGTAGTCAACTTTTTACAGCTGCAACTTTTACAGCCTTTAGTGCATTTGCAGGAACATGGTTTTTGAGCCATTATGGAGCTTTATCTTTAGTGATGGTAATGGAAAGCAGGGAGTAATTCGTGTTCTTACAACCCCAATCCTGTGGCCTCTTGGGATTGCCATACCATGGCCGAATTTGGTGGTATGTTCGGAAACAATGCTGACTTGCAACTGCCAGAGTAGGAGGCAAAGATGCGATATTGAATGTACTTTTTGATAAAGCTTTTGCGAATATCTCACTGCACAAGGCCCTGTAAAGGACTGCAATAAATTATTGTCCTACCATGTCAATCACATCCAGATGTGCATCTGGGTCTTTGAAAATCTGCATGATTTTCTATAGCTTCACATCGGTCTTCATTAGGTAGCTTAAAACATTTAAATTTTCTCTGCTTGAAAAATGAGGAAGTTGTATTGCAGCCTCTAAATACATTTAGAAACAAAATATTGTCCTTCATTATTTAATAAAGACTTCTAGATCATAATATATTATGTTTTGAAAGAGATAGAATAGAACAGAACTGTGACAATCCATAAGCACTCTTTATTGTTATAGGAGCAAGAGTTAACCAGTAAAATAAGGTGTATGACTCACTAATCCCCTCAAGAAAAAAAAAAGAATAAACTTATGCAAGGGGCAGGAAAGTATCTTTCCTACCGAGTCACTATTGGCCATCATGATGGCTATATTGCAAGAAAATCTAACTTTAGCGTGTTTTTCACTGTTGCATCGAACACAGACCTCTCTAAGTAGAAAAAATATGCACTTCATAAATATTAGACTAATTCCTTGACAAACCAAGCCATCAATATTAAATGATATATAAATTTTTTTTTCAAACATTACAATTTAAAAATAGCATGTAACGTAGGAAGCGAGGTACAACACGATAAAACATTTATTTCGAGCGGTTGCACTACGGTACTATGCTTCCCATATCCATAACTTCAAAATGATCCATCGCATGATAAATATTCTTTTAAACATTTTTTAAATAAAATTTCATTCTGTTTGATTATGGCTGTAACTAATTTTACTGTAAAACTAACTTAAAGGGAGATATGTAAAGAAAATTTAATTCCAAAGTGTTTTTTCCATTGTTGTGGCGAACTCAGACATCACATGTAGGGGAAAAACTATTACGTTAATTAGACCCCAAAATAAAGTGATCAAAACCTTTTCAAGCTTTCTGGGATTTTTTTCCCATTTAGTAAATGTTTTTTCCCCTGACGCCTAGCCTATGTGGAGAAGGGAATAAAAGAATAACAAAGAAGATTTTATTTGATCATTTATTACTTCCTACCAACTAAATATGAACATTATTAAAAAAAATTACAATGTTTTGATATTTTATTAACTTTAATACACACAAGCAAACAGAGAATGAAATATGGCCAAGATTTTATTATTTTTAGATTTTTTATAAACATTTCACCTAAACAAAACTCGGCAACAACTCGCCCAAATTATTTTGAAAGTAAATATTACTTACCTGCTTAAAAAAATAGCAAAGAGTCTATTTTATCTAGGAATAATTATAATTTTAATCTATTAACGAATAAAAGGTAGAGATGCTAAGTTGGCAAAGTATCATAATGATTACGTACCTATATAAACTATGTAGGCCTAGATTAATTATTTTCATAACAACATCAATAGGTTTATATATTTCTTCAAATTGGATGATGACATTCTTTTGTTAAGTTAATACGGTTATTGTGGAGAGCTTATGCAACATTGTATACACGTGGCGTTTAGTTTGCATTTTAGTATAAGTTGTGCAACGTGTCTTAGAACAGAATTGTTAAGGAAAGGATCTTTTTTCGATAAATTGATAAATTAGATGTAGGTCTAATGATAAATTTAGTTATTATATTAGTTTATGTGAATGGACACACATGGGAAATCTCAGGGTTTCTGCTTTCAAGGCCATGTTAAACAATGTGGCTGAAAAGTCACTTAGCTAATTGAATATTTTTCTTATGTACAGTAGGCCTAATTTAAAAGTTTTTAAAATGTTTGTATTATTTGATTCTCTACCATTTTCTGTTTGTACAAATGAATGCCAAACATCAATATTAGTAAAAAATGTAATAAACACCAAATTAGACAGGTGATATTTATCCATCCTTGAAACAAGTGGCACATGTAGGCTGTAATTTATCTTAAATATATTTATAGCGGTATATGAAGATCACTTTTTAAATGCTAACTGAAGTCTAAGTGAAGCTTTAAATATCCAAAGTTGATAATAAGTTTTTTGCTATTTTCACATAACTTAATTATTAAATATAAAGATTAAAGATAAGAAGAGCACAGTATGTTCTTTTATGCTTTCAAATCTGAATTTATCTGGATGTTTATTTTAGTGATGCAATTTAATTTATACTCTGTATTAAAATACTATTTAATAGCCATTTCTTAAAATGTAAGGTAGGTTGAGGTAAGCAGCATGCAGGTGACTTTTTCAGTTAGTAGTGAGCACTTGAGCTGCTTTTCTTTAAATGAAATTAACAGAAATCGCCTAATAAGTGTATTGTTTTCCAGCTCCAGCTTAGCTGTGCAACTGGCCGGTAGCAGGGAAAGTGTCCTCATCATTTCAACCGATCCTGCTCACAACATTTCCGATGCTTTTAACCAAAAATTTTCCAAAGTGCCAACCAAAGTGATAGGATTCGACAACTTGTTTGCAATGGTTTGTTAAAAAAATATATACAATATTCTTATATCTAGTTAGTTAATTTTGAAAAATGTTTTAATGATCACTATATCAGGGTTTCAGCCACCATAAAAATCTAGAAAATAGGGAAAAGTCAGCAAATTTGCTTGGTTAGTGAAATCAGGGAATTCTTTCAAATTTCTGAAACTTTCACATTTACATTATTTACAATAGTCAAAATAACATTTTACTTCTCCCAGTAAATACTCACTGCTAATATCTCTTTTAGTACATTTGTCTCAGTTGAGCATAGCCTATTAATCTCGATTCTCAAATTCAGCATGTGATTTTTATGTAGTGTTTCTATCCCTCTACTGCGCTCTTTAGCCAAAATTGAGGCATGGCTATGCATATGTATGAGGATTCAATTATGTTATAGGAAGAAGAAACTAAAATAGAATGTTTCACAAAAAATTTAAACCCTACTGGCTTAAGGCGATCTCTTAAGGTTCCAATATGAACTCATTGAAATCTAACTTAGATCACACCACTCAATAGCCTTTTGCTTTAAACTCTTTATAGAGTGACACAATTGCCTAATGTCTATGTGTCTAAATATATCTTTACTTTAAGTTATGTTCTTAATAAAATAATGTTTGTAATATGTAGTGACTAGAAAAGTTGTAGATAGGCTCTGGAAAACCTGGAAAAATCAGGGAATTTTAAATTATATAATTTTGCTGGACATCCTGTAAACAGCTTATTATGTGTACATGTGTTTAAACCTTAGATAATGATATGACCAAGTCTCTCAAACAGCTTAGTTTTTATTGGGGGGGAGGGGGGGGTTTGTCAAATCATGGTTCATAATTTCAAGTTGAGATTTATCCAGCAGGACAGACCATTAACATCAGGAGGTCCTGGGCTCTAATAAGCAAAAGGATTAACTACCTGAAAAAAAAAAAAAACTTGACCTAAATAAATCTGAAAAAAAAAAAACCATTTGTGAAGCCAGAGAAATTAGAATTTGTTATTTCAGGAAATTGATCCAAATGTGGGCTTCAACGAGCTACCAGAGGAGTACTTCGAGGGTGAAAATGAGGCCATGAAATTAAGTAAAGGTGTGATGCAAGAGATTGTGGGAGCTTTTCCAGGCATCGATGAAGCCATGAGCTATGCGGAAGTTATGAAGTAAGGGTGAAAATAGGCCTATTCAAATTATATGGGGATTTTTTATTTCATGCATGTTTAAATTATTTTAAAATATTGAAGAAATAAATTTATTGACAGACAACACAAAATGAAGATCCCAAAATCAACGGTTGGCTATACAATATGACAAACTCTGACTTTAGATATCAGGGTTTGATCTTTGACTGGATGCATTGACATTATAATTATTTTACCATTTTCTAATATTTTTTCTATAGGCAGCCAAGCCTAAAATAGATTTAACATCATAAAACATTGGTGTCAATTATTAGTTTATTTACTTAGGTCATATGGAAAATGCTTGCTTAGATAAGTTATTGGTAGAGACATGCAAAAGGTGAGGTTATTTTTAGGGGGAAATGGTGTTATTTTTTTTCCAAAAGCGATGATATTATAAGCTGACAGCAATGTTATTATTACGTAAATATGAGTCGAATTAGTATTTGTTAAAAAAAACTAAGATAAAATTGTTTAAATTTTTCGTTCATAATGTGTATTTAACTATTTATTCAGAGATAAATCAAATATTAATACCCACAAAACATTTCACGCTTAGTAATATAAAACTTAATATATCAATATCCTTACCTTCGAGTGTTACAAATATCAATATCAAAATAATCGACTATCAACTTAGGTTGAGACCAAATAATAATACCAAAACATGTCATCATCAAAGACTAAACTACTATCAAATAAGGAGAATGGAATAAAACCTAAGAAGATATAATTTTGCCAAACACGACCGCCTGTAGCAAGGTTCATATATATTAACGTCCTTGCTTGGACTTAGCGTGAAATTTTTTACAGGCTGTAAACAAAGAATCGATCGATCGAAATTTGGGTATGGTAATGTGTAAAAGTAGAAATCGTTATTTTTAATGTTAACCTCAAATAAAAAAAAGCTTAAATATCCTGAAAATATTCATTTTTCCTTATATCCATTTTATACTTATAAAATAAGTAAAATCTGATACTATTCGTATGAACGGCAGCCTTGGTATAATGCTATTACCATTGTTACCGCGTTGAAAATTATATTGCATGATGGGGTATTTGTCAAATTACAAAGAAATTGTGTTTATTTAGAATAAAATCTTAAATTCGTGTTATTCATTTGAAAACAGTAGAATTTGTCTAAAAATTTGTTTTATCGCAAATGTGAATTTTGAATGTCCTTAGTTATTGGCAATGAAGTTTTTAAATTGATATATTGATGATTATGTTTTATAGTCTTACATCTCCAAAAATTACCATTTTTAGTTGGACATAGACAAGTAATGTAAATCTCAGAATATAAAAAAAAGTAATTGTACTTTTTTTTCTATGTGAGAATGAAATGTAGTCTATAACCTTACACGATGAAAATAAATTTAGGATGTTCAAAAACAAGGTGCCTAGGAATATATTTGATCCCTTGGGGAGGGGAGGAGGTTACATTATGACGAGTTACATACCCTGCACTTATCACAAGACAGTGCTAGGATAATCAAATCTCACAGATTGACTGGCAAACCCAGTGGGAAGACCTAGACGCGGATGGGAGAATAACATTAAACAGGACCTGATAAAGACAGGGTGGACTGGTTGGAACTAGCTCAAGATAGGGTTAGGTGGTGTACTTTTGCAAGTGCGGCAATTAACTTATGAGTTAACGGCATACAGTAAGTAAGTTAGTTCTAGACATATGGTTGGTTGTAAAGAGCTTGGATTTATTTATTATATTTATTTTAAATCCAAGTGAGGACCACTTCAATTAACTTCTAAGAGCATTCAATTTTCAAAAATGTGTTAGGGGAAGACCATATTTCACAAGTTCTTAAAACATCTAGTTAAAAAAACAGTCTAGGATTCCAAATGGCTTCTAAGGGCATCCAAATTAAAAAAAAAATGCAGGTGTAAAACTACTTCAAATAGCTTTGGTGGCATCTTATTTTTGAAATGAAAAAAAAGTGTGATAAACTCTATAAATAGCTTTTAGGGGCATCCAAATTTTAAAAAATAAATCTGCTGAGCACTTCTTAAAATAGCTATTAGAAGCATTCAATTTTCAAAAATTTGCGGAATAGCCTTTAGAGTACATCTAAATCTAAAAAAAAATCCAAGGGATATCAATATTTCAAATCACTTTCAAAATAGTATAATGTTCAAAAATTCTCCAAACGAGTATTACTACAAAATAGCTTCTAGGAGCACCCAATTTTCTAGCATTAATTGGGGAAAAGGAGGGTAGAAGGACTCTAGTAACTTTTTTATTACTTCACCCTCCTACCCCCATCCTCCACTCTCCCTCTCCCACATTACACAAATCAAGTTCCACCACTTTTCTATAAAGAAATTTACAATTTTGAAACCCCCCAAAATTAAATTCTCTCTATGCCATGCAATACATAATCAATTTAACTGTGAAAACACTTTTGCATGGTTCTTACGCCTAAGCATATCTTATACATGCATCTGTTTCATGATAATTTTTTTCTTTCATCTTGTGCATTTGAACAGACATATTAATTGCTGCTTCTTTTTGATAATGCTGAAACTGGAATAACTACAGACCAATTTTTATAGGAATATCCTTTTTATTATATAAAATAAGCATAATTTTTGCAGCAAAAATTGATAAGATATTGTTATTTTATAGATATTTATATTATTTTATATTATATTACTTGATGTTTGAATATTTTAAAGTAGATCTACTAATGTTTATATCTTTAAGATTCTTCCTATAAACATTAAATTGTACATGCATTTTTCATAAGTTTTCTGTGTATTATAGAACTTGTGTTTAACTTTGCAGATTAGTTAAAAGCATGAACTTCACTGTAGTTGTATTTGACACAGCTCCTACAGGCCACACTCTCAGACTTTTGTCCTTCCCTCAAGTTGTCGAGAAAGGGCTCGGCAAATTGCTAAGGATCAAAATGAAGATTGGCCCTTTAATTTCACAGGTTGGGCACTACTATTTTTCTATAAGTAAAAATCACAATTTTATAGCAGAAAGTAGCATTGAGCACATAATTTATACAACAGTATGCATGAACATGTGTTGATTTAATGTATTATTGTTTATGATGCTTTATAATTGTTAACAGATGAGTTCCCTTCTTGGAATCAGTGACTTCAATCCGGATTCTTTCTCCAAAAAAATTGAAGAAATGCTAGTAATTATTCGTCAAGTAAATGAACAGTTTAGAGATCCAGTAAGTACACAGTTAAATTAATGTTAAAAACTAGCCATATCCCGTGAATTATAGTAATCATTCAACTTTTTTCAGCCTGGGGCCGGATCAGTTTAGTAAAATCTCTCCATCTTCCCCTTTCCTTCCACATTTCTTCCTTCTTTGATTGCTTCCATTTTTCTCTTCTCCTTATAGACACTTTCTGTTATCTGTTTCTCCCATCTCTTTCTTGGTCTTCCTTCCAGTTTTTTTCCTACATACTTCATCTCCACTATTCTCTTTGGTATTCTCTCCTTTTCCATCCTCATTTCATCACCCTACCTTCTCAGTTTTGCTTCCTATACTATCTCATGTATTCCCTGTACCCCACTCTTTCCCGGATAACTTTATTCCTAATCCTGTTTCTCCTCATGACAGCTAACATGCTCCTCATAAACTTCATTCTCATGTTCTCTACTTTCCTAGCCTTTCTTACATTCATTGTCCATGTTTCTGCTGCATATGTAATAATTGGTGCAAAGTACGCTCTATACTGCACTTCCTTACATTAAAAGAGCTTCTCTCTTGTTTGGTTTAGCTTTAATCATACCTATCTTATTGCTACACCTAACGCTTGCCTATCCTATTCAATTTACATGGCATAGCTAAGAGATAGGTATGGTTTACTTCTACCACTGTCTCACACCTATATAACTACGCTGATCCCCTCTTCTTAACAGATCCTCTCTACACCTACCCTTCGCCTCAATCATGCTTCCAAGATTGTTTACACTCTCTATCTTTTTCAGCTCTATTTCAACCAACTTTATAGCTTTACCAGGATTTATCCTTCTCCTTCTCATTACCATCACTCTACACTAACTGTGCTAAATTTACATCTACACTTTTTCACTTCCTTATTCTATTCCTATGGCTATTCTGTACTATTCCTTCCTTCTCTCCCCATATAATCAAGTCGGCAGCAAACAACATAGATTTAATTTCTTACTACCCGAATTTTCTTGCCACACTATTCATGACCATTTCCATTAGAATTACTTTAATAGTAGGAGGGTTAAAGCTCTCCTCTGCTTCACCAATTTTTTAAAATTTGGAACAATCTATCCCCACTATCATATGTCTGTGAATATATCACCTTAATTAGGTACTTGGTTAAGCAGTAAGAAAGAATATTTCTCAATTATTTTTATGAAGATTTTGATATTTATAAATCCATAGATGTAAATACTGGGAAAAAAATGAATTTAATAAATATAATGTAGTCAGTCAACAAGGTATCCATACTTACTGTGGATTTACACACGTGCTGAAAAACAAGAGCAGAACAAAAATGTAACTTCGTGACAAGTGTTGATGCAGGCATGTCCAATCCGCAGGCCACTTGCGGCCTGCCATCTCAAATTGAAATACTTTAAATTGTAGAAATAAACAAATTAGGCTCTTTAAGCTGTCATAAATGCTCGTTAACTTTTGTGTAGTTTCCAGAATCAGAATCATAAGTTTAATGTTTCTTGTGTAATGTATTTATGTATGCACGGATGGATGGTGGATGTTCGATGATGGATAGGTGTATATGCATATGTATGTGTACTATATTTGGGCATTAGGTATTATAAATCTTAATTATGGCCCCCGACCAATTCCCCAAGAACTTATGTGGCCCTTTGTCGGATAAATGTTGGACATACCTTCTATAAACCAATCAAAATATTTCAGCCTCATGGCTTTGTTAGCACGGCACGACTTGAAATAATAGCTTTTTTCCCCCTTGCATGATAGATACCATTTTGGAAGACTCAATCAAATTTCTAAACCAACTGACTCAATCATTGTTCATGCACCTAAAAAAAACAAGATATCAAGAAACTGCATCTACGCTTGTGAAATTTTTTGAAATAACTCATTAATGTGTCGCTCTTATCATGTTTTGATTTGCTTCATAACACTATTTATCCACTAGTAAATAAAATCTGTTGTTAATCAGTTGTTTCTAGTTTGTGTTGTAAGGTATCATAAGCCAAATACAATTTTTCTATTCTGCAAATTCTGCTCTCTCTCTTTTTGGCAAACGTGTGAATAAAAATGTATCAAAAAATACACCTACAAGTAATTTTTGGGGCATATTGAGAACTTTCAATAGTCAAGTAGCCCACCTTGGTGGCGTAGTTAGCTAACATGCTAGTTTTGTGTTGAGTTAGATTGATGAAGATGGGGAGATCGAGGTTTGAATCTCACTCAGGTGAACTAGGGGTGGTTTTTCACTCTTCCTCCACACAAAGTTGGGTTCAATACCTCTATATTCAACCTTCCCAATTTCTAACCCATTAGTGTAATTGGTACTTAAGCGTATAGCCCGTACGGGTAGTAAGACGTGGTAGTAACTAAGTAATAGTTGAGTAGATTTGAGTGTTGAAATATAAATATGGCAACTTTTTTCTTACTATATCAATATTTAAAAAAAATTGTATTTGGTTTTTATATGGTTTGGTCTAAATTAGTTCTAATATATTGAGAGGGTTAAATATTTAACTTTGTTTGTTTTAGAACCAGACAACATTTGTATGCGTGTGCATTGCAGAATTCTTGTCTCTGTATGAAACAGAGCGTCTGGTCCAGGAGTTGACCAAGTGTGGGATCGATACACACAATATAATTGTGAACCAGCTCCTGTTTCCCTCTCCAGGGGAAGCGCCGTGCAGGATGTGTGCGGCGCGGCACAAAGTGCAGGCCAAATATCTCGACCAGGTATAGAACTAGACCCAACTTTTGTCAGTCTTTGAATAAAGATTTTCAGGTCGTGTAGCATTCAAGATCCTCAAAATGGTTTGTGCAGTGCTCTGCCTATTAATATAGAACTCAAACTCAAAGAGTTCATCTACAAATGAAGCAACATCATGGTTATCACTGTAAATTCTGATTTGTCACCCAAATTTTCACGGGGAATTATTGTGTAATTTTCTATTCGTAAGGTTTAAAAGTTACTGAAATTTATTAAATTAAGTTGAGAACATTCATCGATACAAAATAAAAACTCGAAAGAAATTTCCCCAAAAAATGAAACAGCATTAAAGTAGCCACGGAAATATTTTTTTTTTTGGTCACATAACTTATTATTGAAATAATTCTATTTTTGTTATTTAAATTAATTAAATTAAATTAAATTAATAAACACTAAAATGAAAATAATAGGCAATTGAAACTACCCTTTGGGTCGCCAGGCTTTAAAAATAATATATTTAGAGTCGTGATCAAAGAAGTTTGGGACACTGCTTTTAGTGATATTTATTTAAATATGTCAATAATATCTTCCATTTACTCCATAGATGTGATCATTGATAATATTTTGTCACTTTATAGATGTACGTTTATGAAAATATTTGTTACCGTATTGGCCCGAAAATAGGCCACCCCTGAATATAGGCTGCACCCTAAATTTTCGACAACTTTTAGAGAAAAAAAACAATATTCCCACTTAAATATGATCAGTGTATTAAATCATTTGAAAATAAAAATTGTTTAATGGTAGGTGCTTACACTTAAAATTAGGTTACTTAAATAAAATCACTTTCATAGAAAAAACTCACAATATTTACACTAAAATGATGTCACTTGGAAATAAAAAAGTAAGTTATTCATACTCAAAATTAAATTGCTTGGAAAAAAAAGTAAGTTGTTCACACTTGATTCCCTGGCTAAAACCTGCTCTTTCCTCTATATGATCCGTCATGTTGCACTTCTGAATTTAATACACGCACTAAATTGTTCTCACAGTAGAATAAATGTTCTGAATTTAATACACACACTAAATTATTGTTCTCAAAATAGAATTAATGTTCTGAATTTAATACACGCACTAAATTATTGTTCTCACAATAGAATAAATGTCTGAATTTAATACACGCACTAAATATTGTTCTCAAATAGAATTAATGTTCTGAATTTAATACACGCACTAAATTATTGTTCTCAACAATAGAATAAATGTTGACCATTAATACACATACTAATTATGTTCTCACATTAAAATAACTATTACCAAAAGTGTATATTGCCGATAGAATGTGCTGAAAAAATATTTTATTTTGTTTTTCTGAAAATATCCATCCGCTAACATTGTTTAACAACGAGAAGGCCCATTGGCTAAATGAAAGGGCCTTTGTATTGAATATCCTATGTCTGCCATCCCTCCAGCAATAGAACAACATTTCACTCCTCAGCTAACATTGTGATGAGAATATATTAACATGGTGAGAATCCTGTAATAACTGTTGTGGTAAATACGTCTCATTTGCAGGAATTAGACCACCAATCTTGATGCTCATCTTTCTCTAAATGTGGCGACTGCCACCATACACTTTTACTTTCCATCCGGTTTCCATCCTGTGGCCTGAGTCAGTTTTTTTATTCAAGTCATATATTTTTCCACTAGCAGCTGGATGGGCCTGTCATAACTTCATATTTATTTATTTATTCAGTGTTTACAGGCCCGGTATCTTACAATCTTTAAATCCGGGCCGTTTTTCCACACAACTTTTACTTAATTTACACAATTTTAATATGCATTTCCTTTTTAACATTACAACACATATTTTGGCTCCTAACTTAAATGAAATTCAACTACCCTTAGCTCAATTTGATCCACCCCGGTATATTACGCCCCCGGTACCCTCCCCCGCAAGGCCCTTCACAATGCCCGGGATTTCACTCCCGAGTCCGCCAAGCGCTCAGCAGAGGTGGGCATCCCCATAATAACCACCTGGGGAGGCGCCCTATCAGAGTTGGTGCCCCGCCTACTTTCTACCCTTGGCAGCTGAATTTCCTAATCTACCCCCTATCTAGTTCCCCCGTCCCTAATTATCTATATTAAATACTAACTAAGCTAAGCTAAATTACTAAACTATTCTATTCCCATTACTGCCGGGGAACACCATCACCCAGATGGTACCAGAGGGCTGCAGGGCAGCCGCCTTTCTCCATCTTAACTCTGAGGGCCCATCAACCATAACCCACCTCTCTTGTTTCCAAGGTGGTGGGTCATACGGTGCAGGGAACCCCTCAGAGTTTATAATCATTCCACTAACTTTTGTTCATATAACTTCATATGCCTTACAATCTAACTTAAGACTAGGACAGGCACAACATCAAGTACCTGGCCATTAATTCATCACTGTGAACAGGTAAACCCATGCCGGGACTCGAACCCACAACCCTTGGCTTAGTAGACAGACATGCTACCGACTGAGCTAATGTGTTGGATTGCCACCATATATTATTCGGTAAATAGCTATGTGTCCTGTGAAACATTGGTTGATTTGGCCATTTAAAATTTACACATTAACGCCCTTGTCCACACAAACACACACACACAACTATCCTGTCACTCATACATTATATGATTTTCTTCATTTATTTTTATTTTTATAATATTGGTACAGATTGAATCTAAAATAGGTTCTTATGTTGTAATTATTATATAATTTTGTTTTCCAGATAAATGACTTGTATGAAGATTTCCATGTTATAAAGTTACCACTTCTAGAGCATGAAGTTCGTGGTGCTAACCAAGTGAAAGAATTCTCTGCCAATCTCTTAAAGCCATACCAACCTAAGTGACTGTCAAAATATAAAACAAATTAAAATATGGTTAATTTATAGTTTAAAATGTTTACTTTCAATTTTAATTTAAATTATATAATATATATATATATATATATTTTTTTTTAGAGCACTTGTTAATTAGTTCCTCAGGATGAATAATATCAATTTTGCAATTTTGGAATGGTTTGAATTTAATTTTGTGTGTATAAATTTAAAATATATTTGGTTTTTGGTACATGTTTAATTAATATGTATACTCTTCTGTCTTCTCAATAAAATACTTGGTTGTTTTTTATAATAGTCATATATATACTCAGTTAATTACCATAAATTTAATAAAAAATGTTTTTAGGGAACAAAAATATTCATGTAATACACTATGTATACACTAGGCGAACGAGGGTGAATAAAGGATAGGGAACAAATTTTTTTCCTTAATGTTTACATAGAAATGAACTCCACCAAACGTGTTTGTTCACCTTCACCAAAGTTCGCTCACTGGTTGGTACATCAAAGGATGTTCGTTACCAGTCTCTTGATAGTGTATACGTAGCTCAAAATAGGGAAGAATACGCATCAAAATATCACTTCCCATTTGATTTACCCAAGTTAAGTATATTCTATTATAAATATGCCAGTGAAATATCGAAGAAGGAAAACCTAAAATTAAACTTATTTAAAGTTTTGAAGGTATAGCTCTACAACTCTCTCTCTCTCTCTCTCTCTCTTATATATATATATATATATATACACACACACACACACACACACACCATGATTTAAGTATAATGTATTATAAAGGGTAAGTCTAATTTAAAATTGAAACTAAACATATTATTCTTGCAACTATAGTAAAAAAACAAAACAAAGGAAAAAGTATAACATACATCTGGATTCAATACACATTGAAATGAAGTATACAGTACAAAGGAAAGACCTACAGCTCACACCTCACAAATTGGAGGTGTAACGTTCACATTCACAGTAATTTTCAGACACCTTCCACAGAAGACACACAGATATACCCTAAAAATTACTGTAAATTATTTTAAAACCTACCATTTTATCGTCTCTAGGCCTTTTCATTCGTTTATATTTTCAATGTTCAAGTGAGACTTAAGTCTAACACATGCCTGTATAATGGTTAAATCAACATTTTAAAATATGGAAAGCCTGCTTTTGTGGTCGTATAGTCTAAAACCTCAATCTTGCAATAGATTGGATTGCCAGGGAAGGAAAGGTTGAGGTTCAAATCTCAGTTGGGTGTGACTAATGTGTCTTATGCTTAGTAATTTTTCTCTCCTCTTCCAAACAAATGCAGGTACATTCCTTATAAATTATAGCTACCTTTGGAATCCATACTACATTAGCATCAGGAGCGTTGCATGAAATAGATTTTGAGGGGGGTGAAACAATGAATTTTCCAACTCTAGGCTTTATGAATTAGAAAAAATTCCCAAATTACGAGGTAACAAGGGCAACTTTGAGAACACTCAGGGGTATGTAGGTATGGAATACACCCTGTTAACAGGGGGACCAGAGGTTTCTTCCCTGGGAAAATTTAAAAATCTGAGGTGCTAATTGGACCTTGAATCAAGCTTTTAGACATCTGTATTTTTAAAGATATTAATGATGAATTTTTCAAGTTACAGGTATGTGTTTTGAAATTCACCATCATTGTATGTAGGAAAACTATCACGTTTCGGGTCATAAAAACTCCAGGTTTTATCAAGTGATCAACTTAAACATTACCTAGCCTTCTTAAGGCTACTAGTGTCTAGTAGGCTAGTAATACCAGACTTAAAACTTGTAGGCGATGATGAGAGCGCTACTAGCCTACTTGATTAAGCTTTCTATACAATCTACTCCAAAAGGTATATCCTTACAATGTTTGATGAATTATCAAGTTGGAAACTTTTTAACAGTAGGGATCGACATTTAGCAAACTAAAATTTGTCTGTACATGTATGTGGTAAAAAATGTTAGTAATCGAAAGTACTTTGGTACACACTAATTCTAGAAGTCTTTCCCATCAAAAGATATCGACTCTCCAAAAAATTCCTATCTTTTAAGCTTTCTCCCAACATTGTAGGGAAGACACCCCCCCCCCCTCCCCCTTCCCCGCTGTGTGATGCCCCTAATTAGCATAATTAATACTCTGCACATAAACCAAACTAATGAGATGCTTTAAAAAAATAAAGCATGGAAATTGATAAAAACAAAATATGATTAAGATTATAATATCTTGACTTATTTTGTCTAAATTTCATTGTTTTATAGTAACCTATTAAATGATATTGCAGTTTTATATATATATATAATTTTTAACATTTTAAAAGTTAATCCTCATTGCGAATAAGTTTGGTGGTCCCTTTGACAAGTAAAATCAATTTACATCAGTCATCACTTGCCAAAAGGCCAACAAACATTTCCTAAGTGGCTAAATACGGGAAGGCTTTAAGTACATTTTCAACTGTTTGAAAAGTTCAAACCTACCCTGAATAAACACATTCTATGGATCAACAGAAAGAACAAATTTAAAACACAATTTAGTTTTTACTTTTCAAGACATTTTATTAATACTATAAATAAATATATTACAAAGTTATTTGATCAGATGTCACCTGTATCTTGTTAAAGTACTAATTATCCAAATATCTCATAATTATGATAAAATCGACAGTAACACTTTTAAACAATAGATATGAGGTAAAATAACTACTATGAAATATTTTAAGATTGGTATTAGACCCATGATAATGTTTTATGTTGTCTAATTAATATAATTATGATCCAACTAACACCAATGACATTTTAAGGATATGTGGTAGTAAAACACAGTTTATTCTTTTACATCTAACATGTTGTGTATTTGCTATTTATATTTTACATCAAGATTTATTTTATTTATTTTAAGTGTTTTTTTAAAGAGAAGAAATTCTAATTATATATAAGTTTTGATCCAATCAAAGTTTTGCACTTTCTATAATTGTAATGTTTCAATAACACTTTTCGATCATTACTATTTAAAAATAGCAATATTTCATTTGTAGTGAAATTGTGTCAGGGATGCAAACATATTAATGATATAATCTTGTTTCACTGATAATGATGTATAAAAAAAGGTACCTTTTTAAATAATAGAAGCCTTTAAGGAAAACTTTTTTTTTTGTACTTCAGAAGTACATGACTATGTACAGTTACTGACTGTACTTCTAAAGAACTGCTTGTCGAGCAGCTAAAATATATAAAATGATTACTTTATGAATTAAATTACGTGCATTAAACATATAATACTAGCTGAAGTACCTGTCATTGACTGTGAGAAATGCTTTTAGTTAAATGATAGTAAATGGAAGGGAACTTTAAAATTAGTGCCTTTAAACCCTGTTTTGCCTGTGGCCATTTTGCCTCTGACCCAGATTTTAATCAATTAAAATACTATAGTAAAAATTTTAAAATTCTGTCTTCAAAGTGCACCTGTTTGTGCACAGGGGTTACTGATTTTAAAATTTCAGCCCTCTCTGTGAGGTAGATATCGCACAATAATCATGACAGACAAACAAACAATCTCTTCATTTTATTAATACAGATTTCATTAATAAATATGATAGACTTGTAAATAATAAAGTACAAACATAAGTTAAAATACTAAAACATTTACAAACACTTTTTCAATATGAAGTGTTTCTAAACATGTGTTAAGTGCTTTTATTTTGGCTTCATTTTTCTACAATTCAATCATATCCAGGGTATTTAATGATATGACTATAACATATTTACTTTGTAATAAAATCATAATGTGCATGAAAAAAAAAAGACCACAAGGGAGCCCAATAAAGAGATGGGAGGATAAGTTAACAATGAGTGTACAAGTGAGAGGAGAATGGTTGAAATATAGAGAAATATGGAGGAATTTTACTACCTGACCTGGCCACATGATGAAAACACTTGATGTTAATGATGATTGTGCATCAATCAACTTTAGGTCAAAATACAGCATTCTCATTTAGAAGTATAATAACTTTCAAACTCATCATTGTATGTATTGGTCACACAAAATTTAGAGTGAACTCATTTTTTTAAAAGACTTTGGCACTAAAATAAGTTTAACCAGCCAAAACAGTAACTAGAAAAACTAGGTACTGTACTTAATTTATAGTTTATTTGAATTGATGTTTAATGTTTTTTAGTAATGCATACATTCACCACAGCAGCAAAGCACTGTGTTACAGAAATAATTACAGAATAAACACTATTCTCACTTAAATATGTTTTGTTTTATTGTTATGACAATTGTGGTAAACCCCTGATAAATATTTAAAAAAAAGCACTATTTTATCAAAATTGAAATGGTAGATAGATTTGAATGAATAATTGTCAAGTTTAAAAACGTTGGCAAACTTCATTTAGAAATACATATCATCTATATGCCTTCCATCAATGTGAGAACTTTCTCATAAATTACATCTCTTCACAAGAATATTCCCCAATTAAACAAGTTGGTGTGTACCCTAATGAGTCATAGCACTGTGTATAGTAGTAATACCTTTTGGATTAATGCTAGTTAGAATTAAAGTGTCTTTCTAATATTCGGCATGATCAAATAAAATAAAAATGAACTCATATTTGAAAGATAATGGATATTTTTAAGACTATGCAAACAAATTTGTCTTAATAAAGAAAAGATTAACATAGCTTTATTTTCCAGACTTGCTACAAAAAATAAAGAAAAAGCTTAGAATATTAATTGCCTTAGAAAAAATTATCAAAAGTTATTTTTATAGATAAAAAAAAATAATTGTTAACTCTTTGAAACTTAACATTTAAGATAACAATTATCTACATTTAGATTTTGAATTGTAAAGAGTTTAAATCTGTCTAATTTTTTAATGTAAGTTTTTATTTGCAAAAAGTTTTTTGTTGAAAACTAATATAAAAATAACTTAAAATCTGATTGATTTTTAACTTCCATTTGCTTTTGTAACTAGTCAAATGTAAGTAAAGAGGTGGGAAACTTGTGACACAAGCTAAGACCTACACAAGTAGTGTATGAGCTGCGACGTGGGCGAAAAGTAGATGCAAAAAATGTATAGTCCTTACTCTTTGATGTAATTTTTATTTTTTTAGTAACAATATTTTTTCTTACCTAAACACATTAAAGATAGGGTGTTTTTTATGTTTTGAGAGGGGAGGGCAGCATTTTTTCATCTTCTAGGGCTGCAAAAAGGTCACGAGCCGGCCCTGGTCAGGGTTGTTAACTTAAAATTCAGATACAATTAAAACAGGATAGAATGTATATGCTTGCAAGCTAACATTAAGACTCTTGAATCACACACACTTTCAAATTCAAACAACCAAGTATAGTACAATTATAAATTGTTAAATTGTTGAGACTATTGACAAATAAAATGATCAACTTAAATATATAATAGTCAATTTCTGCATTCTTTGCCTGACAACAGCAACATTGAGATCAGCTTAGCAGTTTTTTTTAACTTTAAAAAATAATTATTTTAAAATTTAGATATATATTTAAATAATTTTTTATTTTTGTAAAACTGTTTAACTGGCCTCAATTTCATTTCTTTCTAAAGTAGAATACAGGAAACCACATCACAACAGACATATAGTTCAAGCTGTATTGACCTACCTAAGTTGAATGTTATCTGAGAGTATGATTTAAAGGGGTTGCATGTAAACCAATGTCTACACAACCTTACAGTTATATTTCCTCTTTTGAAAAATTAAGGTTAACGATAAAGAAGTAATTTAATTTTTATATAACAGGGTTTTAAGTTGTTAGCATGCCTGACTGATCCAAGTGTTCTACATTCAATCCTGGTCAAATATATTAGGGATGGGTTTTCTACAATGTTGTTTTCTATCCTCTTTCCATTGATGGGCATATTTCATCCACAAAACTCTGTTATTATTTAAATTAGTTAGTAAATAAATTTCCAAGAATTGTCCATCCTTGACTAAGATTAAAACAGTAATCAATTAACTGAGCATGTGTTAATTCAGAACAATTACCGAGTTTTTATAAAAAATTATACTCTGCATGATGTGTATGTGTTTTAAACATTTTATGAATGTCTACCTGATATGAAATCTAACTATTATGCGAGTATATAAACTTCTCTTTAAAAATTCCATCAAATTATGAGATTAACTACATGGACAGTGATTACAAATAAATTTATTTTATTATTAGATCAAAACACCTAATGCTAAATTTGTCCATGAAAACATTTTAAACATTATTTACTAAACTATTAACATATTTTACTCAATATTATAAATTTTTATAAATAAAAAAAAAAGCAATTTGTATAGCAATACAAGCTCATTAAACTTCAGTACATAATACTTTTAAGTGTTTTTTTTTCAAACAGCAAGTTCAACAAAATTTAAAAAAATATTAAGACATTACATTTATATTTGTCAACATAATTACAGACTGGCAATACAATAACAACAATAATAACATGTACCTTATGTAATTAAAAATTAAGTTAATGTATATTATACATACATACATACACACATATAATTAAAACATTGACTAATACAGTAAACACTATAGTAACAGGGCAGTACGTACAACATTATATATATTAAAGTTACAACTTTATGGTCGCTGGTTGGTGACAAACGGCTCTTTCTTTATTGAACTTAAAGAAATAACTATATTTACACATCACTCTGTTAATAGTTCATTTCACAACCCTAAACAAACCATATGAACTAAATACATGTATTTATGCTCTAGAAATTACCGAGCAGAACATGGGTATTTAAATAATGACTATATACAAACAGAATTAGATCCATTTCTTCAGTCCTTAACCTTCCTAAGACTTTTTAAAATGTTCAAGTTACAGTTTGGCACATCACTATCGAACTTTATTGTACAGTGTACATTAGGCATTATTTATGACTGATTATTTCCAAGTAAATATAATATTATCTATAGATGCCATTATTCAGTTTATCATGCTGTGAGGATTGATATTTTATTTCATATAATTTATGGTATTTTAATATACATATCACTACACATGACACCGTACATGTGGTTTTCTTTATATTCGCTCAGCACTATATTTTGAGGACAAGCCACCTACAGCCAAATAAATCAAAATGAGGAGCATCTCAGCATCTCTATGGTACCTAATAATTTATTATTTTTACAATAAGAGAAAAACAATTAGTTAGATACTAGGGGTGTGCGAAGTTCACTTGTTCAATTCAAAGTGAACTCAAATCAAATATCTGAAATATGATCGAGTTTGAATATTTTTTGTTAGTTGTTTTATGCTTGAAAAAATATTATTGTGGTTTTATATATATATATACTTTATTGACTGAAATTACTTTGAAAAAATTTTTGTGCAATTTTGCAATCTTTTGTTTCATTCTGATAAATCAGTTTTATCATAAATTGCAATACAATTACTTCAAATTTTTTTCATGTGAATATTGAATTTTTATGTACAAAACATTTCAAAATAGAAATAATTGAACATTAAGAGAGTATTTTTATTGGCGCAGCTTCAAAGGATTTTTTTTTCAAGCAAAGTCAAAGCTGATGTTTGTTTTGAAGCCAAGTCAAAGTTTCAAAGCTTCGCACACCTCTATTAGACACTTTTTGAGAGGACTATTAAAATTAGGATTTTCTTAAATTACATCTAAATAAAATTGGTCAGGGGCAAGATTGGCTTTCACATATTTTTTAATTATACATAGTTTACTTTTTTTTAATAATGAGACATATATGGATGAAATTAAAACATTATAACTTTTTGACTTAGATAAGTTTGGCTAGCTTTGAATATGTGTTGCAGCAGCCTTGTCATTTACAGTCTGTTGGCTTCTCTCGTAGTTTGTTTTAAAATTTGTGGCAGGAATGACAGCAATATGTGCGGTAGTACTTGTACTTACAGAGACGAGCTTGTACCACAAGATTACAGTTGGGATAAATGTCTACACATTCACCCCCTGAAACAGATAATGTGAGGGGATGTTGGTTAACAAGACAGCAATATACCTCTCGAAACAAGGGTAAAGGAAGGGTAAGAATAGCTTAAGAATTTTATAATACAGATGTTAGTAGAATTATATTATGCAACAAGAACATAATTGTTTAATTCACTTAAGCCCTTTCACACTATCAGGTTTCGCTGTAAGGTTCTGGGCCTGATGGAAACCTGAAGAGTGGTAGTGCATTGAAGTAAATGGGACCTTTCACACTATCAGGTTCCGGCCTGGCCCCTGATTGCAACTGGACAAGTAGACTGGGCTGTCAGGTTCCTTGTTCTGGATGGAGTTGTGGTGGGGTGTAGTTTGTAATGGTCACTTCCACACTATCGTGTTTTCCCCTGACTGGTTCAGTTTGGTTCCCCTAGTGACTGGAGTCTCGTGCAAATATTGTGTTGGGTTGTTCTTGTGCAGTGTTTTGAGTAGTGTCGAGATGAATATTGACATAGAGCTCTTGATTTTCATCCTTTGAGAGTCGAAAGTGAAAATCATCATTTATCATTTTTTAAAGGTACTTTGTCTACAATTAAAGATTTTAATGAGTAAGAGACAATTGACTTTCAAATGGGAGTACTATAATTGATCAAAGGTATTAGAAACCAAAGACCAAATCCATCTTTTCCTATCCTTCCTCGACCAACATTTCACTACATCCATTCATGCATAATTCCACACCTTATCAGCAGACACCTCCACCTCCAACCCAATCTCCCATTCAGCAGTTTCCTCGGACCGAGTCATTCACTTCATTCCTTCCTAAAAAAAACTCCATCAACCCCTTGAACCTTTGTCCACAGAAACTCAACAACGCTACCAGGATTTGTCCTCTTCCTCCTCCTCATCCGTAACCTCGCCAACAGAATCTAAAATTATAGATCTAGATTTTACATAGTCTCATTTTGCTTTGCTTTTCATTTTCCGTATTTATATTATTTGCATAATTTTTGTAGTATTTTAGATTAACTAGACTAAAACCTTTAACAGAATACCTAGACCCTTCAATAAACTAGTTCTTCCAAAATATACTTAATACTTAGGGGTCTATTAAATAATGAATACTAATCTAATGTTTATGAGATAAGAAAATGTATATAAAAAGCATAAGATATTTGGAAGAATAGACAAATGCAGTATTTACATTATTTTCTTATTCTTACCCGATAGCTACTGCAATCATTTCTTTAGGTTGGATGTAGTTCCTCATTTTTGTGTCCTGACGCTAACGGAGTGGCTGTAATTTATCGTGTAATTCTTGCAAAGATGAAATTGACATTCGAAAAAATTAAAAAACTATTATTCCGTCATTCTTGAGTTCCTCATAAAGAGTAACAAAGACACTATGCTCATCACGCTTTTGAAGAAATGGGTGTACCCAAATTGTCCTGTTGTGTCTTTTTTTATTATTTCTCCTATGGCAGTACCACATGTCAATAAGAATACCTCGATCCATGTACGAAACCAGACCGATAGCTCCCTCAGAGCTTGGGAAGAAAACACAAGCCCTGATGAAAACATAATATGAAACTCATGCTACTTTTTTCTTCAGTTTTAAACCAGTCCAGCGAAACCTGATAGTCGTGAAAGGGCTGTTACAGTTAGCTTCTTTTTAAATAATTAGAACATAGATTAAAAAACTATCTGACACCTTAGCTCAGTCGGTAGTATGTCTCTCTACTGAGCTAAGGGTCAAGGGTTCAATTCCCGGCATGTCTGAAAAATCTATCATTGGTTAAATGTGGATTTATTCTTTCACAGTGATGAAATTAAAGGCCGAGAACTGGATGTTGTTCCTGTCCTAGTATTAAAATAGGTTATAAGGCATATGAAGCTACGAGAGATCTAGCCAGCAGGTAGTGGAAAATATATGGCTTGAATAAAAAAAAAAAACTAACCTGGACCACAAGCTGAAAATAGTAATGAATGTGAAAAAAATTTAAAAAATGAAGAGAGCACATCACATTATTTTATTTAGCATTGAGTCACTGAAATTATGAGATTCACTAGCAAATAAAACATCAATGAAAAGATAATTATCAAGAAGAAAGCATATAAATGTGTCTACAAAATATTTCTAAATTCTTGCATAACATACACATGATGAGAGATTAAATAGCCAGCTATTGTAGTTTTTAAATACGATTATAGCCTCATCTAAATATTATATTCTATGAATTGAATAACGACACCTTGACATAGGACATTTGGCTTAGTACGCCATTGATCTTACTAGCTTGGGTATGTAATTCATCCTGCTATGCACATTAGTACAGTTGTAATTGTACTATTGGCAGCATAAGAACTCCTGAGTCTATGGTGACTGCGTTATCTGCTAGTTCGTGATCTTGATTGATCACACATATGTAGCTGATGATCTCCACACGTCCATCACAGACTCTGTATTAAAATGAGTGTAGAATGACTTTGGGTATGTGATAACTCCTGGATAGCTAAAGGTTAAGAGCATTAGCATACTAAGTCAAAAGTCTTGGGTTTGATTCTTGTGTCCAGGAGTCATTTTTCAATTTAAAGAATATGTACACATAATGTTAATTCATACTAGTATATTCTCATAGTGAGATATCCAAATTGTATTGGATAGCGATGTAAAAAAATATCGATACTTTACTAATATCGGTATTTTCCTTTCGATACTAGTATTTTTTTACTCGATAATAATCTGCTGGGTGGTTTATACGTAGTGAATGTATTTTAGCACTATGATAAGATAGGTTGACACACTAACACTCCGGTATCAAATTGGTATCGAAAGAAACAAATTTTTGGCTATCTTCACTCATGTTGGGATTAAATGTTTACTAGGCTGGTCTGTAGAGGAAGAACAAATGACACTATTTCTAAATTCTCACTCATTTTCTGCAGAAACATTTATGTGCAGATGAGGTAAATCATCCATTATTCTAATGTTTGTCAATAGTTAATAATCTATATTGATAGAGTACATAAATGACAAATGTAGTTAAAAAAATTGGCACCTCCCAAAAGTAAACTATGAAAGTTTTTTGAGAAGTTGGAATCCACCTAGGCGATGTAGTTAGCTATTGGCCTAGTTTCATGTTGAGCTAGACTGCCAAGGACGGGAAGATCAAGGTTCAAATCTCGGTTGGGTGAACTGGGGTGGTTTTTCCAAAAGGGTTTTCCACTCTACCTCTATGCAAATGCGGGTTAACTTCCTCTAAATTCAACCATTTAAATTTCTAACCCATTAGCTTAATTAGTACTTAAGTGTATAACCCAAACGGGTAGTAAGACGCAATACTTAAAAAAAAGTTAGATAGCAAAAAAGTGTCTTGTAAAATTGGTTTTAAATTAATAAAAACCATTATAATTTTCAGAGTTTGGATAAAATGAAAATACAATGATGATGCTAAAGTTGAGTTTTTTTTTGTAACACATTGCCTTACTACCTGTTCAGGTTATATGCATATGAACAAATTACACTATGGGTTAGGGAATATGAAGGCTTAATTTAGATGAAATGCACCTGCAGTAGCATGGTGGGAGAGTGTAAAGCCATTTAGGGAAAACCACCCTCAGTAACCCAGACCGGTATCGAACCCCGGTCTCCCTGTCTTTGGCAGTCTAGTCCAACACGAGATTAGCATGTCAAACCACATGGAAAATGAAGTGGGTAAGAAATATTAATATTAGATAAAAAAAAACATTTTTCCAGATTAAAATTTCGATACCAATAATTTCTTTTATCAATACTTTTCTTTCAATACCACATCCCTAGTAATGGACCTTAAACATAATGTTCTAATTCAGTTATAATTCAATCGAGATTTCTATTACCAAAATTGAATGATAATATAAATGAGTTTAGCCTCAAAATAATTAATGTATGTTCTAAAACTCAATACATACCTTTGTGTAGTGTTTCATCTGGCAACGCCTGGTCCCCTGCACCGTTGGACAAAGATGGATCATCATCTATCCTTGACAACGGGTGACTTGAAGATTTCTCTGTCGCAGAACCTACAGTGTAATAAATCTTATAGTTAATTTACCACACAATATACCTCAAAAAAAAAAAGGAAGACTGTTTCTCTTAAAGAGATTTAATATATTTATTGTAACTCTTTAACTAAGTGATATCGATATTGGTGACAACATGCTGATTCCTGTATCTGTAGTTAAACATACATTGTTTCATAATGTAAAAGTCCCACATGTATTGTCAATATTGCATTTCTCCCGTATAAACAACAAATCCTCAAAAGTTTAAGGCTGAGGACACACGAGTATGTGTGTAGCAACGTTTGTTATAGCATGCGTTTTAGAATTATTATATTTTATATGAAGAACACACACACTATCATGATGCACACAAGCTAGCATGCACGTTACAATGCCATGACATGTGTTGTCTCAATACAATCGAGAACTAGTATGGCACACTTGTGCCAAAGTAACATACGTTACAAATGTACACTCGTATATTATACACTGAATTGTCTCCAACCTAAATAGGTTTACCTTAGAGCGTTAGAAAAAATCATCATCATCTGTTTCCAGCCCATGACTGGGTCATTTTAGTAAAATGCCTCCAACTTCATTTATCCTTAAAGCCATTATTCTCCTCTCCCTTGCACAAATGCTCCGCTCCTCCAATCTCTATTTTTATATATTTAGTCCAAAAGAAGATTTTGTAATAAAAATTGTAAAAATACAGACAACTCACTTTCCCTTGCACCACAATTTAATTATACTTATTCTAAATGCTAGCTAAAAGGAATATAGCTCAGAGTAGATGTGGCTAAAAATTCTTGTAAAAAAAATGGAGGGTGGGAAATCAGGTGTGGAAAAACATCCCATTAACACTTAGCAAGGAGAACCCCAAGCTCGCCCAATGTCTTAGACCACATAGATACACTACTTTAGTATAATGGTGTGTTTATATGAAATAGTTGATCCTGGTAGAAACGAAATTAATATATTACATAAAGAAAATTAGGCTATCTTCATAGCAAATAAATCACTCTGCGAGTGAATTGTATATAATCTAAAGGAGGGTGAGTTTCATTTCATTCAGGTAAAGGATAGGAATACTATTGAGTCAAAAAAAAGCCTCTACTGTATCCAATCATCAAGTACACACTTAATCCTATAAGTGTGAATCAAATTGAAAAAAATTAAGCAACCACATTGACAAAGTTCTATAAAACCTGTCAACAGTCATTATTGTAATATGTGACAGGTTCAATATAGAATACTTAACATGGGATAATTGGCTTTAATTCAAATCCTGGTTGGTTCATTGCTGGTTGCTTAGTTGTTTTCAAAATATAATAAGCAAATAGAAAATATCATTCACTGTAACAAACAAACCGTATTGTAATGTACACAATTACCTGTAGAGCAATCGTGTGTGTTGCACACCCGTCTACTGGGTGGACGTGCATCCTCTGCACACCCAGAAGATAGTTGTTGTTTGTCATCCAGACATTTCACCTCTCTCTTTTGAACTCCAGTGCCACACTCTCTTGAGCACTGCAATTAAACTTGAATGTCTATTTATTTGAGTTATTTAATGTGCATTTCCTGAATCGACTGATTATAACGACACATGACTTATAAACTAACTTAAATCTAGAACAGACACAACATCCAGTCCCCAACCGTTAATTCATTACTGTGAAAGGGGAAACTCCCATGCCAGGAATCAAACCTGAGACCCCTACGTCAGTAGACAGACACGTTACCTGAGGTGTCTGAAAACTTGAATACTGGTCATCACCAAGTAACTGCAATTTTGTTATATTTGGAAGAAGGTACAGAAAATATGGATATGTTTCTATATATTTTTCGTAATTACAATGAGAGGCTAAAATCAAATTCACATATTCAGGCTCGTATCCAGAATTTATATTTTTAGCGGAGGTACAGACAGAAAGTATTTCACAGCACAAGAATGAATGTATTCACAAAATCATACTTTGCATAAATTGTTTAAAAAAAAAGTGATCACGGTGAGGTCCTTGTTTCATGAAACGTGCAATAACGTCTTGAGTATTCATCTCCTGGTGAACAGACATGATAACTATATAGTCTGTCAACCAGTCTTCACTGGTCAAATTTCGAAGGTATATCTTCAACCTCCTTAAGTGTTGAAAAAGAGTGTTCTGGGGATTCTGTCGAAACAGGAAGTTTTGCAAAAATACGAGGGATGTTTTTTAAATTAGGAAAGAAACTCAGCAAAAGCTCCTATGGTGGTTGGACCTTAAGATTGTGTTTGTTTTTTTCCCCACTTTTTATTCCAGATTGAGAATTCTGCTGGAAAAGTTGATGTTTTGGGAAGAATATCTTTATAAAACTCGATGCAAACTTGGATGTCTTTATCAATTTCATTCATATGTATGCAAGGGATGGGAATAATTTTATGAAAGGCCGAAAACAGGCTTTATGTATTTAGAAAAATGAGTATTCATATCAGAAACCATGTGGTCTACAGAAGGGATGTAAATTGAGTGTCTGAAATACTCTTGTGATGTCAGATATATGTCTAGTATTGAGTCTGTGAGTTCCAATAGTTTCTTCAACTATGAACCCGCCTCAGTGGCGTGGTTATAGCTAACGTGTAGGTTTCGTGTTGATCTAGACTGTCGAGGATGGGGAGATCGAGGTTCAAATCTCGCTCAGGTGAACTTTTTTCTCTTTCTTTTCTTATTTTATTTCTTTCCTAAATGGTTTGCCACTCTTTCTCCACACAAATGCGGATTCACTTCCTCTATATTCAACCTTCATAATTCCTAACCCCTTGAAGTAATCAGTATTTAAGCATATAACTCGAATGGGTAGTAAGACGCAGTGCTAAGTATTATTATTTATCATCTATGAGCTGAAGCTTTGTCTCAGCAGTATCAACTAGGGCATCAAATTCACTTACCACACTCTCATGAAGTGTTTCTAATTGGGTAAGTTATCGATATTTAAAAAATAAAATTGACTTAGATCAATGTGTTTGCGGAGTATGGAGTTGGGGTGTTAAAGATGATCCTGTAACACACCCCCTACCCCTTAAATACAGCTTTTAGAGTTTTACTAAATTAAACAATTTGAATGAGGAACATCTGGGAGAAATTTGATTCACAAAAAATATATTTTATCACCGAGTTTGACTAATTGTTCAAGTTATACACATACTGATTATGAGCTAATGTGTTAGGGTGAGGAAGTTTGGATTTTAGAGTAAGTGTATCACATAGAGTGGAAAACTATTTGGGGGAAAAAAAAACTTCAGTACACCCAACAGGGATTCGAAACTTGATCTTCCTGTCATCAGGAGTCTTGACTATTGCAAGAGAAACGTCTTATACCATGCGGCCATCGGAGCAAGTAAAAACAAATTAAAAGGAAACTATGAAACACCGTTCTCCAACATAAAAACATTTACTAGCTTGTGTGTGTGTGTGTGTGTATGTGTATATATAATTTAGGGTGTCCCAAGATACAAGGTAAAAAATTTTTTTGCAAAGTCGAATACGCATACCCTCTATTTTTTTTCTATTTCACCTCAGTAACTTAAATAAAATATATTATTGCAATAAGATAACGGTAACCCGTGCCGACTTTACTTCAAACTTGAACGTGAGATCTTGTACGGGGAATACTATGGAAAGATGGTAAAATGTATGTTTCTTTGGTACATAAGACACCATATTAATCAAAGCAGATATTTATTAACATATTACAGTAAAAGAAGCATTACTGAACATATTTTCGTTTCAATGTTTGCTTTTTACAGTCAGGATATATCTTCGTGTGTTCTTGTACGCAACGAAACAAAAATTGTTTTTGTTCCTCCTCAACCGTTATTAGTCCATGAAAGTCCTGCATTAGTTTTACCGCTCTTTCAGCTGTATCGTTCACTGCTCTAAGTACTGATATAGTCTTTTTTGCGTCTAGAAAAGAAGCGTTATTCTCCCATGAAGAGGGACTCTCGTTGAGAAAACTATCATCAATTTTAAGTCTAGAAAACAATGAATGGCTTTTGACTGATATGAAATCATCGATGCTTTTTTCTGTAAAAAAAAAATAACAAGTAACAATTGTCTGATATAAATAAATAACTAAATAAACAATTACAAAATCAATGTATCAAACTCACCATACAATGAACCACAAAGTTCTTCCTTCGATGGAATGTATCTTTTCTCATGAGTCGAGAAATTTTCTCTATGTAAATTTGCCACCATTTTTAATTTTGTTTCTTCGTCCACATCATCATCAAAAAGTGCTAATACTGCTATTTCATCAGTCAAATACCATAAATGCTGGAGAAATTTCTGTAAAGCAGCTTTCGAGATATTTTCATTCACATTTTCGTAAGCTTTCAAAGATTTCAAAAAGCACAAATCTTTGTAGGGTGCTTTAACTGCCAAAATGCATTGAAGCCATGGTTTAACATAGATTGTTACAATAAACAAGCAGACATCTAACAGTGCTTTCTTATCCTTGGTGTTTAATTTCAGCTGAGAACTAAATAACGATAGTTTTAGGGAGTAAATCGCTCGGGCCATCCATCTAGCTTGGTGCATGGCACCCGGAGGTCTGATTTTAATTTTTTTTTCTGCATCTCCACCTAAAAATACCATAGAAAGTTCGATCAATTCTCGATAGTCCTCTCTGACCATAACATTTTTAAGTTCATCTCGGTAAAAGTCCAGCAAATTTTCAAGTTCGGGTACGGTTCTGAACAGTTCCACTGTTTCTCTATAGCACTGTATTTTAGTGGTATCGATATTTTTCCAATTCTCTTTGAGCTTTTTAAAGAGTGGAATATCGGGGCTTGTTGCCACTTGTTTAATTTTCACTTCGAATACGGCCTTTAACACCAGTTCGTATACATGATGGCGGCAAGCGAAAAAAAGCATTTCCCTATCAAATTTTTGCTCGAGGAGCGTACAAGCACCATTAAAACGACCTGTATTCGAAGCCGTAGTATCACAACAGAGAATTTGGACCTTGTTTTCGAGATTCCAATCTAAGATCGCCTTCCAAATAGCCTGCGCCTGTTCTTTGCCTGAGGAATTATCCAGTATCGGCACAGCAATGAGTTGTTCTTTTAGTCCAAATGAAATAACTATAGGCAAGCGTTCTTCTTTCGATTTTCGAGCACTCAAAGCAGGCAACAGTTTGCCATCCCAATGTAAGGTCACTACATCCGGTACCTCGTTTTGAAAATCAATTTTTATGTTTTCCGCACGTTCCTTCCGTTTTTCTGTTCGGATTCGTTGAATTGAAGACTTACTTATCGGAAATTCGTCAATGTTAAATCCAAACGCATCAATAGTAGCTTCAAGAATAAACACAGAATCTCGCATACTTAACTGACACCTGTCTAATGCAGCAACTAACTTTGGAGTAATAAAGTCTTTCCTCAATACTGATTTACTTGTCCCAGGTTCTGAGCTTTCGATCAGTGTTGGGAAATCTTCTGAATCCATATTTTCACTAGAATTCGAAGAGGAATCTTCTTGCAATGGTTCGTATGATGCCGAGGATGTTGAATCGGAAAGATATTTTATTCGCCGATTGTCTTCTTTGACAGCCCTCAGTTGCGCCCTTTCCTCTCTTTTGGCCAGTTTTTTTATCCACTCCACCTAAGTGACCGGGACGGCCCGGCTCTCTTTGGCGCTGCAAGAACATCCTATCTTCCTCTATTTTCATTAATTGAAGTGCATCAGCATGTGCAATGTCGAACAAATTGTCTAAATTAATTACAAATTCTTGTTGTCGCCGCTTGAATACGTCTTGTAATTTCTTTGCATTTTTTTGTAAGTCTCTCCAAACTTGATACATATTAACAAGCTTCCTCACACAATTTGGCAACGATTTGGTAGGTATGCGTGCCTTTTCCCAAAATATAATACATTCGCGAATAGCGAGATTTGCACTTTCATTAACACTTAAACTCACTTCTCGAATATTGTAAAACAAAACTGCGAGAACTTGTCCATTAGACGGAAGTTTTGAACCCGTTATTTGATGTCTTATATTACCTATTAAAAATATCACTTTTTTAGAACTACGCAATTCCACTGCCATGTTCTGTTCACTTATTAAAAACTATACAAACATTTACTAACTAAACAACTTGGAATTATAAGCACATTGACACGTAGACGTGCGCTGTCCTGAGTGAACTGGTACTGACACGTTTCACGGGCTGCACAATCTCACTGACGAAGCATTCCAAAACCTTCCTTTATCTTTTTTGTTTTATCTTTACCATTTGCAGCTGTTGGGTGCTCCGCTACAGACAAGTGTCGTCAGCGTTCGCTTGCTCAAGTATACATGTACTGACTGACACGTTTATATGCAAGTCGGCACGGGTTGCCGTAGTTCAAATTACATGAAACTTTATTTACAATTGTTTTGACATAAAAGGAAAAAAATAAGAGGGTATGCGAAAAAAAAAATTAATTCCGTTTTTTTGGGACACCCTAATATATATTCTTTACAATTATTACCCCCTCCCCCTCTTTTAGTGATTGTGTTGCGCGTTTCACACTGCCTCCTGATGAATTACAATAGAATGAAACCTAGGTCAGGGGATTTGGTGGTAACGATTGATTTTCTTCAAGAGGAGGCCATTGTTCAATGGCAGTAGTGTTAGGTATGAACTGTATTCTTATTTTACATGTAAAAGTCATATTGTGTTTGTTCCTTTTATAGGTTTTTATTTACCTTTGTTGTACCTTCTTCCAAATTTAATACAATTACATCACAAAAAACATACATGTTCCAATCTATGTGTCCTATCATTCTTTTCTTTTTCCATTTTCTCCTTAAAAAAAACAACGTTAAGTTGCGTGTTTCACACTCCTTCCTGATGAGTTCCGATAGAATGGAACATAGGTCGGGGGATTGGGCGGTAACGATCAATTTTCTTTAAGAGGCAACCATAATCGTCACCCAAGAATGCAAGTGTTCTATGTCAAATTATTCACTTTTGTGTAAAAGAGCATTGAAGTTTGACCTTGTGTATAAAACCAATGTTACTAGATGATAAATCGAGCTTGTATCTTCTTAAGTAATTATACAGTAGTCTCAATTTCACCGCAGGTGAATCATATGCATTCTAAATAAACGTAAACACAAAATATCTCAAATTTAACAATTTTGGAGATAGAACACTTGCATTCTCGGGTGACGCATTACCTCTTTGTCTAATGGCAGAAATGTAAAGTGTGAACTGTGCTCTTCTTTTCATTGTAAGAGCCATATTGTGTTCATCCCTTTTATATGTTTCAATCCACCTTTCCTATACCTTCTTCAAAATATAATTCATAAACAAAAAGAGGTTTTCCTGTAGAGAGGTCTTTTAAATATACTGTAATAGTAACATATTTAACAATGAGTTGGCCCAATGGCTAAATATTTTATGTCATAGTAACAAAAACATTAATTTTGATACAATTCAGCATTGTCTGGAGCACAGCTGTTCACTTGGTGCTTCCCTCCTGCCAGAGAGATAAGTTAAGAGTATTAATTGACCTACAGAGAAATGCCTTTCCTATTTCTTCTTACTGTAATTAAAACAATCATTCAGAACTGATTGAATAGTTTTTAGTTGAAAGAAGATGTAGGAGCCCAAAATGAACTGTTCCGCCGTCGCCGTGGTATTCCGGTGGCCTAGTTCACCCATGATATGTATTAAATATAGACCTAGGTTACAATGTGCACATACCTGACCCCACTCCGTAATGAACCAGTCGGGAGCACAGGGGTTTGACTCGCACACTCTGTCGGTATCTGGCTTGAGATTTTCGGGGCAGTTCATATAAAGTGCCACGTGGTGCTGCCCCCTGATGAAGGCTACACACACGACATCTCTCGTCTGATGACCTTGGCCACACCCAGGGGAACACTGTGTACAACATATGAATTAAATAATGTCAGCGAGAACTAATAACTTCACGCGTTTTAAATTAAAATATATATTAAATTAAATTAAGTTGAAAAATGACATCTGGACACATGAATTGTATTCATACGTTATTTTTTTTAACCATATTCTATTTAATTTAAGGTGTACCCCTTTTAACACATGTGGCCATCATGGAAAATAGTCAATCCCCGTATGTCGTGTATTAATGTAAAAATCAATTTACAAAACAAAACTAGAGGTCTCTATTTTTGGTACACCATTGCTATATGGGTGAGTATTCTGATGCTCTTATATGATAGTTATTAGGATTCAAAAGAGCACACAATACGTGTTAACTGCATTCCATGTGCTTAATTCATTACTTATCAAATCAGAGGCACGGATAGCGAGTTTGATTATGGTACTGGAGGTAGGGTTTGAATCTTGCCGTTAAAAGTTTATGCATTCATATTAAGATCAATGCTTTGAAGTCGGGACGCCAAACCTTCGATTCTAACCTCAAATCAGACTCCTTCATTCATTTTCAAATGTATATTAAATTGTAATAACAAATTTCCTGCAGTAAATGGTAGTGCAAGCCATTTAATCAACATCAGTAGGTTTATCGAACATAAATATATACTTAAAATATTAAAATTGCAACAATTTGTGGGGGCTTCTGATTTGTGGAGACCCTGAAGCAGTAGACTGTCACCCGCCCTTAAATTCAAGCCTATATATGTTGTTATAGTACTATACTTTTTATTCGAGTCGAAGTCGGTACATTTTCACAGACTCCAACTTAACAGTGCTACTTAATATGTCGATCTACACCTTCTGAGAAATTGGGTCAAAACTCAAGTAAAAATTTAGTAATCACACAGTACATGGGTGATTCAGACACCTAATAACACACTTGCATTAAGCACCTGTAAAACACATAGCAATGAATTTCTATATCAGTATTTTAAGACACTTGAAAAGGATTTGGCGAGGTTAAAAATTGTTTTAAGTGTATCCCACCTGCCCCCAAGGACCCGCGAACCACTTCCCGCTGCATTGTTTGTCACTGGAGCAGGCTCTGGTATCGTCCGGCCGGAGACCTAGGTCGCAATGCAAGTCGACTGAACAATGGACACGCCGGGTCTGAACACCTGTCCCACACTCCTCGGAGCACTGAAACACATTCAAAGGTTCTCAAACATTATAAGTTGACTCCCAATCATAAAGTCACTGACATAAAAACTTAACCAATACTAACAATTTGCCCTTTAACTAGAGTAATAGTTATTTTTACTTTGATAGTAAAGTTATATCTTCTTGTTTATCATTTTTATCCTCTTCTCCTTATTTTATATACGTTTTAGTTTTTCTTTTATGACGACATTTTTTGGTGATTTTTCACCATATTCGAGTATTATTTGTATTAAAGATGATTGATTTTAATTCATACTATTGGAAAGTTTGTGAAATTTTACAGTTTTATTTGGAATAATTAAAAATTTCACAAACTTTCCAATAGTTTAATCTTAACACAAATAAGACTTGAAGATGGTGAAAAATCCCCGAAACATGTCGTTGTCATAGAAGAAAAATTAAACGTATATTAATTAAGAAGAAGGGAATAAAAATAATAAACAAGAAGATATAATCTTACTATCAATTAGTATTACTCCTTACCGAATAACATGAACATTATTAGAAATACTTTTACTTTGCTTATCATTAACTAAAACATGTATCTTTGACCAAATAATTTGAAAAAATTACAATTAAAGACAACACACTTGATTGTAATTAGAAGTTAGAGTAGGGTTGGATCCATTAGTTTACGAATACGAATCTCCATTTTACATACAAATCTCGAATTTGAGAGATAAAGAAACATAGTACCTAAACATAGGAGAGTTACTTTACTGCACTAATTTTATTCTTAAGCTTAGGCTATAAAAACAATGTAAATGAGACAATTTTATTATATAATAAAATAATTTAGTTAAGTGGTAAATCAATGGTGTGAGGTCTTGTTTTTTTTTAAGTTTTCCTATAATTATTTTGGACTAAAGCACCAATAAGCAGAATCTTATGAACTGTTTCCACCAGCCTGTGGCCAGGTTTGTTTAGTAAAATGCCTCCATCTCCCTCTGACCTTCCACCATTCTTCCTCCTGCATTCTCTTCCACTCTCCTACTTACACTTGCTGCTATCTGTTCCGCCCATCTCTTGCTTGGTCTTCCTTGTGTTCTCTTCTCTATATACTTTATATACATTGACCTTACTTCCTCAACTATCTCATGTACCCCCTGTACTCCCAACTCTTGACCTTACATCTTTATTCCTAATACTATCTCTTCTGGTGAGCTCCTCAAAAACTTCATTCGCATGGCCTTCACTTTCCTTGTTTCTCTTTTACCCAAAATTCAAGTTTCCACTACATATGTTACTATGGGTATGAAGTATGTTCTATACAACACTTCCTTACCCTTCAAGGGCACTGCTTGTCCATAGTAGGTCTCTTACACACCTGTATAAAACCTCTCCCTGCTGCCTTCGTCTCACGATATCTTCCCTGCTGCCACCATTTGCCTTAATTACAGTACCCAGATACTTCACACTCTTTGCTTCTTTCAAATCTAATCCATCCAGTTCCATCACCTTTCTTGGCCTTGTTCTCTTCTTTTTATTGTCATCCCCATCACCATAAGAAGTGTAATAATAATAAAATAATTTCAAATAAATTTTTTATAAAAAACTCAATTCTGATATTTTTTAAAATATTAAATATTCTTAAGTATTCAAGCCATTCAAGGTTTCAATGGTCCCATTCCTACAATACACACTTAATCTTAGCGTCAATTAATTGGCAATGATAAATTATTTTGGGAAGCAGTTGGAATTGAATTAGGGTTCCTCTGCATAGCAGTCACCCTCGTGTTATTGAACCACAAAAATAAGAAGTGGTAAAATCCTATTAGAGACTTTATTAGCCTTAGGCCAAGGGTCCTAACGAAAGGGTTGGATCACAACACTGATCCAGGAGTTCAGAGTTAAATCCAAACAAATTATTCAATCCAGGTGAATGTTGGTACATATAATTATACATGTACCTTCCTCACACTGTGTCCTTATGGCAGATGGTTTTAGGAAGTTGAGTTGTGCGTTTCACACTCCCTCCTGATGAGTTTCGATAGCATGAAATGTACGTCAGCGGTTTGGGCGGTGACAAAGGCTTCCATTACCTCTCTTTGTCCAATGCCAGCAATGAAAAGTGTAAACTGTATTCTTCTCTTCATTGTAAAAGCCATATTATGTTCATTCCTTTTATATGATTTTATTATCCACCTTTCTTGTACCTTCTTACAAATATAATATAATAGCATTAGAGAAGTGTTTCTTTAGTAACTTTTTTCAATCATGTACCTACTACCCCTTTCGGGACCATGAATTAACCAGCTCTTCATAAATAAAAAGAGGGAAATAAATAGGCCTACCTGTTTTTTTTTGCAAAGCATAAATGGTAGTTCCAAATTTTAGCAAAGCAAACTAAATAAACCCATGAGAAAGAGGATAAAAAGCTATAAAAGTCCAGACATTATATCAAAAGCTGTGTTTATTTGTTTATCAGCTACATCAGAGTTTTCATGGTCTAATGTGTCACATGTTAGACTGGTTTGTCAGTAACGAGGAGATTTGGGTTTAAATCCCAATCGATCAGATGTACCGAGGTTAATTTCCGCCTTCTCACTCTATGTAATGTGGGTTCATTTACTCTAAGATTCTATCTTCCTCATCTCGAATTTTACCGGCGTAATTCATATGCGCGTATAGCCTGATAAAGTACTAAGACGTGATGACAAACGAATAATTTCCTTTAAATTGAAAAATCACACCTGGACACACACCAATGTACCCACTGAGCTATCCGTGAGTTACTCTGTGCCAAGGGCAATTCTTCACTCACATTTTAAGGCAGAGTCCCGTGTCCAGCTGTCATTTTTCAATTTAAAGAATACAATCATATTTAGATGTGTCTATAACTATACTTAACATCTAGAATAGCTTGGCTATTTAATAAAAAAAATTGAGATGTTGATCAGACTTAAAAAAAAAAAAAAGGGAACACATATTGTGTATCCCGATAAATACAAGTACTACACACGAGTAGGAGTTTAAAACCAAAATGCAATGCACACCAAAATGGTCTCCTGCCAGTATATCTATCGTGGTTTGAGTGAATATATTATCCGATACCTTAGGTCAGTCGGTAGCGTGACTGCTTACTGAGTTAAGGGTTCCGGGTTCTATTCCCGGCATGGACGAAAAAATTCTCATTGGTGAAATATGGGGTTTCCCTTTCATATTGGTAAATTAACGTCCAGGGAATGAATGTTGTGCCCGTCTTAGTCTTAAGCTAGATTATAAGGGATATGAAGCTACAACAGTCTTAGTCAGCCGGTATTGGAAATTATATGACTTGAATAAAAAAAACTGACCCAGGCCATGGGCTGGAAACAGTAATGGATGTAAAGAAAAAAAGATAAAAGTGAATATGTGTGAGCGAATTGAAAGTGGGTTTTACCTGTTGGGTCCACTCCGTGTACATCCAGGGATATTGAGCGGTAGAGTTGGGACACGGGCTGAGGTTGCACTCTTCTTCCTGCGCCGGCTGATCGTTCTGAAGACAGTCTTCTTGCTCAGAATTGTTGACTCCTATGCACTTGACCATCCTAGACCGTTTTCCTTGGCCGCACGGCACTGAACACTGTCACAAACACATACTGAAATGTAACTCTATACTAAGTCCTGACATGTTCAACAGTGACAAGAAGCTGGTTACTGTGCTGTGTCACCTACATGATAGATTTAGAGAAGGTGCTGTGCAGGTTGCATCTCAAGTCACACATTCTTAAGAGTCCCCCAAAAACTTGCTAAGACAGATATTTGCTAAGGAGGTTTTTTGGGTTTGAAATGAATCTCAAATCAAAGCAAATATTATTTGTGAAATTCAAATAGATACTTATTTAAATGAATCATATCCTAGTTAAGTATGGTAAAATTATTTTTAGTAAAAATAATAACACATTATAAAAAAAACATTAGATTAGTTTTGGAGCCTAGTGCTAAACATTATCATGTATAAATGTAAGTTCTTTAGAATGTTCATACAACAATAGTTCGTCTTGTCAAAGTTAAGTGGTAAAGTTCACCATTTGTTGTGGTGGTTATAAACTATTTCAGTATACCTCTGCAATTCTCAAAGTTAACACATTTGTTACATATTAGCCAAGGGTGCGATTATTTGATGCACAAAGCTCTTATTAAGGCTGTTTTTTGGGGGGAAAAAGCGGCATATTTCAAGTTAAGACAAACTTTTCAGTTTGTAATGCATATAAATCTGTGTACATTAGTAGAAGAGTAAACAAATAGTGAGTAAAAGGGGGGGAGGGGGAGATAGTTGTTTTATTTTCCATCCAAAATAAAATTTTACCTACTATACACTTTAGTGGACTCTTAAATTAAACGAAGAAAATAGGAAGGTAAAGAACTCTGCATAAGCTAGTTGAATGTTTTAGACATCCATTACCAGCAGTTCCCAGCTCTTCGTCCTCTTGTATTGGGAGTTGTGAATGTCAAGGATCTTTGCTATTCTTAACTTTGTGTTTCATTTTTGTGTGGGATGATACTATTGTTACTACTGTTCTCTTGTCCCTTCAACTCAAATATCACAATTAATAAAATGAGCAGTCAAAATGAATCTTTTAGGACAAGTGATTATGATAGTTTTATTTATTGTAGGGGGTAAGGATGGTTTGTCCCAGTGAAAATTCTGGAAGTTGAAGGAGGAGGCTGAGGACAGGGAACATTGGCGGTCTAAGTTCACTGACACAAGGAGTGGACCTGTTGTAAGACAGAACACTTAATAATAGTAATGATAATAATAATAATAACAACTTCCAATTCGACTAAGCAATGTACCTGTCCCCACTGCCCAGTCTCCCATCTGGTCCTCCTTGTCCACTCCTGGGGGGGTCCTTGCGTGGGGCACTCCGGTCTTTGGCACGCCTGGGTGCGTGATTGGGAGGGCGGCTTGAGACAAGCTCCCTCAGCCACCTTCATGGTTAGGGTGGGGGTGATCTCTTGCTTGCACATCATATCTCTGGTCTGGACTCCATCACCACATGTGACTGAACACTCGCCCCACTCCCCTGGCACCCATCTGAACACACATACATAAAGTCCACCGTCATTTCTGTTTTGTGAGGACTCATGTTGTATGGGTGCATCTATAAGGCACATAACACTGTTGGGAAGGGGGGGGGGGGCTCTAATGTTTACATGGTGTACATGGAGTGTGGGGGGAGGGTAAAATAATCGATATGGTGAACAGCATCACTTTCCACCAAAGGACAACAATAAAATAATATACACTGTTACAAAAACATATTGGAAAAAAGTAATATCTTTGTTCACCAAGGAAAATAAAAATAAATTTCCCAGAACTAAATTTAGAAAATATATTGGCCATTAGATAAGAAACTCTTGGTCTTAAAAAAAATTCAAAAAAGTTTTTAATTTTTGATATTAATACAACTCAACAATGATAAGTTATTTCGTATCTCAAAGAGTTGCGGAGATATGATCAAAATTGGAAAGTTCCTATTATGTAAAGTACCCTCCAAGTCATTTTCCCAGAAAAATGAGATACGCTATATTGTTTGTAATGTTAAACAGTGCCTAAATACGAGTTTTGATCAACATTGTTAGAGTAGATTTTGAGAAAAATTGATTTGTTCTGTTTTTACCCTCAAGTAAACTAACCTTAATCTTAGGGCTAGATATTTAATTCCAAAAAATTCCCCAGGGAGCTTTAGAAAACCCATAGATACAAAGTTTTAGTCTGAGGGGTGAAATGGTTTTGGCTTTAGGTAGAGATATAGACAGATAGGCGGCATTGCAAAAACCACTTTTCCAGTTTTGGGGGCCATAACATTTAAATATCCAGCAAAATGTATGAGCCAGTTCAGAACTTGAGGACGAATACTGGACTAGTAAACTGTGGGGGAAAGGAAATTCACCCTCATAAAATTGTTTTTTTCCTTTCATTTGTATTGCCCCTTTCATCTCCACTCAATTAAATTGTTGTAAATAGGTTCTACCCACTTAAGCGACCGACTGGTCTAAGGCATCACTTTCATGTTAGACTGACCTGCTGACTGGGAGATAGGAGTACAAATCCCAGTCGGGTCTACTTAGGGTGGTTTTTCCTAAATGGTTTCCCACTCTCCTTCCAGGGAAATGAGGGAAGATTACCTGTAAAATACTTCTCCCTCATTCTTACCCTATTAGAGAAATTATCATAAAATGCTTATAGCCTGAACAGGTAGTAAGATGCAGTGATAAATAAACAAATTTAAAAAAAAAATAGGTGCTGCGATAACATATCAATAAAATTTATATTCTAAGTACACATGGTAAATATACTAAACATTATAAAATAAATAGGTGCTCAGAAAATTTTACTCTTATCAGGGATGAAAAATTAAGCATTTTGATGCCATTGCTATAGAAAATCTACAAAAGCTCTGTATTTTTGATGATTTTGTTTATCTTAAGCTATATTCTGAAATATAACTGAGGTTTGCTTGTACTCACTCTGCCGGGCAAGGCTTGTTGTTACAGCGGATAGTCTGAGGATGTGGTTTCTCCTGGTATCCGCAACGTCTCTCTGGCACGGTTATTTGACTGTGCTCACGCACGCACACAACCATTGTGGTGGACAAACCTAGGCCATAAAATATACCCTTTTTACAAGAGTCTAAATGTTACAGTAGTTTGATACAAGCAACATTTCATTGTATGAGCTACATAATAAATACCGTCCTCAACTCGTGTTCCCTATCTTCTATCTTAAGGCTGCTCTTTACGTGTGTGTTTTGCTTATTAATAATTAATAACAAAATTGTGTCTGTAAGGTATGGAAAAAGTCTAAATTAGATTGCTGCCACCTGTCCCCTAAAGGAGTTGAGGGTGCAATAAATTCAGTACTTTCACAAAAACCCTAATTTAATATTTATTTTTACCATTTATGATTTGTGATTGTAAGCGTAAAATCTCCACTATTTGTTTTGCATGCAAGATATCTGTTGGAAACATTGTTGTAGTAGGATGCACATGGAATATTTTATAAGATTTTGAAATGTAATAAGAGTCAAATTTTTTAAGCTTTGAAAATGTAATCTTAATTTAATTTTGGTATAATTCATAACATGTATAGTAATTACATTATTTACACACATCCTCTCAATCAATATGCAACATTTAATGTTTAAAAATATTCGAGGCAGACAACACTAAAAAGGTTCCTGGTCTTATTTTGGGAAAGGTGGTAACTCTTGTAAAATAAAGTGTATACATACCTCCTCCACATGTCTTGGTACACTCAGTGAAGCCCGCAAGTTTCCAGGCAAACTTTCTCTTCCGGCTCTTGCTCTTGCCGATTGGCTTGTGGGGCTCCTCTGCTGGGCCCTGGTGGTTAGAGTGGGTACCTATTACAGGTCGAGCTTCTCCTGCAGTCTGGTGGTAAGTAATGACGGCAGGACGAGAGTCAGTGCCCAGAACACCGCTACCATATGGAAACGTAGGGCTATAAACAATACACATAATTAATTATAAAATACTGTAATTTCAAAAAGCCCACGAGGAGTTCATCACCATCTCATCATCATCATCATCATCATCATCATCATCATCATCATCATCATCATCAGTTTCCAACCAATGGCTGGATCATTTTAGTAAAATGCCTGCATCTTCTTCTATCCTTTCACCAATCTTCCTCCTTCATTTGCTTCTATTTTTCTTCTCTCATTTGCATACTTCTGCTATCTGTTCATCCTACCAATTTCTTTTGTATCCCTTGTGATATTTTCCCTACATACTTAATCTCCATCATTCTCTTTGGTATTCTCTCTTTTTCCATCCTCATTACATGATCACACCATCTCAGCCTTGCTTCCTCTAATAAACTGGATATCATCGCTGAGGGAACCGCATGGCTACTTTTGGAAAATAATGTCGTCATTCTCTTTTTTTTCATGTGGTCAATCTCCCCTAAAATATAAGACATTCTCACAACAATGGCTAGTGGAGGTTGCTAGTAGCTCCTTCTTACCCCAGCCCACCACCTCCTGACATAACTGAGAGTGAGGAGTTTTCACAACAGTTAAATGAGAGAGAAAAAGAACGAAGATAAATATTTCCTCAGTAAGACCTGCAGTTCACTCAGCGATGATATTGGGTGTATCTTATGTACTCTCACTATTTCCCAAATAACTTTATTCCTAATTTTGTTTCTTCTCGCAACAGCTAACATGCTCCTCACAAACTTTATTCCCATGGCTTCCACTGTCCTAGTCTCTTTACATTCAATGACCATGTTTCTGCTGCATATGTGAATATGGATAAATACATGGTCACAGCACATTAAACTTTGAATATATCGGTATCAGTAGTTCTGTTAGTAAAAAAAGAGTAAAAATTGGCTTTTAAAAACGTTATTTTAGAAATTGTGATATAGATGTATCACTCAACCTGAATATAAAAACACTATTATAATTTAATAGTTTGTTCTCTATAGTCTAGAGGTTTGGTTAAACAAGTATTGTCTACTGCTCAGTGAACTATTCCTTACCTGCGGCTATCCGGGCTGTCTTGCACAGTTCCGTCTTTCACCACCGGGGTTTCAACAGGAATCTTACCAACACCACCTGAATAAGGTAAAATAATAATAATTAAAAACAACCAGAGTTAAAACATATTAAATTCATTAGTAGAATGAACGTGATTGTTGAGGTTATATCACATATTGGCATTCAAAGTAAAATATTAACATTTTTAATCTTGATTATTTCTTGTACACAATGTACACCTTCATATACTTTCTTATTAGGTCGAATATATATCTAGTAATCTCATAAACGTTATATAGGCTTACAAACAACACTTAATAAATAATTATTTCCGATAGTTATATATGAATTGTATTTTTGTTTGGTAAAATATGTGAAATTTTACTGCAAAATAAAAGTTTATTAATCTCTCAAAAATGCATTATGAAACATGCACACACAAACACCTTAACAAAACAACTTAGCATTTTAAATACAAATTCATACATATTTTTATTACTCAAATAGATGCATTGTCAAATGCAATCATGACATTTTTAAATACGTATTTTTATTTGACTCATTAACTATTTCACATTTGACACCGGGGGTTCCCCTTTAATTTTCCTGCATGAAACTGCGAGGGCTATGTTTCCAGTGAACGTAGGCCACCAGTTGGACCACACTGGGCTAGACTATGGACCTTACTGATGGTACCTGGCAGTAGTAGTGGTGGAGCTATGACAGAGTTGAGAGCTCCAGGTCTGGTGACTGACGGTACGACTGGTGGGATCATGGCACCAAGCAGTGCAGCGTCACTGCTCATTGGTAGCATGTACTCGTACTTGATACCAGGATTGGGTTGTTGATACAACACCTGGAGAGCAGAAAGGTGTGACACGTTCAGCACGAGATCAGTAACATAACAACATTGCGGTAGTTAGAATAAGAAACAGGTTGAATATACTATTTTACAAATTATGAACCCAATAGGAAATAAAACTAAGACAGAATAATAGAAAGCTGAAATAGTAACTTTAAGGGTACAGGGTAAATAGGGGGAAGTCACACCACACACATTTCCCAGGATACAGCTTTTATATCTTAAATGTCATAAGGACCCCAACAAATACTTTTTTTAAATAATTAAAGTATAACAGAGACCTCTTATAACCATAATCTAAAGTGAATTAGAAAGGTCTCATGATTGTCTAACAGATGGCAGCACTAACTCAGTTTGGGTTAAAATTGGACTTTTACTCCTTTTCTCCTGTACTGTATCCTTCAAATGTTAACATCTTTTACTAAAACGCACTCATCATAACATTCATATATTCAGTTAGGTGTTAAATTAATGGTCTGGGGTCTGTTCGTTAAGTTTTTCCAACAGTTATGTTGGGGCTAAGCCAACATTAAGCAGTACTAAAGCGATCAAACAAATTCATTTTTTTTAACATATCTTTTTTGATTCTCTTCTCCCTGAATCTCAAATATCCTTCATTTCTCATGGATCGCATCCCTAATTAGAATATTATTTTCTAACATAAGCTTTATTTTTACTTATCTAACACAAATAATGTCAAGAACCTTATAAGCTGGTGAGCCATTTTTTTTTATTACCTAACCAAATTTAGGTCATATATTAATTTAACCTAAGATAAGAGTTTTACTTAAATAAATGATCCAAACTTATATCCCTACACTTTGTTCACACTATGAGGTAGCAGTCTTCCCTTGGAATATTACACTATGACACTATATTGAAAGCTGCACCATGGTGAAAGTAAGGTAAGCTTGTTAGGGTTCAGTTCAGGGTAAACAAATTGAACTATTAGAAAAACAAGATATTGTAAGAAGGGGGTACCTAGAAATAACAGTATCTGAAAGTTACTAATATGAGTAAAAGTTTCTAGTACAAAAGTATTAGTAACTATCGAAAAGAAAATATTAATATTAGTCATGTACCGTTTGTTCCCATCGCTAGGTTGGTGTGTTGTGATATCAATAACGTGTAAAAAAATGGTGGTGAGAGTGTAAGATGGTAAAATAAACTCTTTAAAATAAAATAAAATAAAAAAGGAACTGGGGAAAAAACCAGAATAAAATCCCATCTTAATTTCTTCTAAGGACTTTGTTTGAATGTTTACAAAAGTTGCCGAGGAGAGCCAATAATATCCCTTGCCCTAAGCTTCTATTGGGGATCACAACTCCAGTTTTGCTGGTCCTGGGAACCACTAATTCTAGTACACACCATGATATCGATGGGCTCCTGCAGTGGACCCGACGCCGTAATCACCTCTCCCGCGACCGTGTCCTGACGCTTGAATGAGAAGACGGCACCGGCTGCTTCATAGTCACCGGACCAGTTGATGGCCCAGTTGCCGTTCAGGGCGTACTGACCGTCAGCTTTCCTCAGCGCTGGAACACAAACACAGGAGGACATTTAAAACTTCAATAGCAGGGTTGGGAGCGCTGAAACCAACCCTATGACATCCACACCACACAGCATGTAAATGTTGAACATAATTTTGAGCTTTTTATTAGCATAGTTTTCTGGATACGAGCTAGCGCCGCGATCGCTGCTTAAGCGCATATCGCTGTTAGAAACTTGTGAATTATAATAACAGCTCTTTATGATCGTTTCAGACACTAACTATATAAATCCTTCACGTTGCTGAAATGAAAAAATGAATTCTCATTTTCATTTAAAATCTAATAATATATGAATCATCGAAATAAATAACATTGTTACAGTTAATTGCGAATTTGATGTATAATAAAATAGTTTGTGTTTAAATTGAGCGTTGCTTTTATATGGGTTTAGGTTGACCTGATTGAGTTTTAAGAGTTTATTCAATCATTTAGATGTTTTACAATAGTGCTAATTTTATATAAATTTGTTCTCGCAGTTGTAGGTCAAGTTAAAAATTACCTTTTCTTCTCCACCTTTTAATTTATTCATATCTATAGTGTTAATATTCAGAATATTTGTTGGAGATGTCACCCGATAGGAAGCTGGTTGATAAGACTGTTGCCTAAGGGACCTCAGCCTTTGATAAATTTTATTTACAATAATTGTTTTATCATTTAAATACTAAATCATGTGTGTTAATCTCCCCCCTCCTTCCATACCTCCTCCTTGCACACACAACACACACACATTCATACAGTGTACCGAGGTGAATTGTATAAAAATAATAGGTGTATTTATTGAATAGCCAAACAAATTTAAATACTTTAAAATTCATTAGTAGTCGTCTTAATTATTTTATTCACTCCCCATATTACCTAAAACCACAAAATGAAAACGTAGCAGTTTAAACTTCTCTACAATATTTGAACTGTGTGCGTACTAATATGCAGAGTTACTAGCGCTTTTTGACTTCAATATCTAATCACTGGAGCTATAAAGTAGCGAAGGTAAGCTGGTGGTCTAGGGGTAAGGTGTCGGGCTTCTGTATTGGGGGTCCTGGGTTCAATCCTCTGTCCTGGCACAGATTTATCTGATTGCCAAACCCTTCCTTCACCTCTGAAAATACGAGTATTAATCACAACTTGTGAATGTGTGGAATGCCAGGCCTCCACCGTGGTTCGGATCCCACGTTAAACTGCAGGTCCTCCATTTAATTTCACAATCACACCATTACACAAACGCGTAAGTGCGTACAGCCCGAACGGGTAGTAAGACGAAGTGCTAATAAATAATATAGAGCAGCCAAACCCGTATATCTTAGGGCCATATGCAAGAACTTGACTAAGTGGCTGCTTTGTTAACACTAACGTGAGTTTGCTTGAATCATTATAGGGCGAAATATGGACCAATAGTGTGCTCGGGACCACACTATTGGTCCACTAAGCATTCACTAACGTTCTTGTATACCGCCCTTAGACCTTCCTTGGCTCATGGCTGAAACACAAATTCATGGATACACTGTGGTTTCACACGTTTGTCGAAAAACTAACGCAGAAAATAAACGTGGTCACGTGATGATCTCTAGCTCCGAATAAACCAACACAGGAGCGGATTTAGGACGTCGACGGCAAGGTTGGCAGCAAGGGCAATAGGCTTGACCATACCTAAAAGGCACGAGCTAAATCCCAATCTGCTGAACAGCATTTTTTTATTTTTTATATAAAAAAGAATTGTAACCGTGAAAATTTTCGACCTCGAGATTATATACCTACAAAACTACAAAAGGCGGATCTTACAATTTATATTTGTCCTCTGTTTGTAGCCTACCTGTGGTTACAACCGAGGCGGTTTAATGGGTTTTGTTCTAACTTTATATTTAGATATGTTTAGTTAAATCAGAGACACCTCCAAAGGGGATAGAGGGTGGGCGCCTCCTTCGAGAATTTTTTAGTTAGTAATAACAATAATAATAAAGAATTAAACCAATTAAATATATGTTATAGTCACTACTAGTTGTACTGTCACTTAATATCGCACTAGACAGTTGCTTCGCGTGTTCACTGATAATAATGGATTTATTTTTAATACTTTTAACTCATAATTTAACTAACAAAAATTAACAAATAATATAAATAAACGGTGAGCTTGTATGAATTTCTTTCTTTCAAATTACTCTCAAATTTACTCCCAAATTTTGAAGAATTTTTCCGTCAGAATTTCCCGAGGGGATACCTCCCGGCCCTGTCCCGCGAGAGTGCCCCCCCCCCTCAAGAAAATCCTGGTCACGCCCCTCCCTCCCAAAAATCATGGATCCGCTATATGCTATATTTCTTATTTATTAAGAATTTCATATTTATCAATATTGGCTTTAATGTTTAAAGAAATAAATGGATTCTTAGTGAGTGTTTAACATGTCAAATGCCAATGTATATTTGTAATAATTTAAGGGCAGTTTTCTAATAGCGTATTTCTTAATAATTTTTTAATTCCAAGCTAAAATAGATTAAAGAGAGGATGTAGGATTATGTCGTAACATATTATATTATGTGTGGTTTTCCAACTTCTTTATCTTATGTAAGATAACGTTATAATCCGAATATGTGGGAATGAGGACTAAGGCGTCAATATTGATGTATGGTTTTCCAGTGACGAGGATTTCAGGGTTCGAATCCCAACTGTGTGTAAAGAGGTGAATTTCTCAAATTCTTTCCCACTATACCTCCATACTAATGATAAATTATAGAATCCTCTTTTCGACCTCATTAATGTAAATATGCGAATATCCCGTACGTTTATTAAGTTTTTGTAGACATTAAACGCTGTCTCACACTAACAGAGACTTCACCACTATACACAAGCACCACAATAGGCCCCATACCATTAAAGTACCACTAAAACCTCACATACAGACTAAGTACTTGAAGTTCTTAGTCCATGACCCTTAGAAAATATATTCAAGAATACACAGTCCGTATCCTTAGTCACGTGACCGTTCCAAACAATGAGATATTTGCAGAATTCGCCCAGTAAAACTCTTCGAAAGAAAATTGTCTACAGCAAGGAGCAAGCACCAATCAGTCAGCTGATCAATAAAAGAAACTAAAACAACTTTTTTGAGAAAACATGCAGGTGTACTTGAAATATAGGTTAGGTACAATCAAAATAAATATTTTTATAGCGCGATTTTAACTAGAAAACTTATAATCAGTTTGCTACCATTGGTGCTTTTATTTCGATGTGCGCGCACATATTTACATTTTGGTAGTCCGTATAGACTTGTTCTTAGAAAGTTAAAGTTTATTCATCTTCTACGGACCAGGACTCTGTATACATTGTGGCATCGATCTATTACAGACTATGGGCTATTAACATCTATATATGGGTGTTAAGCCAACCTCACTGCCCGAGTGATTCAGTTTTGACCCTAAAATGAAATCGAATCCGGAACATCTATATCAATAGCCAGACATGTACCCTACTGAGACAAGGTGTCGTACATTTTAACTGGTTGATATATTTGTGTTAACTTATCATTCAATAAAAGCTAGCATTTCACGATGCTAAAATACAGTCACATTAAATATAAAGCCCAATTTTCACAGGAAGAACCTTATCTGAAATTTAGGAAAGTTACAATATCTACTTTCACGTATTCATAAGTTAAACCCTGTGATACGCAGGATATTATCAATACATATAAAATAACACTAATAAAATAATAACATGTTATAGATGTTTACTGGAGAAAAAAATATTATTAGATTTCTAAAATACCCTTACTATGAAAATTATACTGTACATTGGATTCCAAGATTAGATTTCTATGCTCACATTACAAATTTGAAATTCTTACTTGACAAGAAAAAATATGTACACACACAGGTGATATTATATAGATATGTTGTTTTATAAGGGAAGGGGAGGGGAGCAGAGTGAGAAGGGAAGATATTGTTGACCCCTCATCACCCTTTCCTATTCTTTTCATATGAATAGCAGATGAGGAAACATACATCGTTGTAAAATATAGACCCTAAAAGTCCTCCCCAATCCTCGTAAACTAAAGGCTACCACTCTTCCTCACTGGGGGACGGGGGGTTGGAAGTAGTGAAGCCACCTGTCACGTGGTCTTTGATCCTCCATCAATAACTCCTCATGAGCCCCCCCTCCCTCTGACTGGTTTATTCCTCATGAGTGTTGTCGGCGTCCTTAGCGACACCTGCACGTCGTCTTTCGCTACGTGTGAACGTGAAGCGGTTCTCACTAAGCACCCCCTCTCTGTCCATACCTCGACATAATGATCATTTATAGCGGCGGGATGTCAGCACTACGAGCGGAGAGGGGGAAAACAGCGGTCCAAACACCACAACTATCGCCCAAGAGATCAAGGTTTGATATCCGACCGGGTGCACTAATACGGGTTTCTTGATATGGATCAAATTTAGACCAACATTAGGGGAACCTTTCATAGCGAGGAGAGTGGCCAACTGAGAAAAGGCTACTCTCTTTTATTGATCTAAATGGAATCTTAAATTGTGTCAACAAATATTATTAAAGTAGAAACTTCAGTAATGCGGAATAAATGTTGGGGAGATAACCTGGGTTACTGAAAGTACGGATTAATAAAAATAACAAATAAACTACAAGGACATTAAAAAAAACATAAATCACACACTCCGTTTAAACGGTAGCAACCTTACTTACACGGATTACACTATGGTGACCATATTGTAGCCCATCCAGGTAAGAGTGCTTGCTACCTTTCAGGATAAACAGTGTGTACATGCAGTAGAGAAAATATATGTATTTGTTGGATTATATGTTACTTAGAAAATTGTAATACGATTTAAACATCAATAAATCCGGAATTGAAATGGGTAGTCCTGGATCTGTTGAACAAGTAGCATTTGAATATACACGGGGTTTGAAGAAGCTGCTGAAATTATGTTTCGAACTTTTGATACTCATTTATTTTGATATATGTTAACATATCTATTCTGAGGACGGGGAGATCGAGGTTCGAATCTCGGTCGGGTGAACTGAGGGTGGTTTTTCCTAAATGGTTTTCCACTCTCCCTTCACGCAAATGCGGGTTCACTTCCTCTAATTCAGCCTTCCCAATTCCTAATCCATTAGCGTAATTAGTACTTAAGCGTATAACCCGAACGGGTAGTAAGACGCGGTGCTAAATAATAACATATCTATTCATAATAGGCCAACATTTGTCTATTTTTACTCCCTTGTATGAAATTACACTACAGAAATACAATAATAAGTTAAAAAACATAGTTGTAGTACGGATTAATAAGCAAAACCCGGATTAATGGTGTTCAAACTATCTTGTTCTCTCCGAGATTGTGGTCAAGACATCGCCACTTTCACGAACTGATTTCCAGTTGGGAGGGCTTCTGGTTGGTTCTGTGCCACAGCTCTACATCGCCACTTTCACGGTCTGATCTCCAGTTGGGAGGGCTTCTGGTTGGTTCTGTTTCACAGCTCTACATTGCCACTTTCACGAACTGATTTCCAGTTGGGAGGGCTTCTGGTTGGTTCTGTGCCACAGCTCTACATCGCCACTTTCACGAACTGATTTCCAGTTGGGAGGGCTTCTGGTTGGTTCTGTGCCACAGCTCTACATCGCCACTTTCACGGTCTGATCTCCAGTTGGGAGGGCTTCTGGTTGGTTCTGTGCCACAGCTCTACATCGCCACTTTCACGAACTGATTTCCAGTTGGGAGGGCTTATGGTTGATTCTGTTCCACAGCTCTTCATTTGATACCGCGTTTGGCCACAATATGCTCAATGTGTTACTAAAGCATCTGTTGATCAAAGTCTTCAGTCTAATCTGATACGTTTAGTTAAGTCTCATACACATGAATAGTTATTGAATATTTGTCATGGGCATCGCGTAATCTTATGACACATTTTAAATGTGAGGGGAAAAATCTTGTTAAAATTCTGCAACGCTCCTGACAAAAAAAATCAAGACCTGTTGAGATAGTTGTGTGTACAAAATAAAAATAAACCTATTTTCTGAAGAAGAATTTGATTCATTTGTAAAAACAAGTGCTATTAAAACCGCACTGATATGGACTTGAACTCGCGTTTCATTGCATCCAATCTCAGATTTATCCTCCTCGCTTTTCTCATTGGTCCACAAGGACAGAACCTGACCAATATGATTGTTTCCAGAGTCTCATCTTTCCGAGACTATGAGGATGTTTCCAGACCGACTGATGGAGACAAGTCTTGTTGCCTTGAGTAGCACATCTTTGTTTACACAACACAGACAAGTGAGAAACAAACGGGGGGTTTGCTCCGCTCCTTTTACCAGCTTGAGTCCTTCAACACTGAGCTTCGCTGGTGTCACTGCTGTGTGATAATAGGACTAACCGCAGCGCTGCTAGTGTTGAAGGACTCACGCTTACAAAAGGAGCGCAAAAATTTTAACCTGGAGGTTGAGTGTCTGGGTATATTATTTGTTTGTGGCCGGGGGTTACTAGCGGGGACATCTTCCCTCCAATTAGCCACGTGATGACAACGGGATGGGAACAAATACATCCCGACAGTCACAAGTGTGAGGGGGGATACCGGAGTGTTGTTTCCACAAATAACGTCAAAAACCTACAAATGGCTGACAAGAACCGGCACCGGCGTTCAGTGAAAGATAAGTTACGCCCATTAGGATAGTCAGATAAAAAAAAACACAAGTTTTTCAAAATCAAGGATAAAAAAGAAGAGTTTGGTTACTGTTTGAAGCCAAATTTTTCAGTTCCATGTTCAATATCTCAGTGCAAAACTATTACGTTCCAAAATAATTTACTTTTTAGTATGCAAGTAAAACTGTTTGTAACATAATTAAATTGTGTGCATTAGCCCACCTCATTGGTTTCTTCTTATCCAGCGATTACAGTGCTTTAGACCATGCGCTGTACCAACGATTTTCCTCCACTTTGCCTCTTTAGATAGCGAGCTATCTACAGTTTCTGAATGTACCCGAAGTTTCAACATCCTTTCCATCGTGTGCGAGGGTGGCCTAGTGGTCTCATGATTGTGAATGTCACACTGAAAGCATTCTTAGGGATTCTGTCTTCTACCATGCGGGCTAGATGTCCTACTCATTGCAGTCTTTTAATTTTCTTCCTCTGGACTTTGATAGGTTGCTTCATCTGTTTATATACTAATTAAGTAAAACGTTAAAGAAATATATATTTTAACTGTAACCTTTGAAATATTTTGATTGTATTGATGTTAATAAGGGATAAAACCATCACTATATCCTTAATTTTAAATTCATAAGAACATTGATATAAACAGTTTGTATTTGTGTGACCGTAAAAGCTATAGATTTACTAGATAACGTTTATTAGTTTGACTTTAAGGTGTGTGAATTTGAATTTTGACCAAGTGACCTTTGCTTTTATTGTCCTCTGAATGCGGTGTTTCATCCTCTTTCCAGGCGAATGTGTTTATATCTTCTTTCTATCACGTCTCATTTTATTTCCAGTCTCGGGCTACTCGAATATTTACATTACTGGAGTACAAATGAGGTAGGTAGTATGTAAAATAGTTGCACCTGCACTTGTGTGAAGGAAGCGTGGGAGACTATTTAGATAAAACTACGTCAGTGTTTCCTAGCCATGATTCAAACTTGGACCTCCCCACCATCGGTAAGGCAAATAAGAGACAAACGCATTTATCAGCTTGCACATTGGTGCTGGCTTATCTCATTAAAATCCCAGGCCAGATAATTTCTTTAAGATTAAATATCTTTAGGTTTCAGTCCTAAAACCTACTTATATAATTTTTGAATTTATAGTAGTTAGTGCACATTAGCTCTCGAAATGAAAACATGTAAGGGCGCCACCTACTTACAGATACATCTTCTTATGGGAACGGCAGTTCTATAGCTTCAAGCCTTCAAACTACTAAAACAATCCTCAATTATCTCAAAATTTTCTGCTGTGATCTTATTAAAATATAGCTTTTTTTGTTTTAGGAAGGCTAAATATATGTTTCTAGCAATTTAGTTAAAAAAATACGATATCTTGCGTGAGAAGTCCTTTGAATCAAATTGATTTCAAATTACCATGATTTTGTTCAAAAATTAAAAAAAAAAAATTAAAATGAAACGCTTTTAATACTACTTCATTCTGTCGTGAGCCATATTTTGAAGTTATAAAACGCTTCTTAAATAAAGCAGGATTTTTGAACATCTGCAACGGGTATCAGTGTTCCAGTAGGCAACCTCTTTAAGGTTCGGGTGTAAGGTGGGCAGAATTTTTGCAGTTTTTACATCAACATATTTTTGGTCAAAATAAACCAAATAATTATCCAGTAGAAACACAGAGATTAATTTTATTCACATAATAACCTCAACAATAATTCTTGAATATCTATCAAGGGTGTCCTAGAATTTAATGAAAACCTTCTCTCTTCGTTTAAAGTTTTTCATCAAATGCAACTATGCTCATGGCAGATATTCAACAACTGTTGATATCACCATGTGAAGAAAATTAAACTCAATGCTTCTACTGGAACAATAATTGATTTATTTTGGCCAAAAATGTTTTTCTATAAAAATTGCCCTTAAATATTGCTTTTAATTTGCGTTCCTTACAAGCCCAACGGATTTAAACATATCTTAAACTTACACTCAACTTGTAATATTATAAATATCGGAACTGGAGAGGCGAGGAATTCGAAACCAACGGCGTTACGGTCCATATCAAAATATGTCATAAAATATTTTGTGTGACTGGTCGGATACTCATGGGGTGAACATTTTGTTCCTAAACACCTTTGGCAGGTATTACTTTTTGAGTTGAAAATACGTTTATTTCAGCTCAGAGAAGGAAACACACACACAAACACATCTTGTATAAACAATTCAGGGCATACGTCATCATACTTACCGGTTTTCATTACTTTTTATTCCCATGGCTTTTTATGAAGTTTCTCTTACATCAAGGGCCTCACAATATCGGAGAAAAAACAAATAAACAATATGGTAGAGGCAAGCGAAGCGTTGTAAACGAGGTGCCCGGGGAATAAAGCAAACCCAACATCATTACTCAGAAAAACAGGAAAGGAATTTTTATAATAAAATAGCAAAAATTCAAACACTTTATAAGGAATTTACTGGTCTCCATTCTATTAAACTCTAATTATTTTTGAAGAACCGACCATACCTCTCGACCCTATATATTATTTATAAAACATAAATCGTACGTCAGCATAATTTATTGATACACATTCATTATAAAATACAAACATTAAAATCTAATAAACTTACGTATATAAATATGATTTTTCATTGATAATTTAATTCCAAAAAATAGTATATATAATATGGCCTAATTTTAATATGAAGAACCTTATCTAAAAGTAAGAAAAGATACTAGATCTACTTTAATGTATTGATACGTCAACTCACGTGATCTGTTTCTGTCACTTTTGATATATATATTAATACTTATAGGATAACACTAATAATATAGTAAAATGTTATAAAAAATTACTGAAAAGTTTGTATTTTATAAAAGACCCTTCCCAATAAAATTGGACAGTATACACTTTTCATAATTTTTAAACTTTAAATGATTTCATAAAACCAAATGGAGTTGAACATGTTATAATATTTTGAGAACAAAACCTTTTCTAACAAATTTTTCGGACTGCGCAATTTAAAAAGTGAATTTCATACTAAACGTCAATCATTAAAGATAAAATTTGAAATAAGTTGATTGATATAATGAGTGGAAATTTTAAGGCCCTATAGTTAATAACATGAAAACTATTTTAAAAGTAGAAATAGAAAATGCAAGGGTTTTATTGAAATGATTAACAAAACTATGACGTTTAAAGTTTCGAATTAAACCTTAAAATGTTTTTTTAATATATTCTTTAGAATGATTCAATGTACAAAGATTATGATGTTACACTCACCAAGACAGTTCCTGGAATGTTTCGTTCCCAAAGTGGCAATGTTGCAATATATCAAGATGATGATGTTACACTCACCAAGATAGTTCCTGGAATATTTCGTCCCCAAGGTGGCAATGTTGCAATATATCAAGATGATGATGTTACACTCACCAAGATAGTTCCTGGAATGTTTCGTCCCCAAAGTGGCAATGTTGCAATATATCAAGATGATGTTATACTCCCCAAGATAGTTCCTGGAATGTTTCGTCCCCAAAGTGGCAATGTTGCAATATATCAAGATGATGATGTTACACTCACCAAGATAGTTCCTGGAATGTTTCGTCCTCAAAGTGGCAATGTTGCAATATATCAAGATGATGATGTTACACTCACCAAGATAGTTCCTGGAATGTTTCGTCTCCAAGGTGGCAATGTTGCAATATATCAAGATGATGATGTTATACTCACCAAGATAGTTCCTAGAATGTTTCGTCCCCAAATTGGCAATGTTGCAATATATCAAGAATTTAATGCTACACTCACCGAGATAGTTCCTGGAATGTTTCGTCCCCAAAGTGGCAATGTTGCAATATATCAAGATGATGATGTTACACTCACCGAGACAGTTCCTGGAATGTTTCGTCTACAAGGTGGCAATGTTGCAATATATCAAGATGATGATGTTACACACACCGAGATAGTTCCTGGAATATTTCGTCCCCAAGGTGACAATGTTGCAATATATCAAGATGATGATGTTACACTCACCAAGATAGTTCCTGGAATGTTTCGTCCCAAAGTGGCAATGTTGCAATATATCAAAATGATGATGTTACACTCACCAAGATAGTTCCTGGAATGTTTCGTCTCCAAGGTGGCAATGTTGCAATATATCAAGATGATGATGTTACACTCACCAAGATAGTTCCTGAAATATTTCGTCCCCAAGGTGGCAATGTTGCAATATATCAAGATGTTAATGCTACACTCACCGAGATAGTTCCTGGAATGTTTCGTCCCAAAGTGGCAATGTTGCAATATATCAAGATGATGATGTTACACTCACCGAGACAGTTCCTGAAATGTTTCGTCTACAAGGTGGCAAAGTTGCAATATATCAAGATGATGATGTTACACTCACCGAGATAGTTCCTGGAATATTTCGTCCCAAGGTGGCAATGTTGCAATATATCAAGATGATGATGTTACACTCACCAAGATAGTTCCTGGAATGTTTCGTCCCCAAAGTGGCAATGTTGCAATATATCAAAATGATGATGTTACACTCACCAAGATAGTTCCTGGAATGTTTCGTCTCCAAGGTGGCAATGTTGCAATATATCAAGATGATGATGTTACACTCACCGAGATAGTTCCTGGAATGTTTCGTCCCCAAAGTGGCAATGTTACAATATATCAAAAAGATGATGTTACACTCACCGAGATAGTTCCTGGAATATTTCGTCCCCAAGGTGGCAATGTTGCAATATATCAAGATGATGATGTTACACTCACCAAGATAGTTCCTGGAATGTTTCGTCCCAAGTGGCAATGTTCCAATATACCAAGATGATGATGTTATACTCACCAAGATAGTTCCTGGAATGTTTCGTCTCCAAGGTGGCAATGTTGCAATATATCAAGATGATGATGTTATACTCACCAAGATAGTTCTGGAATATTTCGTCCCCAAGGTGGCAATGTTGCAATACATCAAGATGATGATGTTACACTCACCAAGATAGTTCCTGGAATATTTCGTCCCCAATGGTGGCAATGTTGCTATACATCAAGATGATGATGTTACACTCACCAAGATAGTTCCTGGAATGTTTCGTCTCCAAGGTGGCAATGTTGCAATATATCAAGATGATGATGTTACACTCACCAAGATAGTTCCTGAAATATTTCGTCCCAAGGTGGCAATGTTGCAATATATCAAGATGTTAATGCTACACTCACCGAGATAGTTCCTGGAATGTTTCGTCCCCAAAGTGGCAATGTTGCAATATATCAAGATGATGATGTTACACTCACCGAGACAGTTCCTGAAATGTTTCGTCTACAAGGTGGCAAAGTTGCAATATATCAAGATGATGTTACACTCACCGAGATAGTTCCTGGAATATTTCGTCCCCAAGGTGGCAATGTTGCAATATATCAAGATGATGATGTTACACTCACCAAGATAGTTCCTGGAATGTTTCGTCCCCAAAGTGGCAATGTTGCAATATATCAAAATGATGATGTTACACTCACCAAGATAGTTCCTGGAATGTTTCGTCTCCAAGGTGGCAATGTTGCAATATATCAAGATGATGATGTTACACTCACCAAGATAGTTCCTGGAATGTTTCGTCCCCAAGTGGCAATGTTACAATATATCAAAAAGATGATGTTACACTCACCAGATAGTTCCTGGAATATTTCGTCCCCAAGGTGGCAATGTTGCAATATATCAAGATGATGATGTTACACTCACCAAGATAGTTCCTGGAATGTTTCGTCCCCAAAGTGGCAATGTTCCAATATACCAAGATGATGATGTTATACTCACCAAGATAGTTCCTGGAATGTTTCGTCTCCAAGGTGGCAATGTTGCAATATATCAAGATGATGATGTTATACTCACCAAGATAGTTCCTGGAATATTTCGTCCCCAAGGTGGCAATGTTGCAATACATCAAGATGATGATGTTACACTCACCAAGATAGTTCCTGGAATATTTCGTCCCCAAGGTGGCAATGTTGCAATACATCAAGATGATGATGTTACACTCACCAAGATAGTTCCTGGAATGTTTCGTCTCCAAGGTGGCAATGTTGCAATATATCAAGATGATGATGTTACACTCACCAAGATAGTTCCTGGAATATTTCGTCCCCAAGGTGGCAATGTTGCAATATATCAAGATGTTAATGCTACACTCACCGAGATAGTTCCTGGAATGTTTCGTCCCCAAAGTGGCAATGTTGCAATATATCAAGATGATGATGTTACACTCACCGAGACAGTTCCTGGAATGTTTCGTCTACAAGGTGGCATATGTTGCAATATATCAAGATGATGATGTTACACTCACCGAGATAGTTCCTGGAATATTTCGTCCCCAAGGTGGCAATGTTGCAATATATCAAGATGATGATGTTACACTCACCAAGATAGTTCCTGGAATGTTTCGTCCCCAAAGTGGCAATGTTGCAATATATCAAAATGATGATGTTACACTCACCAAGATAGTTCCTGGAATGTTTCGTCTCCAAGGTGGCAATGTTGCAATATATCAAGATGATGATGTTACACTCACCAAGATAGTTCCTGGAATGTTTCGTCCCCAAAGTGGCAATGTTGCAATATATCAAGATGATGATGTTACACTCACCAAGATAGTTCCTGGAATATTTCGTCCCCAAGGTGGCAATGTTGCAATACATCAAGATGATGATGTTACACTCACCAAGATAGTTCCTGGAATATTTCGTCCCCAAGGTGGCAATGTTGCAATACATCAAGATGATGATGTTACACTCACCAAGATAGTTCCTGGAATGTTTCGTCTCCAAGGTGGCAATGTTGCAATATATCAAGATGATGATGTTACACTCACCAAGATAGTTCCTGGAATGTTTCGTCTCCAAGGTGGCAATGTTGCAATATATCAAGATGATGTTACACTCACCGAGACAGTTCCTGGAATGTTTCGTCTCCAAAGTGGCAATGTTGCAATATATCAAGATATGATGTTACACTCACCAAGATAGTTCCTGGAAGGTTTCATTTCCGAGATGGAGATGTTGCAGGCTCCCCGGGGTACTTGCGCAATGAGGTTGTACCCCTCGGGCAGTTGGGGCATAGTGAACAGCCCCGAGACCAGACGGCACGTGTTGTTGCTACCCCCGCACACCCCGCAAGAGTCCATCTTCTTGTTGGAGCCCACCACTCCATCACACCCCACGTGCTGCAACAAATACAATATTGATCATTTATGTATCTATTTTATATAGTCATAACAAAAGGTGTGTTTCTAGGTGTATGTGGCACTCACAGAAGTACGACTATCGTACAACCAAAGGGCCTTTAAATACATTTTAAAAACAGAAGTGAATTAAACAGGGTTTAAAAATGACACCAAGACACGGGAATTGAACCCGAGATCTTACCACCATCACATATTCTGTCTTAATCCACGAGTTATGAATTACCGTGCGATAAGGAAGAATTCTGGATATATCTGCGGTAGAACAATGGTACGCTAAACCACAGATCCTGGCTTCGACTCTTGTACTCAGGTGTCATTTTTAAACTATATATAATTTAGTGAAGTATTTACCAAAGTTAATTTCCAATTTCAAAAATATATGTGTAGTAAAATTAAGCTTAAGAATGGAAGCCATATTTTGATATACCTTTCTGTAATTTTGGTACACCTAACTAAACCGACATACGTATTCAATAAGTTTGATTAGTAATAAACTATAATTTTATGAGAATAAGTCTCATAAACATATTAGTGCAATTTTGACCTTTAATAATAACATTTACCTTTATAAGGCTTTCCCTCCCACTGTCACAGCTTTATTTAATTTACCTTTGAATCTTTATTGAAATTTAAAACATCTGTATATACTCTATCTGTAAGATATCAAGAATTATTTTACTTTAAAAAAGAAAAGGAGTTGGAAGAGGTTACGTTTGTCGGTCCAGGGATACGTATATAGTTGGCGTAAATTTGAGAAACACTGACTTAAACTTATTTAAACCTAGCCCACAGACAAGGAAGAAACAGACTCTCAACCTTACGGAAGTTTCACTGAGCTCCTTTTGCCAGCTTGAGTCTTTCAACACTGGGCTTCGCTAGTGTCACTGCTGGGTGATGATAGGACTAACAGCAGCGCAACCATTTTAACCTGGATGTTGAGTGTCTGGGTATATTATTTGTCTGTGACCTAGCCTCAAACATGTCATCATTAAGGTTAAATTAGTTTGGAGAGTATTATAATAATCAACAATGAAGACCCGTCTGAATACACATTAATTTTAGTTTTGATCCTGGTCTAATTTTCGCGCATGTGCAGATGTGCTAATGTTCAGGAGAATATAATGATGCTCGTTATGATTGGCCTCCCTGCGCACTCTGTCAAAGAGAAATGCACCTCAGAGTAGGAGGGTAGGATGGAGAATAGGGGGGTTTACTGGGGGTACTCAGCCCCCATCTTGCTGGCAGCGCGGAACAATGTTAGTTGTAATCGCCTCTGTGAACGTCAGATTCACCGCTATCCTGGCATTAATATAATTACCACTGTCATCAATAGGATAGGATCCATCACCCGGAAAATTGCAATAATACCCCCAAGCCCTCGCGAACAAATGGCCGGATAGATTGACAAGACGTTAATAATATAAGGAACGCACTTATATGTTACATTTACTTAAATTGATATGTATAACTTCTTTTAGTTAATTAAATCAAGAGAGAAGTCAAGAATAAATAACATACAGGATGATTTATTTGGAGAAAACTATTCTATCATAAATTATTAAATCATTTAAGCCAATTGTATTTTAAATAAGTCCAGCAGCGCTTCCAAAAGGTCATTGGTAAGATTTTTACAATCAACAATTTTATAGAAATATTTAATTAACAGATAAACAAGCAAGAATTATTCTGTGATGATTAAAATATTTTAAGCAATAACAGGTTATAGGAGTGGGTGATTAACAAATTGACTAAAGATAAATTGGCAATTTGACAGGTTGTAGTTAGGAATACCTTAAAAATATTAACCGAGACAGTTAATATCTATAATAATAAAAATTGGCACAAAATATTTTAAAAACTATATGAAAGATATGACTTATCAAGTAAAAATCTTTAAACAAAAATAAAAGGTAATTGATATGCCATTCATGTAGAACTTATTAGTTGAATTATTTATATATTCTGGTAAATTGTTAGAAAAACAGGTTAGCAAGGAAAGCGTGACTGATAGAAAGGTTGACAAAAGATTAATTGAGTTGACTAGATTGTTTTGGTGTATTTTACAAATGTGGACAAAGACAATTAACAGTATAAAGGGTGACCTGGTGGTCTAGGGGTAAGGTGTCAGACTTCTATGCTGGCGGCCGGGGTTCAATCCTAGGTCCCGGCAAAGATTTATCTGATTACCAAACCCTTCCTTCACCTCTGACAAGACATCTTGTGAATGTGGGGAATGCCAGGCCTCCACCGTGGTTCGGATTCCACGTTAAACTGTAGGTCCTTCATTTCATCTCACAATCACCCTACCATTACACATTAGCGTAAGTGCGTATAACCCGAATGGGTAGTAAGACGCGGTGCTAATAATAATAATAATAATAATAACAGTATAAAATATTAACATAAAGCATTTAAAAAAACATAATAAAATGAAAGGTGTGACTTATCAAGTAAAATATTTACCAAAAATAAGTATTAACAATCTTTTAGTATTATTAGTATTATTAATATTATCAAGTTAATTATTTATATAATTTTGCCTGTGTTAAGTATCGAGAAAATTGATTATTTAGGAGATTTAATAGAAAATAAACGGATGTTTTTCATCCAGGTAAGTAAAATTGATTAATATGAAATAAGTGTAACAGAAAGAAAGACAAGAAGTATAAAGTACAGGTGAAACGCAAATATTCAGTTCAATTTTTATACAAATAATTTTCTTATATGACTACTAGAAAAGTTATTAGATCTCTTGTCACGTATTCATACGTCAAGTCATGTTTTCTGCAGCTGTCCCCTTTGAAAGATATTGTCAATACCTGTAAAATAACACTAATAATATGGTAAGTAACATTTTATAAATGTTGGCTGCAAAAAAAAGTTTATATTTCCGGCCAGAATACTACAAGGATGACTATTGTATTGATGGTATTAATACAATATAATCTAATATATACTGTCATGATCAGCTTGTTTGGTGATATTAAAAAATAATAATATTAAAAATTATAAAAATGAAGAGTTTGTTTGTCTGTCATGAGTATTATACAATTATACCGTACGTTGAGATCCGAAACTTTAAAAATTAGTAATCTCTGTGCAGGAAAGTGTGTACCTCAAAGGGGAGATTTTTAAATTTTGATTAGATTTTTTTAAATTAATTAAAAACCGGGTCGGAATCAAAGTAATAATATATATAATGAAGATTCTATTTGTCTGTCGTGAGCATTGTGTGATAACTACCGCAGGCAGAGAGGTCTGACATTTAAAAAATTACTAACCCCTGTGCACGAACGTGTGCACCCTAAAGCCAGAAATTTAAAATTTTGATTAGATTTTTTCAAAGTAATTAACAACCTGGTCGGAAGCAAAAAAGACTACGAGCAACGAAGGGCTTAAAGGCACAAACTTTAAAGTTATCCTTCACGTACAAACATTAAACTAAATACATTTATCCCAGACAACGCCGGGTAGTTCTACTAATATTACATAATTAGAACCACATCCCTTCCCCCTCAAATATATAGCTGAACCTGCAACCCCTTTGGTGTACGACCAGAACGACATCAGGGACAGAACTGGTCGCGTCCATCATTTATTGTCATTGTGATCACAATAATCGTCCACACATAATAGTTTATATTATTACCCTCCCATCTATTTGATCTCCTACCATATGACCATAAATCATCCTAATCACCATTATAGTCATCATATCCATCAGTGTCATCACTCATCACGTCGCACCTCAGACTTTCATCAACACCATTATCCTCGGCATCACCAGGAATCGAGATGATCAAGAGTGGTATAATGGCCCAGGGCAAAGGTCTGCAGGGTTGGCCTAATATTCACCCCCACAAGGGGAGATATAGTCGGATCGCCATTAGAATATATATTAATATTTAGCACCGCGTCTTACTACCCGTTCGGGTTATACGCTTTAAGTACTAATTACGCTAATGGATTAGGAATTGGGAAGGTTGAATTAGAGGAAGTGAACCCGCATTTGCGTGGAGGGAGAGTGAAAAACCACCCCCAGCTCATCCGACCGAGATTCGAACCTCGATCTCCCCGTCCTCAGCAGTCGAGCTCAACACGACAAGCGCGTTAGCCAACTACGCCACCGAGGCGGGTCGCCATTAGAAGAATATCTTAAGGTGGGAGTGTAGAGAACGTGATAAAAGGCCAGTGTTTTTTGTAGTTTTTATAGCAACAGTTTATTTTGGCCAGAATAAATAAAATATCGCTCCAGTAGAAAAAGAGTTTAATTTAATTCACATGTTTATATTAACAGTTGTTCTTTAATATATGTCATGAGCATAGCGGCATTAATTAAGAAACTTTTTAAATGAAGAGAAAAAGTTATCATTAAATTTCAGGACACCCGTGACAGATATTCAAGAAATATTGAGGTCACTTTGTTAAAAAAAATTAAACTCTATATTTCTACTGGATAATTATTTGTTTTATATTGACCAAAAAAGTTTAGATACACAAATTGCAAAAACACTGGCCATTTCTCTCGTCCCCTTCCACTCCAACTTAATAATCAAGAGAATATATAAATTTGAAGAAGATGACGTTGACCAAAGTAAATTTCAGAATAAGCTGTCAAAACGTAAATTCATTTGGAAAGAAGGTCATATTAAAAATACACTCCTTGGCTTAAGTAAATTAGTATTTTCTTATTTAGATCCGACTAGCCTATATTATATGTCCCAATCAATTAAAAATGACTCCGATGTATTTGTATTTGTATTTGTATAACACTGACAAAAGGTCAGTAAGTTTATCTTACAGCTGTCATAGCTTACACCGTCTGCCAATAATAATTACATTTGAAAGGTACAGGGGAAAAAAAAGAAAAAAAAATCTAATTTTAACACAAGTTGAACTAGGGATGTCATCTGTTAGACAATCATGAGATCTTTTTAATGTAGATTACTTAAAGATTATGGTTTAAAGAGGTCTTTGTCATAGTTAAATTAATTAAAAATTATAACTTATTTTCTGGGGTCCTTATGAGGTTTGGGATATATAAGAGTTGTCCTGTAAAATGTGTGTAATCTGACTTTCCCCCTATTTCCCACGTACCTTTCATTTGAGAAGTGACAGATAGATAAGTTTATTTCTGAGGAGACTCGATTACAGCTCACCAAGCTTATCGATCTAATTGCGTGAATTCATAAGCCAAGCGATGTGTTCTGCATCTGTCACTATTGCCAGATGGTGTCAGTTATAACAGCTGTATAACATATCGACCGTTTGTCAATGTCTACTATTGTACTCTAGAACTAGATCTTATAGAAACCAGAATATTTGTGGAAACTAAAGATTTAATTCATTGTAAAACACTTCGTACCCTACTAAAAGGCGAAAATTCGTCCCAGAAATATTACTAACGTCTCGGATGAATTAATTAATGCAATTTGAAAATTTAATATATATTTATTAAATACAAATGTTTTAATTAAGACAGTTGCTCAAAGAATTGAACACCACTAATTATAAATGTTAATAAATATAACCAATGCATTTTCTTTACACCCGCCTCGGTGGCGTAGTTGGCTAACGCGCTGGTCGTGTTGAGCTCTACTGCTGAGGACGGGGAGATCGAGGTTCGAATCTCGGTCGGGTGAACTGGGAGTGGTTTTTCCTAAATGGTTTTCCACTCTCCCTCCACGCATATGTGGGTTCACTTCCTCTAATTCAACCTTCCTAATTCCTAATCCATTAGCGTAATTAGTACTTAAAGCGTATAATCCGAACGGGTAGTAAGAGGCGCTGCTAAATATAAAAATTTTCTTTACAAGCGGACACGTTTTATAATTTTGCTGATGTAATTAGTAGATATGAACATTTTCCGGGCGATCATTTAAGTCATTAAATTGCAGAGGAAGAAGATCTATTTGTTAAACCTTAAAACATTGTGCTAAAGTATTAATATTACTGCTTTATAGACTACTATACTATACTATATAGTAGACTTAGCAAACCAAACGTTCGTGACACACTCGACTACCAAGCACGGTAATCGATACGCGAGGGTGAGAAAAGAAATGGGATTGTTATTATTGCTTTATTGTTTTTCATTTAATAAAAGTTGCTGGCGTGAAAGCCCTTAAGATAAAGTAAACAAAGAAGTAAACTTGAAAACGTAAGATATTTCGATCACGTTCCTTTAATTCAAATCGATGAAAACATTTCTAGAAGAATACGCAAGAGAAATCTTCTGGAGACTTTTCCACCTCACATCTCTAGACAATTGGTTCACAACCGGTAGTGGCAGTGAGTGAAGATCTCACGTCAGGTTACTCTTTCTCTCTCTCTCTCTCTTCCTCAATCTTACGTGTCAGGAAGAAACGAGATAGCTCCTGATGTTTCAACATTACCAGGACGCGGGTAAAACAAACAGTTTGGAATGATGAGACGGGTCGGTTCAAGCGTGTGCGTTGTGTGTAGAGGGGAGGGGGACTCATACGTTTAGACGAAATAACCGGGCGGAAACATTAACACATCGGCTTCGTACTTTCCCATCTAGAGTGGTTGATGAAAAAAAATGAAATTTAAAGTGTACCCTAAACAACAAAGAAACTTAAACCAAGACCCCAAACCTAGATGTGAACACTTAACCTAGCTCCAGAAATGATGGCCTCTGGGTAGTAGAGCTAACTCCTAAACTTGATCATGAACAACCAGAAATAACGTCAGAAGTGATGGCATCCGGGTATTAGAACAAATTCGTACACTTGATCATAAACACCCAGAAATAACGTCAGAAGTGATGGCATCTGGGTATTAGAACAAATTCGTACACTTGATCATAAACACCCAGAAATAACGTCAGAAGTGATGGCATCTGGGTATTAGAACAAATTCGTACACTTGATCATGAACACCCAGAAATAACGTCAGAAGTGATGGCATCCGGGTATTAGAACAAATTCGTACACTTGATCATAAACACCCAGAAATAACGTCAGAAGTGATGGCATCTGGGTATTAGAACAAATTCGTACACTTGATTATAAACACCCAGAAATAACGTCAGAAGTGATGGCATCTGGGTATTAGAACAAATTCGTACACTTGATCATAAACACCCAGAAATAACGTCAGAAGTGATGGCATCTGGGTATTAGAACAAATTCGTACACTTGATCATAAACACCCAGAAATAACGTCAGAAGTGATGGCATCCGGGTATTAGAACAAATTCGTACACTTGATCATAAACACCCAGAAATAACGTCAGAAGTGATGGCATCTGGGTATTAGAACAAATTCGTACACTTGATCATAAACACCCAGAAATAACGTCAGAAGTGATGGCATCTGGGTATTAGAACAAATTCGTACACTTGATCATAAACACCCAGAAATAACGTCAGAAGTGATGGCATCTGGGTATTAGAACAAATTCGTACACTTGATCATAAACACCCAGAAATAACGTCAGAAGTGATGGCATCCGGGTATTAGAACAAATTCGTACACTTGATCATAAACACCCAGAAATAACGTCAGAAGTGATGGCATCTGGGTATTAGAACAAATTCGTACACTTGATCATAAACACCCAGAAATAACGTCAGAAGTGATGGCATCTGGGTATTAGAACAAATTCGTACACTTGATCATAAACACCCAGAAATAACGTCAGAAGTGATGGCATCTGGGTATTAGAACAAATTCGTACACTTGATCATGAACAACCAGAAATAACGTCAGAAGTGATGGCATCTGGGTATTAGAACAAATTCGTACACTTGATCATAAACACCCAGAAATAACGTCAGAAGTGATGGCATCTGGGTATTAGAACAAATTCGTACACTTGATCATGAACAACCAGAAATAACGTCAGAAGTGATGGCATCTGGGTATTAGAACAAATTCGTACACTTGATCATAAACACCCAGAAATAACGTCAGAAGTGATGGCATCTGGGTATTAGAACAAATTCGTACACTTGATCATAAACACCCAGAAATAACGTCAGAAGTGATGGCATCTGGGTATTAGAACAAATTCGTACACTTGATCATAAACACCCAGAAATAACGTCAGAAGTGATGGCATCCGGGTAGTAGAACAAATTCGTACACTTGATCATAAACACCCAGAAATAACGTCAGAAGTGATGGCATCTGGGTATTAGAACAAATTCGTACACTTGATCATAAACACCCAGAAATAACGTCAGAAGTGATGGCATCTGGGTATTAGAACAAATTCGTACACTTGATCATAAACACCCAGAAATAACGTCAGAAATAATGACATCTGGGCAGTGGCGTCTGGATAATAGAACGAAATCGTACACAAATAGTACATTATTTTGTCCCAGATAGGGAACGAACCCGGCATTCCCTACATCTGTAGTCTGGCTCCATTTCACTCGATTATGGGGGTGAGCGTGTTCACATTACATTGTAAACGTTGATCTATCGATTATCTATTTAAAATTATTTGGTATATGAACACAATCCTTAACTTAATCGACCCTCACACGACCTAATCAGGCGTGAGGATAGTCTGGTTCAGTTTGTCACTGATGAGGATGACGAGGTTCGAATCCCAATCGGGTGAATTGAGACTGTTGTGTTCCCTCGTTCCCTTCTATGCAAATGTGGGTATGTTTACTCTAAATTCTACCTTCCTCATCCCTTTCCCATTATAACATATATAAAACCTATATTTATAAATTAATAATCTCAATTTAAATAAAATAATACATTGATAACCTAAATCAGTAAAATAATTAATTCTAGTATAGTTTTTCTAATTAGAAAAATAGGCCTATTAATGTTCTTGCTTTAAACGAGTAGTTTTAATTTTAAAAAAGGATAGTTTTATTTTTTACATTAAATTGTATTCCGAATGGAATCAATTCGCAGGTTGGTCTTTATAAGTTATTTGAAATAGAGACTATGTTTTGGATTTAAATATAAATCTATGAATCTAACCATCCTTGACCAAATGTTTTTTTTTCATTCTTTCTCAAACACGCCATAGTTCCTAAATTATGTCTAGATGGGGCTATAAATTACGACACGTTCTTTGTGTAGAATGTTCCACCAAGGAACAAAAAAATAATCACAGGCCAAATGCCTAAGAGTGGAGAGTAATAAAATAGTGCTTTAGGGACACAACCTTAATTTTATCGAGGTGACTGATCGTTCTATGAGCTAGTTAAAATATCACTTGAACAAAACTCTTACAGTCCAATGTTCATAAGAAGGGACTTCTAAAAAAGATTAAACGTATTGGTTTTGCTGTCAACATTGATAACTTTTTACTATTTTATTAGTGTTATTTTATAGGTATTGATAATATCTATTAAAAGTGACAGCTTCAGATCACATGACTTCACGGATGAATACGTTAAAGTATATATATAATAGTTCTTACAGATTTTAAATAAGGCTCTTGCTATGCAAATTGGACTGTAGGTTTACAACGTTTAGAAATAGCAATCCTTGGACAAATTCATTTTTTTTATATGCGCCACCTTTTATTAGCCTTTCGGTCACATACTTACACTAGTAGGCTAGGAATGAGGAAGCTATAATTGAGAAGAAATTTACCCCCATCCGCGTGGATGGAGAGTGGGAAATAATTTATTAAAAACAACCCTCAGTACACAATACATTTGTGCAAGCAGTTGACAGAAATAGTAAAGTGGATTTATTGATGTATTATATTTTCATGAATCCTGTCTTTCTTAAAGATTAGTAAAGCCAAGCGCTAGGTAGTTTCAATATATTTATTTCTAAGATTAAACTAAAGAACGTACACATTACCTTTGTAGTCCTACAAGACATATCTGGTCATCATGGCACTTAGTAATTTCATCGTTTTGCCGTATGATTAAAAAAAAAGACTAGTTCTTCTCAAGTTTTATTATTGTTAATTTGTAGATGATGGTCTAGAATTGACAAAATGTTACATTATGAAGTGTTAAAACATACACACGTCTGCCAAGGCCATAGTCGGGGGGGATTGTGGTTCAACCCCCCCCCTCCCCCAACTTAATGAACAAAGAATATATATAGCTTTATTTATGGTTCAAACAATATCAAAATTAAGGCACATGATCAAATAAGGGGGCTTTGGTACCATAAAAAGCACTTTAGAGAGCTTCTAGAGGTGTTTAATATTAGGAAATTTTTATGGCCTTCGGCAGTTAGGAAGATATGTTGCAATAGAATAAAACACTTCACAAAGCTTCTAGAACTGTTTAGCAATTAGAATTTTTACTAGCCTCCGGAAATTCGGTGATATGCCCACCGAGCCCCCCCTCCCTGAATTTATTGGCTGACTACGACCTTGACGTCTGTGTTACAATTTTAGAGGTTGTACAAGTTGAGTTTCCATCTCAATTTACAGTCAAATCAGTTGAGAGACCCGCTTCACGTAAACCTAATCCTTCCTAAAGGATCGATGTGAATCAAAACCGGGATTAACTTTTTAAAAACCAGATATAATTATTATTCTGCCTATATTTGACATGTTTCTGTATGTTTTCTAACAGATGTAGCACTTTGAAGCTTCAAATCTTTGCCACCTCAGCCAGCACCTCAGATGTTCTCGATAGCGTCATCAACGGCTGAACACAGAGCCTATTAAAACGATTATGCTGTTTGTGTCTGCATATCTATGTGAACGTGGTTTTTTAACAATGACTGCAATAAACACGATAGAAATCAACTGGTAGACAAATGACCTTCACCTGTGTTTCACCAAAATATCACCTGATCTGAACCGTCTCTTTGGCAGGAAACAAACTTAGCCTTCCAATGGACAGGTACCGGTAAGTGTTGCAGTATACATTTTAAATGTCACAGATGCTAGATAGTGCTCATCGCATCAAATGTAGACTCATGATATTATAAACATAATATTCTTAAGTATTCTTTTAATTTTTTATTATATTTAATATTTAAATCTTCTACAAAATGTGTATAAGGAAATATAGTAATCATTTCAAAAATTGATCGCATTTTATTTTGGTTATAAAAGACTTTTCAAAATGCATAATGTATTATTATTATCATCACCACGTCTTACTACCCGTTCGGGTTATACGCACTTACGCTAATGTGTAATGGTAGGGTGATTGTGAGATTAAATGAGAACCTACAGTTTAACGTGGAATCCGAACCACGGTGGAGGCCTGGTATTCCCCACATTCACAAGATGTCTTGTCAGAGGTGAAGGAAGGGTTTGGTAATCAGATAAATCGGTGCCGGAGCCGAGGATTGAACCCCGGACCCCAGCATAGAAGTCCGACACCTTACCCCTAGACCACCAGGCACCCTGCATAATGTAAGTGAGGTTTAACAATGACAAATATTCAAGTGAGGCTCGAGTGCAAAAGGTTTGAGAGTCCCGTCTTTAGACGACGCAGCCACTAATGTGGCTGACCTTAGTTAATAAAGTAGTTCAATTTTTCTTGTTAGATTTTGTTTCCATAAAATTACTTTAAAGACTGATGATTAAGGAAAAGTGTGTATTTAAAGAAGTCTCATAAAAAAATAATACCAAACCCTTATGCAGAAGAAAAAATGTGTTATCATTGCGCCGTGTCTTATTTCTCTTTCGTGCAATCTGACTACACAAATAAAGAAGTAATGAATAACGCATAATTTAGACGAAACGTACCAGCATCTGCGAGAGATATTGGGAAGCAATTAAGAAAAAAAAACCATCCTCAGTACAACAGCAAAACAGACTAGACAGGCCTGACGAGTAGGCCGCGTGTCCACCGATGCAGGTGTTAATCCACCGGTCAAAGAAACTTTTTTACATTTAAAAGACAATTAAATTTACACGTAAGTAGATCTCACTTTGACAGATGGCGTCAATTTCGACAGCTCGAAGCTAAATATTATTAACTCCGTTGACTTCGCTGAAATATTATTTTTTAGGCTCTTTCATGTGTGGAAACTGTATTTGTGTGTGTGTATGTGTGTGTGTATGTATGTATGTATGTATGTGTGTGTGCATGTATGGATAGTTAGGAACGTGCGCAACAATTTATACTATGAAAGGAGATTGAGAATAAAAATAAGTTCATACGCAACTAGTATAGGCAGTGCATTTACCGTATGATACTTCTATATAGTTATGCACGTAATTCAAAAGTTCAAATAATACGTACACATAATTACATAGCACGTTTTCATAACGCGGAGACTTCGCTAAATCATCGAGTACATCATGTAGATTTAATGAAATATATATGTGTGTCTGTAAACGGATTGGGGTTGAAATATGAGAATTGCCTAATACGTTAATAGGATACGGTATACACATAATATTGTATATAATTATAGTAGTAGTATTAATAACATAATACATTAAACACCTAAATAGGTGAGTACAACACCGGTGCTTTAGACCAATGGGCATATTCCAGAGATGTGGGAGATAATATTTCAACAGCAAATCTCGCCATATTCTACTTCAACTCGTAGTTTAACTCGGTTAAGTACCTGTCCTCGAGTTTAAAATCTTTCATTTCATGTTGATTCATCTTATTTTATAGAACTAACATGTGTAATATTGTGAGATGTGTTGTATTTTTATACCGCGTTTTACTACCTTTTCAGGTTACACGCCCATCTACTAATTACACTTTTGAGATAGGGATGAAGAAGGTTGAATTTAGAGGAAATTTACCCAAATTTGAGTGGAAAAGCATTTAGGGAAAAACCACCACACTACACCCAACCGAGATTTAACCTCGATATCCCCATCATCGGCAGTCTTAATATGTGGGGAAAATGACGCCTAAGACCATGAGGCCGCCAAAGCAGGTTTTGCGTTGTTATTAAAGCACGTGTGTGTAAACAGTTTAGTGCATGTGTTTAAGAAGAATAAAAATAAAATTAGCATCAGATGGACTATTAGATTCTCTCATTACTTCTTCAGGGCATTCATTTAAATTTATAGCACATTGTTTATCAAGTATTAACAATCGGGTACATTTATTTTTACTTATCTTCTTCTCGTTCACGAAATATAAGCGAGTTAAGATATTTATTGATTAAAATGTATCAAATATGGATTCACTAGGAGCGTTCAATTTAATATTTATAGAATATCTCAAAAGTTTTAGAATATCGATAAAGGTCATTAATATGATCAAGACTTAGGGCCAGTTTCATAGTCAAATTTAGTACGCCTCAAGTGCCGCGCTACACTAAGCACATGACGACACCTACCTGAAATTGAATGGAATGGGCCAGTTTCCTATGTGAGAACGGCCCATTCCATTCTGGTTTAGGTAGGTGTCGTCATGTACTTAGTGTAGTGCCGCACTTGAGGCGTACTAAATTTGACTATGAAACTGGCCCTTAGGGCCAGTTTCATAGTCAAATTTAGTACGCCTCAAGTGTGGCGCTACACTAAGTACATGACGACACCTACCTAAACCAGAATGGAACGGGCCAGTTTCCTATGTGAGAACGGCCCATTCAATTCTGGTTTAGGTAGGTGTCGTCATGTACTTAGTGTAGCGCCGCACTTGAGGCGTACTAAGTCTGACTATGAAACTGGACCTTATTCTCTTCATTTGAATAGTTTCTGTTCAAATAGCGAGATGCTTATGACAAAAACTCAAGATTATTATTTTATCACCGCAACTGCTCTAATGGGGCAGGGATGAGGAAGAAGGCATTTTAAAGGTAATATTCCTAAATTTGCATGCAAGAAGAGTGGAGAACTATTTGAGAAAAAACATTCTCAATAGATCCGACCAGGATTAGAACCCCGATCTCTCTTCCATCAGAAAATATTCAACACTTGTTAAGAAAATTATGTGTATAAAATTAAACCAAATGTATCTACTGAAACAATATTTTGTTAGCTCGCGTTCCTTTTTGTCCCATCTAAAAGGGTACAACTAAAATCAAAGAACCCAAGGTCCCATTTGGCAACATTGTAAACGAAGGTGTTTGTCCACTAATTCCTCTTCCGTGACAAACTGGTGATACTATCTCGCGTCAAATGAATGTTACCCCGGCGAGGTAACAAGGTAAAAATCCCAACTTGACGTAGTAAAACGTTGACAGGCACAAGGTTGCGTACGGGCCAGAAAGGGAGAGGGGTTGAAGGTTAACGCGTTTTTGATGGTACTACATCCGACCACTGACAAAGTAGAGGTGTATAGTCTGATCACCATAAAGGTGCATTTAGACAATACCTTTTTCCTTGCGTAGAGGCAAATAGACGCATGCGCTGTCACATTCCCCTTTTCTCAGAAATATGAAAGGCAAGCAGACCCACGTGCTTCCCACTTCAAGTGGGTATCATTCTGCCTTTTGTTTGCAACTATTAATAATAATAATAATAATAATAATAATAATAATAATAATAATAATATTTAGCACCGCGTCTTACTACCCGTTCGGGTTATACGCTTTAAGTACTAATTACGCTAATGGATTAGGAATTGGGAAGGTTGAATTAGAGGAAGTGAACCCGCATTTGCGTGGAGGGAGAGTGGAAAACCATTTAGGAAAAACCACTCCCAGTTCACCCGACCGAGATTCGAACCTCGATCTCCCCGTCCTCAGCAGTTGAGCTCAACACGACAAGCGCTTTAGCCAACTACGCCACCGAGGTGGGTTTGCAACTATTATTCACATTGGTAAAAGTGATAGTTGTTTTAACTACAAGTAAATATAAGTTTTCTAGATTATCACTACAGTAGTAAACATCACCTGTAAGAGAAGTTTGAAATCTCCAGATGACATTGACATCAAGATAATATAGTAGGACCTGCCGATGACGGGGAGATCAAGGTTCGAATACCGGGTGGGTGTACCGAGAGTGGCTTTTACTAACTAGTCCATCAACACCTCAAATTCGGGTACATTTCCTCTAAATTACGCTTTACATTTACCCCATTAGTGTAAACGTGCGGCAAATCCAAACTGGTGATAAGACGTGGAGCGCACAGAATAGAGATTACTGTGCCCTTGTCGAATCGACGCGTGTCGCCTGAAGGTCTATGTTTTGTCCTTTCCCTGTTCCTTCCTTGTCCTGGCACATCTGGGACCATAATTACAACCAACGAGACAATCGGGGAAAGCTCCAGGGTCTGGAATTTGTCGGAGGAAACTTGATCAACCTCTTCTGCTCGGCTAAGAGGGTCTTAGTCCTAAGTTTAGTTGCGATTAAAACTGAGAGGATTGAGACGAGACTGTGTGATTGGGAAAACAAATATGAAGCCCCAGGAGAATACTAACGAGAGAGTGACCGATAAAATTAATATTAAGTACAGAAGGAAATAAACCACACCGAGGTGAGACTTTAAAAAGGAAATACCGATGGAACAGAAACACGAGACAAATTTAAGAAAGAAAAAGTATTTCTGCATTGATTAAGCCAAAGGGTAACACATTTACTAAGTGATTTGTGGTTATTATTGACTTAATATATTTAATCTAAGGAACCAATATTACTAGATATATTAAAAAAAAAAATAGACAAGCGCTTGCCTAGAACGAGAGTGTTACCTCAATTGTGGAAAAAACACTAGAATGTGACCGGTTGAGGTATGACCCCCCAACCCACCTACCATGGAGTCAAGCACTCCAACGCATACCTAGGATTATTTTATTATTATTATTATTATATTATTATTATTATTATTATTAGCACCGCGTCTTACTACCCGTTCGGGTTATACGCACTTACGTTAATGTGTAATGGTAGGGCGATTGTGAGATGAAATGAAGGACCTACAGTTTAACGTGGAATCCGAACCACGGTGGAGGCCTGGCATTCCCCACATTCACAAGATGTATTGTCAGAGGTGAAGGAAGGGTTTGGTAATCAGATAAATCTGTGCCGGGACCGGGGATAAAGCCCCGGACCCCAGTACAGAAGTCCGACACCTTACCCCTAGACCACCAGGTCACCGACCCTAACATTATCGGTGTGATTTCTTTTACAACGGATATACGGAGTAGATAGTTGACAAATTCACTTTTTCAAATCAAGGGGTTTGGAAATATCATGTGGTTTAAATGATCAAACACAATTATAGGGTACCCTAGTTTGTTTCAAAGTGGTTGTAACGAGTTTTTTTATACGCGTTCGTCCTGTTATACAAATAGTAAATATTTAAATTATATGGCTGGTTGTGTAGCATTAGGTATGTACTGTCTTGGGTTGTTAGTGTGTAAGTTGTATACTCATGTAGTGAGTGTATTTATAAAAATTGATAAACTGCCCCTAGTAATAATAAAAGCATATGAACTCATTTATTAGACCAGAAAATATGTATCTTGGCTATTTTTTGACGAACCGTTCGACAGAGAAGCCAAACCTTTCCATACAAGCGCGCCAGAAACACATGACGGTTTTAAAAATGAAATACCGATTATTTAAAGTAGAGTGAAATCATTTCTCAACAAAGCTAGATACATACGGTACATGTTTTCATGGATATAATCTATGTATGACATTGTTTTAGATAGGTGAGCTCGAATACGTTCTATTCACTCCTGTAGTTGGGATGGCAAGAATAACATAATAATAATAATAATAATAATAATAATAATAATAATTTAGCATCACGTCTTACTACCCGTTCGGGTTATACGCTTTAAGTACTAATTACGTTAATGGATTTAGGAATTGGGAAGGTTGAATTAGATGAAGTGAACCCACATTTGCGTGGAGGGAGAGTGGAAAACCATTTCGGAAAAACCACCCCCAGTTCACTCGACCGAGATTCGAGCCTCGATCTCCCCGTCCTCAGCAGTCGAGCTCACACGACAAGTGCGTTAGCCAACTACGCCACCGAGGCGGAAGAATAACATAAATAGGGAACAGATTTTGCCTTTTCTTTTCCCTGTTTGTAAAACATAGGAAGTTTAAATATATATATATGCAATTATGTTATTATGAGTACATTATGCTAATTTTATAGCGTCTATAGCTGCTTACTCTGTTGGTTTTTTGCCTATTTTATGAATAAGCACCTTAACGCGCCTGCCGCCTATTTAGGCTTAGGTGGGACCTTTAAATCTACATCGTCCTATAACTGCCCACCAAAATAAATACATGTGTTTTTAAAACTTAAAGAAAGGGCCATACAAAATATTAATTTCAAAATAAAACATTTTGTTGTTGTGAACAAATGCACACGGACACATCCGAATACCATTTGTACGACGTCATAAACAGCTTTCGTTACGTCTGATTCACCATCTTAATTAGTGAAGATAGCGCAACCTTTTAGAAGCTATCGTTTGTAAAGCACTTTTAATTGAACCACCGACAATTCTTTCACAAAAAAAGAAATATTCAAACGGTTATTTTCTTAAGTTCATGTTTTAATAATCTAATAACTGTTAAAAGCAAAACACAACTAAAACAAATGGTTTGTTGTGAAAGTTTTTATCGAAAAAAGTGACAACAAATCATTACATGGTTTGGCGAATGGATAAACGAAAGTAGATCTGGTAGTTTCTGCTAGCTGACCTCACCACTCCAGTGGCGAATCGACTTTAAAAGCGTGCATCACATGCCAATCAACTCTGTGATATAGTAGGCTAAACGTCATACATTCACACCAACACCATTGCACGTGGATCATTTCTGATTAAACATTAATGGAGATAAAGAGCTAATATAAGTCCCTAATACCAAACATTGTTGAAATATTAAATAATATTTGGATAAAAACTACATTGAAAAGGGCGTTTATGACCATTTTAGAATGGCTTCACTGATAAACACTGTGCACAAATCTATGTCTTAACAGGGACATACTGTAATTATTAACAAGAAACTATGTCACTTTGTGGCCCATTGTCGCCATGGAAATTGTCGAGTAACTATTCAAATACGAATACACTGCACATATTTCTGGAATTTAGTAGGTGATTTCTTTTTCCCTTTAACTTCCATATCTCGCACGAGCCGGCAGCTGAGTTGGTGCTGTCATCATGAACGCTCTTAACCTGGTACTGTAAGATCAGGACGTTAATGTCCTCGAAACGAGAAATGATTCTGACTGGAAACCTATCTTTTAGAACAGCCATGGAAGTGATTGTTTGTTCCAGCGGGAGGATTAAATTTCAAAAGCAATAAGGTATTTCTTACGTATTCTGTCTAAATAATTTATAATGAATCCAATAACACATGGAGCCTCTTCATTGATCGAATAGTCTAAGACGTCACTCTCTCACGCAACAGATTGGAATAACATTGATAGGAATATATCGGGGTTCGAGTTCCAGTCGAGAGTACTGTGGGTGGTTTTCCATAGATGGTTTCCCATTCTCTCTCTACGCAACTGAGGGTAAATTTCCTATATATTCTACATTCCTTATTTCCTTACCCCCATTAATGTAAATATATGGATAACCCAGATGGGTAGTAAGACAAGAAGTAGGAAAGAGAACGCACGTCCGGTATTTATTGTTTTAAAAAAAGGGCATTTATGATAACTCCAGACTAAAATAATTAACTATGAAGGTTATATCTTTTTGAGTTCTTTAAACAATTTAATTAAATAAGACCCACTTCGATTACCGAATGGCTAAGGCTTCACTCTCTCAACATACTGAACTGCCGATGACTGAGAGATCGTGGTACAAAAGGGTTTTTTCCAAAATGATTTTCCATTCTCTCTCTCTCTCAAATTTGGGTACATTTCCTCTGAATTCTACCTTCTTCATTCCAAACCCACTAACGTAATTAGTACGTAAGCATATAACCCGAACAGGTAGCCAGAAGCGGTGTTAAATAAGAAATAGATGGTTTCGCAGTCTGATATCCTTATGAAAAAATACGCACACACACTTTTCCTATAGTCAGCATCAGATAATACTGCCAACTTGACTTTTTTACCTATAGACCTAGCCTTTTTAAATTGGGTCCTGCGGGAAAACTAATTAAATATCGGCAAGTGGAGTTTCTACCTTTTCTGAACTATACTCTAGGTTTTTCCCTATTATTATTATTATTATTATTATTATTATTATTATTATTATTATTATTATTATTATTATTATTATTATTATTATTATTATTATTATTATTATTATTATTATTATTATTATTATTATTATTATTAGCACCGCGTCTTACTACCCATTCGGGTTATACGCACTTACGCTAATGTGTAATGGTAGGGTGATTGTGAGATGAAATGAAGGACCTACAGTTTAACGTGGAATCCGAACCACGGTGGAGGCCTGGCATTCCCCACATTCACAAGATGTATTGTCAGAGGTGAAGGAAGGGTTTGGTAATCAGATAAATCTTTGCCAGGACCGAGGATTGAACCCCGGCCGCCAGCACAGAAGTCAGACACCTTACCCCTAGACCACCAGGTCACCCATCTTTTTCCCTAGAGAGAAGTAAATAAGAGTGTAAATACTTATTTTCTTGATTTTAAAGTAATTAAGGTGCGAAGTAGGTAAATTGTAATTTTGGTTTGCATTATTGGCTCTACTACTCTTATCAAGAGTTTTATCTGTTTGCAAATTGAAGTCCTAAGAATAATAATTTAGGCTTACAACACTATTTTTTATTGCGTCATAGATTTGAGTAGGTCAATATATTTGGACCACAATTGAAAATAAACTGTACTTTTCTTTTCTTTGCTAAGAAACCTTGGCTCTTATGTTTGAAAACAAAATTGAAAATTATAATATTAAGTTAAATTAGTTCAAATCTAGCGGAAATTAGATCCTTTTGATTAACTTTTTTTTTTGCAGGGGTTTTGATAATATGCGTTGGCAACACTTGCGCCAGATGCACGGATGGCATTCCAACGCTCCCGGAGAACCCTGCAGAGATTGATATTAATGTCCGTAGTTCGCCACTTTAACAGTCAGTTTGATTGACAACCCTACGCTCACGGGGCCAAACCAAATATTCAACATGAACTTGGCACACATGCCATCTGTCTCCATTAAACACACATCTACATTCTTCAAAGATAAACACAACTGTACAAGATGGAAGAAAGCAACGCTATAAAATTAAATATGTACGAAATGCGAAGCATATAATTACGCAAATCAGCCCTGATTTATATTCAAATACATTAAAAGAATGAGACCTGACCAAGGTAATCGAATCCAGGACTTTTGGCTTAGCGCAACAATGCCCTACCAACGAGATATACAGGGATAAAAAAAAATATGATTAAGTTATGGCTGATTTCCACAATTAAAATCATTCGTTCCCTAAGCTTCGCTTTTCATATACGGTATATATTCCGTTCACGGTAGGAATTACTCTCTTAAAGTTCTTTTTTCTCACCAATATCCCACTATATAATAAATTTATGGTAGGGAAAAAGGCCTTTCAGAAAACAATTCCTACGCTGAACAGACTTTACTTAATTGTATAGCGCCTATTTCTTCCATCTTGATTCGCTTGGAACGTAGACCTACAACAGACATGTCCAGAATTTTTAATCTAAGGTTCTACCTCAGAGAAGGAAAATCCTTCGTGATCTACTACGAAACAATAGGCTTATATTGTTTGTTTCATTGGTAAAAAAAATATTGATAACCTAATTTGTGTTTTAATAGTAAAATTATATTACATAGAAGAACTTATGGTCCTTTCATACACTGAAATTGAGTTTTTAATCAAACCCCATCATATATAGGCTATAATTTCCCAAAAAATGTATTTTCTCGCTAAACAATTGATGTTTAAGTTGATGCATGATAGGAAAATTTGTCATAAACTAAGGTTGGATTGTAAATGACCATTCGTCAGACAACTCTGATATTTCGATTTTCAAATGTTGATTTGAGGAAAATCTGCAAACTCTCGCTTTCATTTTCTTTCTTTCAATCTTTTTTAATCGATTGACTAAACTAGCGGCCACGGACGCCCGTTGGATCACAATAAACGGTTTGGTCACCACTGGCCTATAATGTATTTGCACTGTTGGAACATAAAGCCACAACCAATGTAATATCAATGATAATTCTTGGTAGCCAATGATATTTAAACTTAATAATAATAATAATAATAATAATAATAATAATAATATTTAGCACCGCGTCTTACTACCCGTTCGGGTTATACGCTTGAAGTACTAATTACGCTAATGGAAAACTATTTAGGAAAAACCACCCCCAGTTCACCCGACCGAGATTCGAACCTCGATCTCCCCGTCCTCAGCAGTCGATCTCAACACGACAAGCGCGTTAGCCAACTACGCCGCCGAGGCGGGTGTTTACACTTAAAATATGAGTGAGGAATGTGTCTGGGCACGGGACGATTCTTGGATAGCTCAGTGGTTAGAGCATTGTCTTGTTATGTCAAAGGTCCCAGGTTCGAGTACCGTGTCCCGGTGTCCCTTTTCAATGTGTTCGAACAACTGCACAAGCTAAACATTCACACACTTCAGGGGGGAAATATTTCGGACCATTCTGGCTAGGACATTTTTTTTATCATAAGTATTTAACGTGGATTTTTTGAAGCGACTCTTCTATGGCTCAGGGATTTCCAACTTAAATATACCCGAGGCCACAATTTTCGTTGTCACGGCGCCTTACTACCTGTTCAGGTTTATACTCATATATGATAATAACTCTAATTAAGTAGGATGAGAAAGGAAGCATTTTAGAGGTAGCATACTCGCATTTGCATAGAAGTAAAGTGGGAAACGATTTTAAGAAAAAAACCATCAATTGACCCGACCAGGATTCTAACCCAGATTTTCCCGTCTTTAACAGGCCAGTCTAACACGATATTTGACGCCCAATCAGGCACTGAAGTGAGTGAGGGTTGCCATTTTAATCTATATTCAAGTGGCGAGCCGAATCATAATCGGCTAAGAGGTGGAATAAAATAGTACTCAGGAAGATAAAAAAAAAGTTATTATTAAAATAGAGCGCACTTACATTTATTACTGAATGAACATCAGTTAGAACTTTTATAGATTTTCTCCACGCAAGTCAAATATTTCCGTTCCTCGCCTAAAAAATCAATGTCACTACAGTAGATAACGTTTCCAAGAAACTTCGTGGAGCTCAAAAAAGGTCATTTTCATTACATATCGCCAGTTGGAAACCTCTGACTATAGTTTGTAAGCTAGGGTCGTAAGGTAGTCCGTAAAGGTAAAACTACTACCTCTGAGGGTAAACAGATGTACCTATTTAGTGAGACGTTTAACACAAAGGTTATTTTATTTTTATGTGTTCTGTGTCTTACTACCCGTCCGGTAGATCCACATATTTACACTAATAGCGTGGGGATGATGAAGGTGGAACATAGAGGTAATGTACCAGTATTTGTGTGGAGTAAGAATCGTTTGGGTATACACCTTCAGGGCTGCCACTATTATCTTACTACCAAATTCCCCGTGTTTTCCAGGTAGCTTGAATTGAAGAAAGGTTATTAAAATGTCATTTTTCAACAAATTGACTGGTGTGAAATAATGTTTAAAACAGGACGATTTAAGATTTATAAGGAAATATATCTTCTGTCGCTTCACAGCCCTTGTTTTATTAAGACATGTTTGAAAGAGCGTTCATAATTCTTAAGATCAATTTTTCGTCTACCAAAATAACTATTATTTAACTTTCAATTAAATGTACAAAACTAATAAATATCCCAATATTTTTATTACAAAATACCCTGTGTTTTCACAGTTTTTCAAAACACAACAAATTCTCTATGTTTATGGTTTGTTTTACAGATGCGTAGCTACCCTGAGTCCTTTAAGAACCGAGCTAGTATTCAAACCCCAACTTTCCTGTCATTGATAATTAGATAAGACTAGACTGAAACCTTTGTTTATGTGTCCACTAGTGAAAGTCACAAGGGGTATTAATGACTTCATCAAAGCGGTAGGAATATTTGAGGGTATCTAAGAGAAACGCGATAGCATTAAAGTGATTGGAAAAAGTGCAGAAAATATAACGCCAGGAAATTCGCACCCACTGGATCGGCGGGGTTAAAGCAGTGACCTCTCATTAAAGACAACCTTGTGAATTTTTTTTAACTCCGTGAACCTATGAATTATACGTCTCGGCTATTTTCTAAAATCTTAAATATCTCAAGAGATTCCTTGTTCTATTATATTATAAGTGCACTTTCTAAGCAGGAACGAGAGCAAGTAAAGGTGATAATCTCTTCTGTTATGGTTTTATGGTGATAAGAGGACAGGGTTCCACTCCCGGCAGGCATGCGGAAGGGCTTTTCCCCCTCTAAGTTCTGCCGTCACCATCACTGACTTATTGGTGTAAATATGCGGAGAACCCTGACGGATACAAGGACATGGGAACGAAAATTAACGTATTCTTCTTCATTGATCAAATCATCCTCTTTTAGTTTTTTTTTTTTGAGACAGCTCCTTTTAAATGAACATTTGTTTTAACAAACAACTGTGAGTCCCGAGAATCGTAGGTAATTATCGACCATTACGTCGACAGGGGATGGAGCACAGTCATTTCGTTGTGCGTGGATAGAAAATAACGAGAGCCAGATACAGAGAGCAACAACAACGAACGCAAAAGAAAAACTGACAAAAACAAATAAACAAAAAAAACCAGACAAGTTTCCCTTCAAGGCGAGTAAAATAAGTAAGTAAACCTCTAGTTTCGAACGAGATACGCTGCGCTTCCAACAAATTTAAAGGCTCCCACCATCTTCCTCCTTGTAATCGCCTTTGTAAACACTTACGGAATGAAAGAGGCGAAGATGAAAATAACGCAACAAAAGAAAAGTAGGAAGAAATGAATGTTAATGTTAATCTTGCAGCAACAATGGCCATTACTTGTAGAGAAACTCGCCTCCCCTAAAACCCCTTCTTTCTCTCTCCCGCCACAGGCTTACCAACTGAACACTACTTAATATACCCTCTAACGCTCGCTATCCCTACACAAAGCTTTACAACAATACCACGAAATGTGTTGAAAGATTTCAGTCGAAGTAACAATGTAGGGATTTAGTTTAATGTGTTTTTGTAGGTGAATACATAATTTCGTATTTTTTTTAAATGAAAAAAATCATAAAAAAAGATTCGCTTGATAAATGTTTGTTTCACCATTTTTCATCATTACAGCTCACAGCTTTCATGAATTTATAATGGGTAAAATGGCCCCATCTGTGTGCAGTCAACAAGTGCGCAGCATAAATTTTAAAGAACGGAATATTAAAGGTGTCCTTTCTTGTACCATATAAATAACTTTAGAGATCTCTTAAGCCGACTAATATGGAATATTCTAGTTCAAAAGCTGCTTATTTAAGACCAGTTTTACTATGACTCTGTATATATTTTATTTCTTGTGCACCGCGTTTTACCAATCGTTCGGGTTATTCGTACATTTACAGTATCGGAATAGAATAGAAGGTAGAATTTGAGATGTAGCTGCATTTTCGGGGAGAGAGGGTGAGAAACAATTTATTTAAAAAAATCACCTCAGTACACCCAGCATGAATTCGAACCTTTACCTTCTATCAAGGACGTAAGAAGAGGGATTTATGGGGTTAACCCGTCTCCTTGCGCCTAAAATTTTCCAAAGTTTTAAGTATAAAGCTTAAAGATGGCGTTGTATCAAATTTCAAATTACTTGTAGAGGTATTTACTTTTCTAAATGTTCATGGGAAAGACCACTTCAAATAAGTTCTAGAGGAATTTAATTTTCAAAAATTTTCCAATATCACTTTAAATGGCTTCTAGAAGGATCCAATTAAAAAGAATAACAGTAGGGGGTCACTCCAAATAGCTTCTATATACATATGCTATTTTAAAAATCCAATTAGCTTCCTAAAGCATTCAATTTCAAAAATGTGCTGGGGGAAGAACACTTCCAATAGCTTCTAAAGACATAGGCGTATAATTTATTTAAACCCAGGCAAAGACTTACGATTTTGAACCACCCCCTTCCCCTTCTCACCCCATAATCAATTTTCCTTAAAGTGGAGTGCTAGTGAGCGTCAGTTTAGGGCAGTATGTTTGCAGTTTTTATAGAACAAACATCTTTTGGCCAAAATAAATCAAATATTTCTTCTATGGAAACACAGAGTTTTGTTTTCTGCACATGCTAATCTCAACAGTTGTTGAATATCTATCATGAGCATGGCGGCATTTGGTGACAAAATTTTCTCTTTATTTAAAAAGTTTGTCACCAAATGCCGCCATGCTCATGACAGATATTCAACAACTATTGAGATTAGCATGTGCAGAAAACAAAACTCTATGTTTCTATAGAAGAAATATTTGATTTATTTAGGCCAAAAAAGGTTTGTACTATAAAAAATGCAAAATTAATGCACTAAACTCGCACTCACTAGCACCCCGCCTTAAGTCCATGCCTTCTAGTCCACATTTTACTATCCACGAGTACAAATAAATTAACTATAATTTCTTAAGAAAATAAATCAGAACGTTAATGATTATTTTTATATAATACAACTACGCAAAACCTTCTCCTTTGCTGAGTTGGTGACGTGATGAATTCGCCTGAGGACTCCGTGTTTTGTTTGTTTGCTGAGTTAATGGCGTGATGAATTTGCCTGAGGACTCCGTGTTTTGTTTGTTTGCTGAGTTGGTGACGTGATGAATTTGCCTGAGGACTCCGTGTTTTGTTTGGTTGCTGAGTTGTAGCGTGATGAATTCGCCTGAGGACTCCGTGTTTTGTTTGTTTGCTGAGTTAATGGCGTGATAAATTTGCCTGAGGACTCCGTGTTTTGTTTGTTTGCTGAGTTGGTAGCGTGATGAATTTGCCTGAGGACTCCGTGTTTTGTTTGTTTGCTGAGTTAATGGCGTGATAAATTTGCCTGAGGACTCCGTGTTTTTTTGGTTGCTGAGTTGGTAGCGTGATGAATTGCCTGAGGACTCCGTGTTTTGTTTGTTTGCTGAGTTAATGGCGTGATAAATTTGCCTGAGGACTCCGTGTTTTGTTTGTTTGCTGAGTTGGTAGCGTGATGAATTTGCCTGAGGACTCCGTGTTTTGTTTGTTTGCTGAGTTAATGGCGTGATAAATTTGCCTGAGGACTCCGTGTTTTGTTTGTTTGCTGAGTTGGTGACGTGATGAATTTGCCTGAGGACTCCGTGTTTTGTTTGTTGCTGAGTTGTAGCGTGATGAATTCGCCTGAGGACTCCGTGTTTTGTTTGTTTGCTGAGTTAATGGCGTGATAAAATTTGCCTGAGGACTCCGTGTTTTGTTTGTTTGCTGAGTTGTAGCGTGATGAATTTGCCTGAGGACTCCGTGTTTTGTTTGTTTGCTGAGTTAATGGCGTGATAAATTTGCCTGAGGACTCCGTGTTTTGTTTGTTGCTGAGTTGGTAGCGTGATGAATTTGCCTGAGGACTCCGTGTTTTGTTTGTTTGCTGAGTTGTAGCGTTATAAATTTGCCTGAGGACTCCGTGTTTTGTTTGTTTGCTGAGTTGAGCGTGATGAATTTGCCTGAGGACTCCGTGTTTTGTTTGTTTGCTGAGTTAATGGCGTGATGAATTTGCCTGAGGACTCCGTGTTTTGTTTGTTTGCTGAGTTGGTAGCGTGATGAATTTGCCTGAGGACTCCGTGTTTTGTTTGTTTGCTGAGTTGTAGCGTGATGAATTTGCCTGAGGACTCCGTGTTTTGTTTGTTTGCTGAGTTGGTAGCGTGATGAATTTGCCTGAGACTCCGTGTTTCGTTTGTTTTAAAGTTATTTTGTTTGTAAGTTGCATGTTGATACAGTCAGTAGGGTCATACATTTTCCGTTAAGTGCTCCTAACAAAATACTGCACAAAGCCATAACCTATTTACTGTCAGGTTGGTCATTAACAAAATATGTAAGTTAGATTAACTTAAAAAAACAACATTTACTCTAATTTTAGTTGGTAATCAAAATATTAAAATCTATTCTTATCTAAAGAAAGAGAGTATTTTAGTGGGGATGCAGGGGACGCGAGAAAGGTTAAGTATTTTTGCAGTTTTTTAATCAAAACATTTTCTGGGTCAAAATAAATCAAATATTTCTTCAGTACATACATCAGCAGTTCTTGGAACCCTCTTCGGTGGCCACATGGTCTAAGTCACTACTCTCGAAGTAGACTAGACCGCCGATGACGGGGGAGGGGGGATTCGAGGTTCGAATCTCGGTCAGGTGTACGAGGGTGGTTTTTCCAAAATGATTTCCACTCTTCCTCCACGTAAATGCGAGTACACTAGCTCTAAATATAATCTTCCTAATCCATAAAACTATTAGCGTAATTAGTAGATAAGCGTATAACCCGAATGAATAGTAAGACACGGTACTAAAATAAAAAGTTCTTGATGTCAAAGATGTCATGAAATTTAATGACAACTTTTTCTTTTAATTTAAAAAAGTTTTTTCCTCTAATTCCTCTATGCTCATGACAGAAGAAATGTTGATATCACCATGTGAAGAAAATTAAACTCTTTGTTTGTACTGAAGCTATATTTCATTTATTTTGGCCAAAATAACTTTTCACTTTAAAAACTGCAAAAACACCGATCTTAACAAGCGTTGCCTACATTTCCGCCTTAAATATGTGCACCACAATTCACCATGAGAGAGGATGTAAAACTAGATATTATGTGAAAGAAAGTAATGTATCTTTTAGATATAAAAAGGGGAGGAGGAAACTATGTTTTTTTTAGTGCCGCGTCTTATTAGATTAAGCGTTTTTACCAACTTTGGCGGAAGGAAATCTTCGGAACGAACTAGCCACGTAAAGTCAAGGACTTATGCTGGGATCACGATCAACTTAACGTAACTTAACGTATCACTTAAAGTTAACTTAACTTATGTGTGATCACGATTCACTTAACTTAACGTAACTCGAGCCAAACATATGCATTCTCGAGTATGATCTTTGGTTTTGTACTATTTGTAAAGTGATGATCTGTGAATGTTTACAGTTTTCAATCAATATAGTAAAAGTCTATTATTAAACTTTTTTGATAAATTTAGTTCCCTATTTTCGTTTAATTATTTTGTTTCAATGTCTGATCACTAGAACTTACGCTAAAGAGTAAACATTGGTCATAATACCAACAAATGAATTACTAAATATCCTTGTTGATGTCACTCGCATAATGATTGGATGGCTAGATCACGTGATACCCTTCAAGTAACGTAAAGTAAAAGACCTCCCAAGACATCTTTTACGTTAAGTTAACTGCAAGTCAACGTTAAGTTAAGTGCATCGAGATCACTTCCATTTAAACACACGTGGAGGTCCTTTACGTTAAGTTACGTTAAGTTACGTTAAGTTAACGCTAAGTTGATCGTGATCCGGCATTAGTGTAGTTCAAACCAAACGTGGGTGGGGTTGGGGTGGGGGATTGGCTGACATCCGATTCTTGACTATATATATACACAAGACGACTGCGTGGCCCACTTACAGCGATCTCGACATGTGGATGTTTTATGTAAATGAAAAGGACACGGGAATCCGGCCCTCTGTGTCGCTGCCCCTTGAGGTTATTTATCGTGCGAGATTACATTTTACCTAGCTCACAGATTTAATTACACCGGTAATGTAGCGTCTGAAGCCAAAGGTCAGCGCCTTCTTTTAGACTTTGGGGGTCATCACGAGGTCATCATGAATAAAACAACCCAGTATTATGCCAGTGTCAATGGACTGCAACGAAATATAATAAAGCCATTATAATAATTCTATGACATTAAAATTATGAAATACGAGCTCAATTGCAATGGATGGAGGAAGTAAATTTAAAGTATAGTAGGGTCACCTTAAGAAGGGGCCTTCAAGAAGTCATAAACAATAAATGCATAACATACATAAGATTGGTCACAGTTTTATATTAGCCTTGATACTGTCAACATTTACAAGACCTGTAAAAAGTGGTAGCAGCTGGTTTTGTAAATTAGAGTGTATTTAGTAGTTTTTTGACATTTCAGAAAAGGTTCTTTCAATGGGGATTCGGCTATACTGCAAAGGATTGGGCCACTCTTCAACAGTTCAACCCATACTTGGAAAACAATTTATTTCGGTGAGGTCAAGAGTTAAAAAATAGAAGAGGCTCCCAAAGTCAAGACCAAGATCTACCATAGCCTTAGTTTTTTTTCAATATCTGTAAAAGTTTTACTTTCTCTCTTTTATTAGTATAATTTAGTGTAAACGGGATTTATTTACGTACATTCTGTTTAGTCTGGAAGGTAGCAGTCTTACCTTGACTGATTACACTATTACCCTATCTTATAAGCTGCACCATAGTCGAACTGTTCATGTACGAACAAGCTCTCTACCTTTCAGGATAAACGAAAGTTACAGTACATGATGCCAATGATAGCAGTACCTGCCTGCCTCAGGTTATTTCTTCATCAGATCATTCATAATTAATTCCTGTAATATTTTGGAAATAAATGTACATGTTTAGTATTAAATAAGTTTCAAACATATATTATATTGCTATTATGTTAATAGTATGTTTGTATTCACCACAAAAAACCATTAAAATACATCCCTACAGTTTTACTTTGACCATTGTCTGACAGGAATAAATATACTTTCACATAATCGTACGTCAAGTTGTGTGATTTTCAACTGTCGCTTTTGATATATTTTATTAATACCTATAAAATTACACTAATAAAATAGTATAGTAAAATATTACTATTTTTAACCTAGATTTTTTTTCTTCTTAAAATTACTTCCCTCTAAAATCAACCAAATCTTTAGGAAGATGACGTATAAAAATATACCGTACTTAACGCTTTATTCGTACCAAATAAATTATCAATATTGAAAATAACGCATTTAAATCTCTGATTTCACCCACTGTCCTTCTTCCCCCACCCTAAATTCCTTCTTTGTATTATCAAGTTGTAATAGCCTGGATTGCCGGTAAACGGGGTTAAAGTTATAATTTCAGCTGGATGCAATGAGAGCGGTTTATCCATAATTGGGTTTATTACTTTTTCCATGGCCTTTCTACACTAATGTGGATACACTTTCTTCAAGTCACCTTTATCATCCTGACAAATTTAGAAATTAGTTTTTAGTTACTATGATGTTAGACTATTAAAGAATCAAAATACATTCTTATCATATTATCACTTTCCTTTTTATTACCAAAATAATTCCCACGTCTAACGTCAAGGTCATTAGGCGATTTATTGGTTTTATCAATACCCTTCCTATTAAAAGTTAAAGAAAAATATAACATTAAAAAAAAAGTATAGGGCCAACTAGTAGGCTTTGCTATGTTTTTACTTTTTCGCACCCTCGGGTTGAGAAAGTATTGTGATCGAAAATATCGAACCCAACATTTTGACTGATGTTGACGTTTTAAATGATTCCCTGAATCCGAAAAAGTATTTTTTGAATGGCGTCTGTCTCTCTCTGTTACTTGGTTTAGAGCCGATTGGACTAAAACTTTGTATCTAGGTTTTTTCATAATGTTCCTCAGAGGTGTTTCTGGAATTATTCACTCAATCCTAAAACTAAAAATAGTTTACTTAAGGGCGAGAAAAGAAAATATCCATTTTATAAAAATTGGGTTAGTGATTTTGATCTCATTTATTATCTAGAGGCTGTTTAACAATACAAACAAAATTTTAATTCTCATTTTCAAATTATAATGACTATGGGCGTACTTTATAAAAGCGGAAATTTCCAATTTTAATCATATCTCCGCAACTATTTTAGATTCGAATTAATTTATCATTGAAAAGTTGTAGTACTATTGAAAATTAAAAAGTTTTAGTTGAAATATATATTTTTACAAAACCAGTTTCCGAAATATTGGCAAATGTATTTTTTAAATTGAGGTCTGAGAAAGGAATTGTTATGCTCTTTGGTGGACAGAGATGATACTTTTTCCTCAATAAAATTATGTTATTTCATTTATTCTCTTTTCTGAAGTGTTTCTGAAACAATATATATTATTTAATTTTACAAATCTAGAAAGTTTGTAAGTAAATATTTCCATTTTTAGGCTAAAGAGCGAAAAAGTGTGTATGGGCCACCGTACCATTTATTTTCTCATCGAAAGATGTAATAGAGAACCCACCTGCCAGACACGGCAGCCAAGCGTACGTTTGCGTTGTGCTGTTAGCATACTCCATAACATTGCAGGGGCGAGCCGGAGAAGTAACCATATACTGACTATATCCGCAAATAAAAGTGAATATTTCCATTTAGGACGTGCTAGTGTAGGTTTCAACGAATATTTTAACGAAATGTATACAAACAAAATAAAGTAATTTTAGAAAGCCATGCATTTTTTATGTCTTGACTTTAAAAGCACACTATAGTGGGATTTCAATTTACAAGGTAATAAATTACACGTAAAAAACCCATTATTAACATGATTTGATTTCTAACGATAATATTACATGATAAAGGAATGTTTATACATTTAAAAACACGTTTATAAGATTTAGTGCACAAAATATAGTTTAAGACATAGTTCTTTTAAAAAAAATTGTCAAACTTATTAAGGAGGTAGAGAAACTAGACATAAGCTTATAATTGTAATACAATATTTTAAAGGTTGTGAGCTATGTCCTTAATTTAAACACAATCGGTTGAATCTTTACCCTTTATTAAAATAATGTTTTTATCTAATTTTTCTTTTCTCCCAAGGGTCTTAATAAACGAGTCCAGGGGGTGCCATTACAATAAATATAAAATAATTATATCCAAAGGTTAACAATAGATAAACATAACTAATTACCTTTATAAAATTAATATTCTACTATCACAGGTTATAAATATTAACAAAAAAGCAAGTTTGAAAATGTGAAACCACATACCTATTGAAAGTGTGTGCATGTTTGTATATTTTTATAGCTAATAAAATGTTATTTCAAACCATTTAAACTAAACTAGGTAAACTTCTAATCCTTCCTCAGATAAAAAACAACTTGCAATACTTATTTCGTTCTTGCGGCCTCGAATAAGATTTGAACCAGGTCTTTCAGAGGTTATCGGCCAGCTACTGTAAAATAAACCTCTCGACCTAAATTGAGCCTCATTTACACTGCTGTATTCAACAATCATGATTCAGGACGGTTATGTTATTTATTTATTTATTTATTCAGTGTTTACAGGCCCGGTATCTTACAATCTTTAAATCCGGGCCGTTTTTCCACACAACTTTTACTTAATTTACACAATTTTAATATGAAATAAATAAATAAATAAATCTACGGTTATGTTATATACACACCTTTGGAAATATATATTTATATAAAAAAATAAACACATATGTATATTTTTCAACATACTATTAACCCGCTTCAGTGGCCGAATGGTCTAAGGTATACCTATCATGTTATATTGGCTTTCTGATGACGGGGAGACCGGGTTCGAATCCCGATTGGTTCTACTAAGGGTAGTTTCTCCACTCTATTTCAATGCAACTGCAGGTAGATTACCTCTAAAATGTTTCCTTCTTAATTCCTATAATATTAGAGTAAAACTATTATATAAGCGGATAACCTGAACAGGCAGTAAGACGCAATGTTAATTTTTTTTATTATTAGTGAGTTTTTCTTAAAATATTCGTTGGTAATAATTTGTTGAGCTGTAAAGTAAAAAAAGAGGTGTGTGTTTGTATTAATTTAAAACGTACTAAGCCAAAGGTCCTGTGTTCGATTCCCACGTCCAGGTATCTTTTTTTAATTTTCTGAAAATTAATTTAAAGCGTTTGAACTAATCGATATATTCCAACCAAACTAGGACCATTCACATATTCCTCATCACCAAGACACATCCGTTTAATATTTTCGTAGCTATTTTAGAATCAATATTTTTGAGCCAATAAACATATAGGTGCATTGATTATATTGATATGATTTAAGTCTACTAGACCATTTTAAGAAGCTATCTTAGTATTTAAGGCGTACCTTCTTAACTCAGACCGATACAATTCGCGATTTATAAACTAGCTCACAAACAAACTTATCTAGAAATACTAAGTTCTTGAGGGCGCCCCTAAAATAGAATAGAGATTAGACTCAATTATGTATTTCACTTCCTTAGGGATGTGGTAAAAGTATTGATACTTCACTGATATCAATATTTTCAATTTTTTTACTTGGGACTTTTGTTTTGACACTCTTACACATGAGTACTTACACCCCGGTATCGAATTCTTATGGAAAGTAAAAATCATATGTATGATTTGTGTGTTGTAATATACAATTTTTAAGCCCACACACTGATAGCCCTGATTAAAAGTTCCCGTTTTTTAAAGTTAATTTTTTCATCCCCGCATAACCTGTTCAGTTTATACGCATGTATGACAATTACTCTAATTGGATAGGATGAGGAAGGAAGTATTCTAGAAGCAATATACCTGCATTTGCGTAAAAGGAGAGTTTAAAACCATTTCAGGAAAAAGTACTTTAAGTAGACCCGACTGGGATTCGAGCACCCAATCACCCAGTCTTTAGTAGGTCAGTCTAACATGAGAGTGACGCCTTAAACCATTCAGACGCTGAAGAGGGTAAAGGTTCCTATGTACTTCGCTCGGAAATGAGCTAGACACATAATAAGGACTTAAGATTACCGTTTTGTAATTATATTTTATTATTATTGAATATAAAACATTTTACTATAATACATTATATCTATTTATTATAATAAAGATATTCTAAGGTTATAGAGAAAAATACATTAACATTTTTGAACTGAAGTAATTAAAATATATATATATATATGTATTCTGATAAAATAATCTGCTTATTCTTTCGACATTAATACCCGCCGTTGTCAATAATACTTTTATTTCTAGGACCCACCTCGGTGGCGTAGTTGGCTAACGCGCTTGTCGCGTTGAGCTCGACTGCTGAGGACGGGGAGATCAAGGTTCGAATCTCGGTCGGGTGAACTAGGGGTGGTTTTTCCTAAATGTTTTCCCCCTCTACCCCACGCAAATGCGGGTTCACTTCCTCTAATTCAACCTTCCCTATTCTAATCCATTTAGCGTAGTTAGTACTTAAAGCATATAACCCGAATGGGTAGTGAGACGCGGTGCTAAATATTATTAATATATATTAATATTATTATTATTTATTTCTAGGAGAATACAGTCACTACAAGTTTTTTTTTTACATATTTACAATAATATTATATATTATTAAAGTTTTGACACTTTTTTTAAAAGATAACATCCCTACATATCAGTTGACACTAGACGAATAAAGTTTCCACGGTTTTCTCGAACTCATCATGGCCGCAATGATAACGTGACACTCCCCAGAGTTTATTCTCAGGTTTAACATAACGGTCTCATTCAGATTTCACCACTCAGTTTTTTTTTTAAAATAATCATGTTTTCCCAAGTCTCAATTAAGGAGCGCCGACGTTTTCAGGCTGTAGTTCGTGACTTGTGCATTGGGAGATTTGGGACCAGCACCAATCATCGGTCCGACGCCACACCCACGTCGCCGCCATTAGCATAACGAGTTGCAGGCGTCTACCTGGCGAAGAAGAGACTCCCGCCACGGTTGTCAACTTGACAAACATGGCGCTATAAGCGTAGGAAACAGCTATCTTTTTTTTTTTAAGTTTTGTTTTTCACAGGAAAGTAATTCTGAGAGTTTATCATCTGTAAATAGTGTGGCACTTTATTTACCACACACACGTAATCGTGGACACTCAGACAAAGGCATCAATTTTATCTTGGCTGATTTTCAAGTAACGGAAGGGGGGAGTAGAGGGGGACTTGAGTTCGAATCAAAGGCGGGCGTACTGAGGTAATATTACCAACATGGTTTATCCCTCTACTTCCAAGCAAATATACTTACGCATCATCTAGAACCAGACTTTCTTTATCTCCAACCCATTAGTGTAAATATCTTGATATTCCAGATAGTTAATACGACACGGAGAATGAAAACAAACCCACAAACTAATTTGGATTCATAAATTAATTTTGAAATTATTCGTCCTGCTCAATTTTATTTCAAATTAATACAGGAATTAACAAACCCACTTCGGTAGCAAAATGGTCTAAGACGTTACTCTCTCCAAAGCCTGAACTCATGATACCGGGAAGATTAGGTTCGAGTCTTGTCGGATTTAATGAGGGTGGTGTTTCCGAAATGGTTTTCCACTTTTCCTCCGTATAATTTTGGATACACTTTCCCCAAATTCAACCTTCCTCAGCCCTAAAACATTAGAGTAATTGGTACACAGTCGTATAATTGAACAGGTAGTAAGAGCTGTGCTAAAAAAAATTAAAATACTGGAATTAATCTTCTTGAAATATTTTCTAAAATTATTATGATACTGTTTAAAAATGGTGAATCTCAAAAATAACACTTTGATCAATTTTAAAAAAGAATGTTATGTTTTGTACGAGGAAGAAACAAGTGTGTATTAATTGTTTACTAACATAACAATATTTCATCTTACTTTGCACAATAAATATGATGACGCATACATGAAGTAAAATCAAAAGCTTTGATAGCACAATCTTAAGAAATTTCGAGTGTTGAGAGTATGTGTTGGCTGCCCTGCATTTTATCCGAACAGAATCAAAGCGGGCGCGAGGCTACAGGCCTCACTAGCGCCCCAGGGGACAACAGCGCTATTTCAGCACGGACATAATAATTCTCCCGACTTGATATCGGAGATTGTAATTTGCATCATGTTTGAGTAATAGAACCAGGTTATATTCACCTCGTTTTTATGTTTATAGCAACATAAACATGATTTTTAAATTAGGATAATCTAATAGGATACAAACTGTGAACTCAATTTAGGCAATTATTTTTTCTATCCACTTCCTTCAATGGAGAATATGTAAATATATATAAAGCAAGTATTACTATAATAACGTTTTGATGTTGAAAAACCCTCATCTTAGGTGAAGTTACGACACATTAAATTAGCCTGCTTCCATTAAAAATATCTCCAATCAGGTTTAATAATATATGAAAAGCGTTCTTGATATATGGAAACATTTTATGAAAGAAACGTACTCCTCAAAAGTAAGTTAATTGAACATTTTTTGAAAGAGTTCAAGATATTAAGCTGAATCTATTTTTCTAATTAGTTTTATTTTCAAACAAAGAAATCATTTAGATTTGAAGATAGTTGCTGAGGGCAGAGGATAGATATGCAATTTTTATAAGCTCATTTATATCCTAGACTATTTAATGACTTTATTATTATTAGCATCACGTCTTACTACCCGTTCTGGTTATACGCACTTACGCTAATGTGTAATGGTAGGGTGATTGTGAGATGAGATGGAGAACCTACAGTTTAACGTGGGATCCGAACCACGGTGGAGGCCTGGCATTACACACATTCATAAGGTGTCTTGTCAGAGGTGAAGGAAGGGTTTGGTAATCGGATAAATCTGTGCCGGGACCGAGTATTGAACCCCGGACCCCCAGCACAGAAGTCTGACACCTTACCCCTATACTGCCAGGTCACCCTAATGACTTAATCTAAGAGGAAGGGATAAGGAGGCTAGTTAGAGTAAATGCACACTAATTAGCGTGGAGAGAGAGGATGAGAAAACTACAAGTGATAATTCACATAATATGACAGATACAGGGGGAAAAGAGAGAAAGTCCAAGTTTTAGTTCCAAATGAGTTAGTGCTGCCATCTGTTAAACAATCATGAGACCTTTCTAATGCAATTTAGATTTTGGTTAAAATAGATTTTTGTCTTACTTAAATTGATTTTTTAAAAATATTTGTTGGGATAATTATGACGTTTGAGATATAAAAGTTGTCATTAAAAAATGTGTGTAATTTGTTACTTCGCACCTTGAGGCCTGTACCCTTCATATTTAAAATACTCAGTGTACCCGGCCGTGATTCGAGCCCCGATTGTTACTCCATCGGTAATTCAGTCTATTGCAAATCTGATACCTTAGATCTATCTAATAATCACCAGTGAATTTGGTGTAGAAGCTATCAAAGAATGTGGTCGGAATAATTTCAAGAAACAAATGATAAAAAAAAACAATCAACTCAAGGTGGTTTTTCCCCTGTCCAAATATTCAAAACTGACAAAAGTATTGTATTTATATTATATTATAATGATATATTTATTTATATTTTCTATATTATATTTGAAATTTTTAGTGTCCTCTTCAGTATGACACAAGTTCGACATAATTGTTTAATTCAGTTACGGTTAGCTCCTTTTTAAATAATTGAAACAGATTAAAATCGATCTGACACTTTAGCTCAGTCAGAAGCATGTCTGTCTACTGAGCTAAGGGTCCCGGGTTTGATTCCCGGTATCGTTGAAAAATGTATTATTGATGAGAATATGGGTTTACCCTTTCACATTAATAAATTAACGATCGGGGACTTGTTGTTATGCCTTTTCTAGTCTTATGTTATATTATAAGGCATATGAAGCTACGACAGGCCTGGTAGTGGAAAATATATAGCTTGGATAGAATAAATTGAACCAGGCCACAGGCTGGTAACAGTAATGGATGTAAACTATCCTCTTCACCTCACACACTAATGCCAGTGATCAAGAAGTTTAAGGTGACTGGCTAGCAATAGACTGGATTACCAGTAACATAGTCAAGGCTTGCATCTTGGCCGCATACACAAGGGTAGTGTCCCATATGTGATCTATCATTGTGGCTTTTACATCCTCACTCCATGCTAGTGCTAGTGAATTTCCTCCAAGATACCCTCCGAAGCCTTGTGCTTTATAGAATATGTCACTAATAACTATGATGTTAAAAGTACTAATTTGAAACAAATAACATAATACTAAAGTGTCAGAAGTAACTCTGACACTAATAACTATATTGTGCCAACATTCCACTAAACCGTAAGAATAATAATAATAATATACATTTATTTAGTGATAAACAAAGAGGTACTAGAAAAAATGTATATCAGGAGAAATAAAATGTCCTTCCTCGTTTTCATTGGTACTGCGGTTTTCAAATAGAATGGTTCTATTTTGTGTCAGTTCTCATACTTCTACAAACGCTAGTTTCTACAATTTGTGTTAGTCTGATAAAATAAATGGTAGGAAATAATCGTAAAAACTTTCTCATATTGTGTATTATATCTTAGAAGAAATTTTCAAAAATAGGTTCTGAGCAAAATACCCTAAGTACCGGCATTTTTCCTTATAAAAATAAACACACCATCTTGTTAATCACAATAATCACCTACATAATATACAATTTAAACAAAATTTTCAAATATTTTTAATAAAATTAAAATTTCCAAAAATAAATCATTTGTAAGCTACCCTAAAACTATTTGTTATTTGTAAAAATAAAAAGTACTCTTATATATCATGAAAAACATTATCAGATTCCCAATTTGAATTAAATTTTCAAGGTTAATTTTCCAAAGATTCTATTTATTTTATACTGTAGTAAGTAAACTACCCCTAAATTAATTCAATTTTATTGATAGTGTTAAATAGTCTCCCGATACCGATTTTGAACCAAATGGACTAAAGCAATTTTTATAAATATCTAAATAAAAAAAAAACATGAATAAACTCCCCAAAACGGAATCTCCCCCCAAAAAACAATTTTACAATAATATTTGTCATGTTCATGTCAAACACTCCCTAGATATGCTTTGTAAGTAAAATCACTATAAACATTTTCAAAATAATTCGAATTTTCAAAAATTATTCATCAGCAAACGACCCTTTATCGAATCTTTACATGAAACTTAGTAAACAATGTTATGTCATGTAAAACACTGCTAAGATACCCATTTGGAATTAAATCTTTCACGCCATATTTGAAATATTTCAAGTGTTTGAAAAATCCGTCATCAGAAAACTACCCGTTAAGAGTGTTTACGCCAAAAACAAGCTAAAAGATTTATTTTTGTCAAAAAATATTAAGAAACCCATTTGGAACAAAGTCGTTTGAGCCATTTAAAAAAATATTCAAGTTTTTGGAAAATCAGCTATAATTAAACTACCATTAAAATAATTTTTGCCCAAATACCAATCATTAAGTGTTATTAGCCATGTCAAACAGACCCTAGATATGCATTTAAACAAGATCGTTAGAGCAATTTTCGAAAAATTACTCGTCATTAAATTAACCTTAATTGAAGGGCAAGGGTAAATTAAAAAAAAAGTTTTGTGTTAATCCCTATAATATCTAGATATCAGGTTTGAACAATATCCATCAAACCGTTCTGGATCCGTAGCTGGATACAGATAGGCAGACATGGGGACATACAGAATTGTAAACTACACTTTGGGGGGGGGGGGGGGGGGGTTCGTGTTCACATAAAATGTACAGATTTATCATAATATCGAGATAGATTTTTCCACTATCATAATACTTTCTCTTGATATGATAAAGTAAACAAATTGAAACCACAAATAGAGGAGTGGGTAACTTGGTGGTCTAGGGGTAAGGTGTCATGACTTCTATGCTGGTGGCCGGGGTTCAATCCTCGGTCCCAGCACAGATTTATCTGATTGCCAAACCCTTCCTTCACCTCTGACAATACGTGTATTAATCACAACTTGTGAATGTGTAGAATGCCAGGCTTCCACCGTGGTTCGGATTCCACGTTAAACTGTAGGTCCTCCATTTCATCTCACAATCACCCTACCATTACACATTAGCGTAAGTGCGTATAACCCGAACGGGTAGTAAGACACGGTGCTAATAATAATATAACAAGAAAGCATTGAAAAGTATATACGTATCTGATATATGAGCATAATTACTTAATAAAATAGGAAAAAAATAATATTAATTAAAAAAAAAAGAAGAAAGAAAAATAGTAAATATTTAACTATTCAAAACGCATTTAAATTATTTAAAAATAGAAAGCCAATAAAAATCAACAACAATAAAAAATAATAATAAGAATGTAAGTTTAAATATTTGAAGTAGCACGTCCATTTAGAAAATTAATAAACTCTTAAGTTCGACTTTTATTATTGATAAAAGTCGAATGCGACAAACCTAAATTTGCCCTATGGACACAACGGCCTATAAGGTTCACCTTGTAAGAATTATTGAAAGAAAACAATTTTGGATTTCGAGAAGCCTAAGAAGGGAGATGAATACAGGGTACACATTACGATTTCAATCACTATTAATTTTATATAAATCATGCCAAAATCATCATTGCACCAACTTTTACTATTCGCAAAGTAAAAAGTTTAGAAAATATTTTAATACGATTAGGCTGTGGTGAGCAAAAAAAAAAAAAGAGATATAAACATAAGAGGGGCATTTGAATTTTTATACAACTGTTATATAAACATTTATACTTAATTTTCTACCGATTATTAACATTAAATTCTCTTTTGGAAAATTGAAAAAATTTGATAAAACTTAAAGAAAACCTTTAATAGCAAACAATAAAGGAAACAATGGCCGTATCTTACTAATTAAGCTAAGTAAGGTAGCATTTAGAGGAAATGTATCCACATTCACCTACATGGAGACCGGGGAAACCATTTAGGTAAAACCACTTTCAGTACATCCGTTTTGGATTCGAACCACGACCTTCTCGTAGCCAGAAAACCAGGCTAACCGAGATTGACATTTAGAAAAATGCGGGTATAATTTTTTTACACTTTTTGTCTTCTTTTATTTAAACTTTGTTTAAAATAGTATATTCATAGATTCTAAAATTTAAATAGCTGTCAACCTTTTGAATGCGGATGAAACAAATGGATAGCAAGACAGCACAAGGACTTTTTAAAGTAATATTTCTCAGGGAAACATTCAAAGACATGGCAAAAACATGTCAAAGAGGTTTTTTTAAATTACAAATTATATATTTAATGTCTCACTGTTAATGTTAATTATTGAAATACGAATTTAAGTATTTATGACTTTATACATTTGTGCAAATGTCTTGTCAGTAATCATAGATGTTGACTGTTTATTGTGGCACTTTGTTTTGATAAACAAGCTAATATCTATTTTTAATTCTAACTTAAAAAATCAACCGATTCTTGACTAAAACAAAAATAAATTATTATTGTGTATCCAAGGAAGTTTGTGCAACGCATATTTTAATTTATGGTGCATATTGGTTTAAAATTTGCATTGCTATATTGGATTAAGAATATACAATGTTAATTTCGCAAATTTTGAGGATTTTGGCGGATACTTGCTTATTTACTTCCATCTGGCATGTTTTAATGTGCGTATAATTCACCATATTTATACACAGTATACTTGTTTTTTTTAGCGTTTCCGTTTTTAAAAAATGACTTGTGGTGCAGATCTCCCATTTTAAATTTTATTTTTATTATTTCCTTAGCACACGACCAACTGAAGGAGGCAAAGTCCGTGATAGTTTAGTGACAATTGTATAGTCTCCATAGGTTTGGTTCCTCGTTGGCTTGAGCTGTGGTTCAACGTTCTTCTGTTTGGTGTTTTATACGAAAAGAAAGTGCTAGTGAAATAGTGGAGAAGACATAGAATTCACGTATAACAATACCAGCGGAAGTTGAAAAGAAGTTGGCGTTTAAAATGTCCAAAGTAATGTACAAGTCTAGCTTTCTTTGCTCGACTTGCTAAGTTCGCGAGTCTTCAGCGTGCAAGTAAGGTTACATCAACCCAGACTCGTGAAAATATGTGTCCATTACAACCTGTGATTTAGAATGAAGCGTTTCTTTATACAAGTTGATTTTAACAGAAATAAAAACCGCCTGTCTACACAGAATAAAATATTGAGAAAAAAACAAAACTTTGATCTATTGTCATTTGGCTACTGTAAAATATAAATCCGTGTATTTTCAAAAATATAAATTAATATAAAATACTTATTGCATTAGCCTTTGGCGTGTGTATAATGTACCTTTGGAGGAGTTATTATTGAACCCAAAAGTGGTGATGCAAGGTAGGGACGATTTTAATTTCAAGATTAGTATATTTGATAATGTCAAGATTTCTTGATAATTTTTAAATTTAAAATTTTATGTTTTTTAGTCGTTAGTGTAGTCCTTAGTTTGTTGAGATTTGTATTCATATATGTTCATAATTTTGGAGTTTTTAGTGCATAAATCTCCTCAGCCTGGTTATCCACCTATCAAAATCTACAATTTAATATAATATGTAAAGAAAACACATATTTATCAGTAAAACGTATCTCAGTAATAAATACTTGACGCTAAAATTATTTACTTTTATTCCTACAGTTTATATACAACTGATGTTGGCATGTTTCATTTTGTTGTGTGTTTCTGGTGTAAATGTGTTGGTCGTAAAGAAGAGTTAAAAATGGCAAGTGATCACGCCCTTGCTGAGTGATGTTCCCTGTTGATGGCCCGGTGGTAGTGGGGGGCGGGGGATAGGGTTGGGAAGGAAGTGCCAAAAGATGACAACCAATTATTAGAGAGCGATTGCCCCACAGCTGGTCCCGCTATATAGCCTACACGTGAATACTAAGGATATTCTTCATCTACAAACAGTAATCAACCACTGGTATTATAGAGGAGTAGGAGCTGAAGACTTGCCATACATGCTGGCCAGAGCTTATCCCACGGTCAAAGTACCTGACGATGATTCGGGAGGATGGACTCACATTTCAGATGGTTGCATAAAGGATATATTTTTCCTCAGCGATATTATTAGTAGCCTGCAAAGTTTATTTTGCTCTTTCCTCATCCTTTTATTATCAGTAAGATTATTATTGGGTACGTTCAACATCAAAGATTAAGTGTCACTCTAGAAAAAGACTGGCATACTATCTTAGGATATCGGAGTTCAAATTCCGGTCGTGTTTCTGAGGGGGTTTATTTTTAATGATTTCCTACTTTCCTTCCATGTATTTATTTATTGGTTTTAGCACAGAATCTTACTACCCATTTGGTTTACACGCTTATGTACTAATTACTCTGATGTGTTAAGGATCAGTCAGGTTAATTAGGAGGAAGTGCACCGACATTTGCGTGGAGTGAGAGCGGAAATCCATTAAAAAACACACATCTCATTGCACCTGACCAGAATCGAACCCTGATCTCCCCGTCTTCATCAGACCAGTCAAACAGGAGAATGACGCGTTAGACCGTTCGGCCACTGAAGCGGGTCCTTCCATGTAAATGTGGGTACACTTCATCTGCTATTTAAACTTTCTCATTCTTAACAAAATAACGTAGTTATTACAAAAGGGTATAACTCAAACGGATAGTGAGACTCAGCGAAAAAATAACGACTTATTCCCAAAAGGAAGGAGTTGTTGTGAGGGTAACTAAGTATGAATACACAACATTTGCGTGAAGAGGGTATGTGGAAACCTCCCCTCCTCCTCTTTAAGTGCACCCATCCTACATTCAAACCTCGACCTTCCCGTCAATCGCAAGCCAGACTATTGCGATCCTGACGCCTTTAGATCGCGTGACCAGCACTGGAGAGGAGGGTCTTTCCATCCTTTACTGCCAGATGAAATCATTACTGTCGTCAAGAGATCGGAGCAATAAAAAAAAATCAGGTTTAATTCGATCGAGTCTGACCCAGACCGGGAACATGGCGGAATGACCTTGGATAGTACAAGAATCGGACAAGGTGGATCAACGAAGATCTTGCCCCGACCAGCTGGCCCCGATAGATATTTGCGGGGTGCCCAAAATCAAGGCGGTAAACTTGCTCGTACTGTAGCCACATGGCTTCTTTGGTGCTGACTGACAGTTTACAGCTGACTTCTGACAGTCAACATTTAGGTATATACCTAAATTTTGACAGTAAGACGTGACATCTTCTAAAAACATGTTTTTGCAGATCATATTTATCAGCGTAGGGATACATAATTTGGTCTGGTAACTTTTCAAAGCCATCAGCTCTCAGCTGTGAGCTGTCAGTCAACACCAAAGAAGCCATAAGGGGGGATGGAAAGGAATAGCAAATTTTTTTTTGTCAAAATAAATAAAATATTGTTCCAGTAGATATATAAATTTTAATTTTATTCACATGGTGATATCAACAGTTTATGAATATCTGGCATTATTAAATCGTCATTAAATGATAAACTTTTTAATGAATAAAAAAGTTGTCATTAAATTCTAGGTCACCCTTGACAGATATTCAAGAACTTTTGAGTTCACCATGTGAAGAAAATTAAATTCTTTGTTTATATTGGAGAATTATTTTATTTATTTTGTCCAAAAAAGTTTTTCTCTAAAAACTGTAAAAAATACCGTCCTTTTCTTGCGTCCCCATCCACCCTAATTTAAGGGCCGTATTTATAAGCTAGTCTCGGAAGTCATCCAATCTCCCAATGCACGAATAACACGTAGTTCAGCCTAGCGTCCAAAACTTGATTATATATGTGGCCCTCAATTACTACAGTGGATTTGGGATCCCAACTAAAATTGAAGACAAACATGTGTTTGCAGTTTTGGTTTCGAAAGAAATTAGACTTTTCCGTACCCTGAGTATGCGTATGCTAAGTGTAAACATTACCAAAAATATTAGAAGCGTAGGTACTTAGTCTTTAGTGAAATAACAATTATTTGTGCTGCGTGCTTTACTGCCTGCTAGGAATACCCTTTCGGGAATAATACCCATGGTACCAGCCGGGAATCAATATAGAGGCCCTTAAGTTAGTATCCAGCTGCGCTGACCAATCCCATACTTTTGTTGCCCCTCGCCAACTTTGATTAGTCGCCATTACGGTAACTACATTGCAATCAAGATCCATACCGGCAAATAGGCCAAGTCTTAGGTCCACGATTTACCCGGGAGCCATATTTCTAGACAAATTATGTAAATGTCCTTGAGGATATCTCACAGCAAGATCTGTACAAATTACCCACCCCCCTTTGCCTTAATGAATGGTCAATCACGCAGACAACCGGTTTACTTCAGAGCTGATATTTATTATAATACATTAACATAAGGAAGTTATGTTGTATATATATGTATACACACATGTATGCGAGTGTGTGTATATGTGTGTGTGTGTGAGTGTGTGTATGTGTATGCACTTGGCTTTAGTCACAGAATGTTTGCATGTTTGGATACGCAAATAAGTATTCTGCAAGGTCATTTCATAATAACTATTTATGCTTTGTCCCGACAAGGTGAAAGATGGCCAAAATACCATGTTTTATTACGGGCACTTTTACAACGTTTTACAAATAGAACTGTACTTTTCAGGCAGTTTTTTCACGTCATGGATAATTTCACAAATTTAAAGGAATACTTTACAGCTAAATGTAATGCCATCCTGAAAGAAAAGACTATCAAAATATACTATTAGTAGTATAGAAATAGCAGAAACATCTTTGTCAACAAGCAATTACCAGCTCCGGTGGTTGGGTGGTCTAACGCGCTACTTTCGCAGTATACTAGACTGCCTAAAACGGGGAGATCGAGGTTAGAATCTCAATCGGGTGTACTGAGGGGGATTTTTATTAAATGTTTTTCCATACTACCTCCACGCAAATTCGGGTATACGTATAACCTTCCTAATCTCTAAAACCAAGATAGTGTAACTAGTCATAGGCGTATAGCCCGTACGGTTAGCAAGATGTAGTGCTAAATAAAAGTCAATAAATCATAAACAGCTCATAGTAATTATTATTATTATTATTATTATTATTATTATTATTATTATTATTATTATTATTATATAACTACTCTAAGGACGAAAGAGGAAAATAATTGATATTAAGTAAGTGCACCTGCATCCGGATGGAACACCCCAGTAATGGGATCCATCTTTTCCTTTGTACATCGACCGGGGTTCCAACCTCGGACAATCAATAGTTCAAGAATATAACGATAGCATTAAAAACCAACTCAACTGGTGCTCCATCGGTTCCCTATCAACTCCTCAAGTGTAATAAATACATTTTAAAGAGAAGAGCGACTCCGGGGTGCAAGAGTTCAAGCACCCCAGAGTCGCAGATGCGTTTTTTAAAAAATATGCTGTGCGTCTTACTAGTCATACGTGCTGTCCGCATATTTACACTACCGGTTAAGGGATGAGTAAGGTATAATTTAAAGGAAATATACCCGAGTTTTTGGTGTAGGGATGGTGGGAAAATAATGTATGGAAAATCACCAAAGAAACACCTATCCAGGATTAGAACCCCAACGCGATTAACTCCTTACTTCTCGTTCCCATCGATGCGGTTCCCCGTTTCTTGAATATCACCATTCTAATTATTTATGTTTGAAAGTGAATAAAATTTAAAAAACCTAGATGGTATGATAAAAATGAGTGGAGTAAATAAATAAAGATATATTAAATTGAGCAAAAAAAAAAAAAAGAAGTTAAAATCATAAACACAATGTTTGTCATCAATAATTAAAACATAATAACAAGCAAGCTATACCAACCAGAAGACCGCCGCATTTTGGCAAAGCTAGTACTAACATTTGCGTTTAGAGAGTGTCGTGTGGTCATCACGACGAGCTCTACGGACATTAATCTCAGTTTTCTAGACCGGAAACACCACTTATTTATAATTTATTTATCCTTTGTCCCCGTTCTAGCCACTACTGAGTTAGCTCCTATTTTGTCCCCTTTCTAGAACCACTGCCACATAGCAAATCTGGAAGCGCCTGGGATCGAACCCGGGACTCATAGATATGTAGCCACTAGACCAAAGAGGCAATAGTTAAAAGGAAGAGATATTCAAAAATTAAGAAACGTGTAACAATTGAGAAAATATTAGTTATTTAATAAGTTTTATAAAAAAAATTGAAAATAAAATAAAATAGTATTCTCACTATAAGCTGCCCATCAGGACTTAATTTTTTAATATATAAGAGAGATACTACGTCATATTTATGTCATCATACTCTACTTGAACTAGTTTATATTGCTGATAGCCAGTACTGGCACAGAATATATGTCTAGGTGCGACCCGCTGACTCCCCCACTTATCCGGCGTTACAAGGCTGAAGGCGCTACCCAGCAGGAGTAGTAACAATGTCGCAGTTAAGATAAAATTACAGGCACTGATGTAGCGATACTATCTCATATATAATCTTCACGATACAACGTGTGATTCAGTGGGTCATGCTACAGTTCTCTCAGACTGAATCAGGCCCCCAGAATATCATTTCCTAGGCTAGTGGTAATATATTAAGGAGGCTGACCAGAAGTGGATTTACACTATAGGCCCACTAGGCACGGGCCTAGGTACGGGGGCTTTAAGGGGTGGCACATTTAGGAAAACATTATTTTAATTTTAATATTTTGTTTTTAATAAATTAAGTTTTCTTTCGTATACATATTTTCTCGAATACTAACTTCAGACCCCCCCCCCTCCTCCACATACATATGTCCTCCAAAACCTCCTAGAACCCTTGAAAAAAATGGGGGGCATTTTATAATTGTGCCTAAGGGCGCAAATTTTTAAATCCGCCACTGAGGTTGACTACAAATATAAAGTAACAATATTGGATTTCCAGGGGTGCCTTGAGTATTTAATATTCGTGTATGGGCATACATATTAAAATTCTTGATGAAAGGCCCTATTTATTATACCTAAAGGTTATTGACGGCATATCCCAAATTAATTTGAGAACGAACACAAAAAATAGAATTTATAATGTTAATTTATTAATTTATGAAAGCGTTTTCAATCAGTACGTTTAACAAAGTATTTTAAGCAAAGGCAGTGGTTCTCAAACTGTGGTACGCAAGCAGACACGACAATTATTTGTGTATGGCAACACTAATGGCTTCTCTACAACCAACACACCCGCTAGTCAGACTTGCAACTACGCAATCACAAGCATACTCGCAATTACACTTTCACTTAATACAAAATAGTCTATCTACAATAAAAAGTCATAAGACGTAATCTCAACCAATAGGAATTAAGACAAATTAAAACACTGAATAAAATAATAAATATACCAGATATCAATGGCGTGTGGTCGATTCTGGACAAAGAGAAGCAATGAGGTTACAATAAAGGGGTATGATAGACCCTAATATAATTAGAAACTCGCACTGGTCTTGTTTTTTTTTGTATAGTTAAAAGTATTCTGGGGAAGAAAGGAAAGGGGGTGACCCTAACAATGCATGGAATAAAACAAAATAAATGGTGATATTAGAAATATTACCACAATCATTAAATTATATATATATTTAAATAAAAATTGTAGTTATAACTTAAATTTAATAAAATATAATAATAATGGTCAATTTCGATTGCCGAAATTTTCTCTTGGGCTGTGGCCTGCATATGAGTGTGACCTTCCTACATTAGAGTTTGAATCCAGATTTATTCTACAAACCATTATCATTAGTAAATAGTAAGGGTAACTATATAGTTTTCCTCCAACTCAACATACCGATATTTACTATATACACTTTCAAAAAACTAATGATTGAAACGTCAAACTTTTTTATAGGCGGCCTGAAGATGGAGTGGGTTTGCACGTTTCAATTATTTTCTTTTTCTCATCAAAAAACCGCAACGAAAAACTACTCTTCAAAATATGACTTATGAATGAATACACAGCAGCTTCCACTGCTGTACTTGTTGACGCACTCGTCATTCTACTACTGTACGCAAAGAAACAAAACGCTTCCCTTGGAGGATCAAACAGGCGTCAATATTCTGTAAAACAAAACTAAACTTACTTTAAATTGGTAATAAATATGTTATTTTGTAGTAGAGTGCCTATAAATATATCGGTTAAAACAAACTAAATAATAAGATTTTAACAGTATTAGACGTACTATTATACACTAATCACGACATTAAGCTCATGCGCTAAAACTCACCTTGGGAAACGTTGCTTCCCCTTCCTCGATGAGGTCCGGACAGACCCGGAAACAAACGATTGTTGGGATAAAGAGTGAGCGAGATCAGCTGGCCGACCGGTCAGTCTGAGAAAGAACGGTTTACTCCGAAAGAAGAGCAGATACCTCAACATAGATGGCACTGAGTTAAAATAATGATCCCAAATAACAAACTAACCATAGATAGTCCTTATACAATGGCTGTGGTGACAGTAAAAATAAAATCGCAATAAACTGAATCTTGACCGAAATTTACCCTTGAAATTAAGTACAACTGAACCCAACATCTCCTGGTTTGTTTCAAGCATGCAGCACCATCCTTCTCACTGAATTTTAAGACTTTAAGAATATTGTAACTCTTTTTTTATAAATAAATAACAGATACTTAAAAAAAAGAATTTTTTACTGCTTTATCATTCCAAGACAAAGCTCCTCTATCCTAGTGAAATTTTTAATAGTTCAGTGGTACGCGACTGTTCCGTGATACACATGAGTGGTACGAGAAAAATAAGTTTGAGAACCACTGATCTAAGGGTTATTAGGAGGGTAGCTTAGAGGAAACGAATCTATATTGGCGAAGAGAGAAGCTGAAAAAAACTATAGTAAATATCCCAAATAATAATTTGTCCCCATTGCATAGGACAGGGATTCGAACTCCAACCTTATCGCCGATGGCGACCAAGTGTTATAAAAATATAAATGCCCTAGAATAGAACGCTCGGCCACAGACGCGGTTCTAAGTGAAAGGAGACAGAACTAGTTTTTCAGAAGTTCTAGATATAATCGCCGGAAATTGAGCTCGGGCTATTTAGATCAGTAGACCAGACCAGAAGGTGTTGAGATATTCTGGGTGTATAAACAGATTTAAGGTATTGAACTTGAGCGATTATGTTTTTCAAGATGGTTAGGGTTGTAAGTAATGTACTGATATTTTTCAGACACAGACAGCTAGGACATATTAAAGTAAGACGAGGAGCACATAAAAAAATCCAATGTAATTCTATGTGTGAAAAATACACGCCAGATAAATCTATATCATGCGTATCGTCCATATGAAGCGTTTTTACAGGAGACAGCTTGAATTACCCCCGGGCTACGCACCGACGCCTTACACGAAACCGTCACGGCATTCTGGGGCCGCACCGCTCTAACCCACGGTACTTCATAGAGTTCCATAAAACATTCTCCTTCGTCGCTGAATGCAGGCAGAAAAACAGGTCATTCTCCCAGTCTGAACACAAATGACTTGACGTCATCCCTGAGACGCTAGTGAATATTGATGGTGATGATAAAGAGCATTGTACCCCCCTTTCCCCTTGACAATGTAATTTGCCCACCCCCCCTCCCGCAATCACTATTACCACCTAAGATATCCCTTATCCGACGCAGCTAGATGCGCCGTTGTCATTCATCATGATTTTCTGTGATGATTTGTCTCACTTACCACTTTGGGTTTCTCATGTTTTTCCCAGTAGAGAATAATGAACCTTGATAGAAATGCACACAGTGAAAGACCACGGTCAGGGTCAATAACGTTGAGGCGTCAAGGGTGTTAGAGCAGCCAGACACAACGAATTCACTGTAATTCAACCAACATGTGTCATAGTTTGAGTTCTATTAGCTTTGTGATTATACAAACTTGCATTTGATAAAAGAATAAATGGTACGGAACTCCGCACAGACTTTCTCACTCCATTGTTTATAAATGGAGATAATTACTCAAAACTCGTAATATATGGGAAACTAAATAATATACACTAGCAAATCCGAACCAAAATTGAGTTATATTTACATAGAACATGTTTTGACTCCCAGTTTTGAATTTTATAATCTTATTTTTAAAGAATCAAAGTCCTCATTTGTATATTTGGACAAATAAAAAAAATTTATATTGGGTTTATAAGGGTCAACACTTCGTATTAAAATTTCGACCACTAAAGGTTAACATTTTCGACATTTTATTGGGTGTTGCACATCTTATGGTTGCCACATTTATATTAAATTCCTCATTTATAAATTTAGACCAATAAAAAAGCTAAATATTGACTATTGAGTCTAAAATGATAGAGATAGATCATTGCGGTACAAACATTTCCCCTAAGAGGTTAAAGAATAAAGAACACACTCGCAAACTTTTTAGAGACTTACTTATATTTAATTACTCTATGGCATTGGAGAATTATTGCGTTAAAACTTGATTAATATCTCTTTACAACTAAAGCTCACACAATTGTGTAAATATATTTGCCCATATCGAAGAAACTATTGGTTTAATAAAGATATATGTCAAATAAATGTTTTTTTTTTAGTTTTAATAGTACGGTTCTACAATTTTCAATACTGAGTTATTTAGTATATCAAATAGTTGCGGAGATACGGAAATTTCAGCTTCTGTATAGTAACCTAAAAGTCATTTTCATGTGAAAATGAAAATAGAAATTTTATTTATAATATTAATCAACGCCTAAATACGAATTTTAATCAAATAATTAGAGACAATTTTGAAAAAGTATATTTCTTCTCTTTTCGCCCTTTACTAAACCACTCTTAATTTTAGGGTTAAACAGACACACCGACAGACGGCGTTGCAAAAACCAATTTTTAGGGGTCCGGGGGTCATAAAAACGTCGACATTCATCATCATCTCGGATTAGATTTTTTTACGGTCGCAATACTTTACCTTTAGTGTTTGTAAAGTTTCTCTCTCTCTCTCTCTCTCTCTCTCTCTCTCTCTCTCTCTATATATATATATATATATATATATATATATATGTTTTTATATATTATATATATATATATATATATATATATATTTGTATATATATATATATATATATATATATATATATATATATATATATTTGCGCATCGTTCGAAATTATTGGTTTTATAAAAATATATTTCAAATAAAAGATGTTTATTATAATAGAGACTTACATATTTGAAATAAGTAATTTAATATATCAAAGGGTTACGAAAATATGATAAAAAATGAGAATTTACGCATCAGACCGGAACCCTTAGAGACATTTTGAAGAAAATTTGAGAGTGGCAATTTTGTTTGTAATATTTATCAATGCTTAGAAATGAAATTTAATCAAAATCGATAGAGCCGATTATGATCAATTTGACTTTTTTCTTTTCGCCCTTAAGTAAACTATCCTTAATTTTAGGGTTGGATATCAAATTACAAAAACGTCTCGGGGTAGCCCTATGAAAACCCCAGATACTAAGTTTTTGCCCAATCGGTAAAATAGTTTAGGCTCTACTCCAAGATACAGACAAACGGCCGCACAGACAGACAGACAGACAGACGGAAATTCAAAAAACCCTTTTTTAGATTCGGGAGGTCATGAAACGTCGAAATTCGATTTTTTTAAATATAAAAAACCCTTAATGCTAAAATAAATAACACATTGCTCAAATTTTCTTTTTTGATAGTTAAAAAGTCACTAAAAACTACTGATCTCTTCAGATAGGGCCCAAGTCACGAAATTTACGAAAACGATATGGATCTGAAATCCACCATTTTGAAGGTTGCTCTATCGTTTGACATTGAAAGGACATCAGTCAGACCACCATAATTGTGTTTAATCAGGGACTTTAGTGTTCTTTGCAGAAAGGGCTTTAGTGATTGAATGAAGACCTTTCCTCACGGAATTATGGAAACTCCTCTTGTTCGACTGAGACCCTTCCTGCGAAGAGCGATTGTTAATTCATTCAGCTTGCAGATAATATGTTCTTTCACTTTGGCAAGTGAAGTCGCTTTACATAATTTGTACAGTCGGCATAACATATTTACCAGGTAGATATATATTAAATTATATTTTTTAGTTATTCTTTTAGCTTGTAAAAAAGTGCTAATCTACTGCGAGTGGACTATTACTATTAGTAATGTTTGGTATGTTCTAAGTTAAGTATTGCTGATCGACTATTTAAGATAGTAAAACAAAAAGAGAAGAGCAGAATTTAAAGAGATGTATTTACATACAGGGATGCAGCGATTAAAAAAAAATACTACAGCAATTTTATTCAAAATTACTATCGAAAGGTTGTTTCATATGATTTTCAAAATTATATTTTTTTGAGGGAAACCTATAAAGGGATAGATTTTGGAAAATTTGGTTACACATTTATAATATTTTACGAGAAAGCATGTGCGGTTGTGTTGTATAATTTCTTTAAAAAATATTTTAGCATCACGTTTTAATCTATTTATTCTACCTATATAATTTTGTAAAATAAAATAATAAAACTAATATTTCACACATGTGCCCATTTTTGTTTGTGTAGGTCTAATATACTTTATAGTAAAACAACCAGAAATTTAAATAATTGTTCTGGGAAAAAATATATCTACAAAAAAGCTTCCAGAAATAGGTAAGTGTGTGTCTATAACATGTCATTGTCGAATCGGACACACTCGTATTTATTTTGATTGTATCCAGCCCGTGTACTTGAGCGGTTATCTCCGATCGTGGTACAGAGATACACGAGGGTTATTTGGAACGATGTCCCCGGACACGCGGGGGTGATATTGAGGTGTGATATGAGAAAGTGTGCCCCTGGGTCAGATGAACCACTCTCCCCCCTCTTCCTCTCACCCTTGTGATAGAGAGAGAGAGAGATGTGGGAGGGCAGATAACCACCCATATGTAGCAACCAATAAAACTCCTACCGACATGTTTTCGTGTATGAACCCCGAGTACAGTCTCTGCAATATCACATTGGGAATTTAACGTTATATGTTTTGAAACAGGACTCTGACATAATAGAACTTACAAATTGATTTACTTTAAAGCGTCAATGATGAAAATGCTATTTACCCCATCTTTGAGGGCGGAAAGTTGAATAGTTGTAGTCAGGTCAAAGAATTAACAACCTTATCACCCATATCAACAGTCTAACTGAGGAAATGTTTCCCAAACTGTGGTACGCGTAGCACTAGCTGTACGAGCAGAATATCAGGGGGTAATTGGCATTCCTATAGGTTTTATTAATCATAATATGTTTTATGATAATAGTAAGTATGATACAAAGTATTACAAATTTTGACTTGATGTCATTAACTTTTATAAGATTTTCTTTTCCACTGTCACGGCTTTGCTAAACTTATCACTTAAGCCTAATTAAAATTTAGAGCGATAGTTTATAATTTACAAGATAGAAAGTGTTTGTGTTCTTTATATTTATAAAATCACTGGAATACGTATGTTGGTTACCATGGTGTATGCGAATGGTGAAAGTTTGGAAACCCCTGGTGCAAGTAACTAGACCAAGTCTTGCAGAATTTTACCGCCTCCTAATAGTAGACAGGAAGTGGTCTGATTTTTTGTGTTGCCAACTTCTGAATTTGATTGGCAATTTTGGATATTGAAAGTTGTTGGTCTTTGGGCGGTTGAACAACTTCAGAGATAGCTGTGGGACTAATCTTGGTCAAGAAGGAAAATAAGGGAAATACAGTAGGATTTACGGTCGAATAGTCGGAGTGCCACAAGAAGAACATTTTATAGAGCAAGCCTTTTGTTATAATTTTACTTTATGATTGGTACTTCCCCGATATTTCATGGCATCCTTGGTATGAAACATCCTTATATGTGCTACTACTACTACCACTACCACTACCACTACCCCACCCCACACCACCATTACTACTACTACTACTACTAACTACTACTACTACTTAATAATAATAATAACAATCCAATCGTTGAGAGTTAAGGAAGCCCTTGAAAAAAAAAATATACATCTATTTTTGTAGTTAATATTGACTGCAGAAACACTAAATTAATTTTAACTAAAACAAGTATCACTTGTGGACTTAATAATTAAAAATGTATCAGTATTTTCACGGCGCCCCTCAGGGATCATCCTAACACCCACTTTAAGAACCTCTGTTTCAGAGCATACAACAAATAAATTAAGAGTAGCCAACATTATAAAAAGGTCACTATGTGTAATCTTATCTTTCAAAAGCAAAACCATCTGCCAAAAGTAGCAAAGTGATAACAATTTTTTTTGACGTATTATAAATAAACGAAAGTTTTTTGTTTGATGTTTAACATAATCTTTATCGACACAAGAATTACAAACTAACTTAATTTTAAACCAGACACAGCATGCAGTCTTTAGAAATTAATTATCAGTGTAAAAACCCCAATTTCACCCATAATCCATTTTTAGACAAGGCCACTTAGCACTAAGACGCAAGCGACTGAATTAAGAGGTCAGATTACATGAAAGTAGATCGAGTAGCTTTTAAAACAATAAAACAAAGGTATTCTTATAGCAATCCGACTATATTAGGGTATTTAATATATATACAACTTATCAATTCCGTTTTATAGCAGTCCTACTATAAGGTTTTCTCTTATAGTGATCTGAACATATTATAAAGTTATTCTTTAAGGGATTCGACTATATTAATGTTGTTCTTATGGTGATCCGACAATATATAAGGCTCATCTCAAAGCGATAGGATTATAATATACACTGTCTTGATCCTGTTTTGTTTCTTCTTTCTACTTGTTTATAGTGAGCTTTGAAGAAATATCAGGGGCAAGAAGTGTTGATTGGGCGGACAATTTGAAGAGGAGTGATATATATTTGTGGTCGAACCGTGTATCCTGTTTAACAAAGATCGCCAAATTTAAATTCATTGTAAGATGTTTAGTTTCCTCACATATTTTGGTTATTTTATAAAAAAAACTTTACACATAAATTCTTATCCACTATCACCCGCTTGTAATTCATGTCACCTTAGTAGTTTATAGATTTGCAATCTATTTAGTGAACTTTATTACAGCTATAGTCCTTTCTAAAGAAACATTTTAAAACTAATATTTTCTTACATGTTTCAATGTCCATGGCGGAACCACCATTTTTTTTTATATACATATATGATCGTTTGAGACGGTTAAATGACGCGATCATTGTGAAGGCGAGGAAGTAGGTGTGATCAAAAAAAGTCAACCAACGGTGACATTTGAAAGTGTATCATTTGGACGGGTGGTCTGACACTCCCACAGAAAGGGGACCCTGTGGAATATAAATACCCACTTGGGAAGGTGACGGTGGTGGGCGAGCCTCGTGCCTGCGTGTTCAATTTTACATATGGGCGAATGACTTTTTAAAATTGGAGTATTTAACGTATACTTCCTTAACAAACAGATCAGCACAAGAACTACAAACTAGCATGCATGGGCCCGGTACTATACGCCTAATACTAATACTCTCATTTCTAATTCCTAATAACTTGATATACGTAGAAACGTCGAAATATTACGAGACGTGTTTTAATAACTTTTACTAATCACGTTAAAATTAATATCTGAATTTTTTTTTTTAAGTTTATTGTAGCAATGTTTAATGTATTACTGTACACACGTGACATATTGAATATTTTCGCAAAATTGATTACTTCACCTTTTATATTTGAATAATGGTCAATTATGTTGATTTAAATGAGCGATATAAAAACTATACATATTTATACATAGTAACAGAGAGTATTGTTCTTTGCCTGAAACTGCCAGAAAAAATAGTATCAATTTCACCATCATAATTTTCTTCTTTATATTCCTATAACAAATTATAGTTTCCAGTTCAGAAAAAATACATCCCTCCACCAAAAACTGGTAAAGAAGAATAAAATATGCGTTTGATCTGAATATTATGAAAGTCAAATTGTAACCAAAGACCAATATTTAAAAGTTAATAGTTTTAAATTTATAGATAATTTTTATATCTACCCATTAAGTTAGAGTAGCTTATTAAAAAATATATTTTTAGCCAAAAAATCTTTATGTTTACCGACTATTAATACGGAAATCCAATTATTTATCCAACCAAATCCAATAATTCTACTCACCATGGAACCATGATTTTCTACAGATTTGATCCACCCCTTTACTGTGAGGTGGAAGGGAACGCGATAAAAGGTAACTATTTTTAATGTTTTTATATCAAACTATTTTTTTTGGCCAAAAATAAATAAAATACTACTCCAGTAAAAACTTAGACTTTAATTTTCTTCACTTGGTGACCTCAACCATTTTTGAATATCTGTCAAGCTTGGCCTGGAATTTAATTAGACCTACAGCTTTTTTTTCTTCATTTAAAAAGTTTGTCATCTAATGGCGCTATCCTCATGACGGATATTCAACAACTTTGTGTTGAAAAATAAACTTTATGTTTGTACTGAAGCAAAATCTTATTTATTTCGTCCAAAAAAAGTTTCGCTATCAAAACTGCAAAAACATTGCCCTTAACTCACGTTCCCTACACTCACAACCCCCTTTCCCCAACATCGGGGACGGGAATATACCTCCTGGTAGAGGGGATTCTTTATGATTGTTATTATTTACATAGCACTTGAGGAACGATAAACTCCAATCACTTGAATTATAAGTTGAAGAGAGACCCGCTTCTGTGGCCACATGGTCTAAAGTGCTACTCTTGCAATAGACGGGGAGATCTGGGTTCGATCCCGGTCAGGTGCACTGAGGGTGGTTTTACCTAAATGCTTTACCACTCTCACTCCACGCAAATTTGGTTGCAATTCCCCTAAATTAAACTTTACTAATTACCAACACGTTAGAATAATTAGTACATAAACGTATAATACGAAAGAGTATCAAGACGCGATGCTAAATAAAATAAAAGAGAACATCTACGGCAAGGCTTAAAAAACATATGTCACACGTGACCAGTGGGTTAATGCTGTCCAAAGCTTATCCCCCCGTCGAAAATATTATTTAAATAAAACTACCAAATGAAATAATTATTTTAATTTCTTGAAAAATGGTTACTATTTTTTTTTTAACAAAATCATTAATTTCTTTCGGTGTGGAATGTTTAAAATAAATAGTTTGACACCTTATATTAGTCAGAAGCGTATCTGCATACTGAAATAAGTGTCCTGGGTTCGATTCCAGGCATGGCCAATTTCTTAAAATATTGTTGAGATGTGGGTTTCCTTGTCACAGTGATGGATTGACAACCGCAGGGCTGAATATTGTGTTTGTTCTATATTTAAATTAGTTTATAACCCCATATTCTGATATAATAAGCCGGTTTAGAAAGTGCATTTTAAATACCTCAAATAATAATATTATAGGTAGCGTGCAATTTCTAAAATTAACTTATTCACACAGTAACATTTTTCAAAAACCATGCCTAAATATATTTCACACGAATCAGATAGCTGACCATGTTTACAAAAGAAGGTACGAATATGTCAAAAGTTGACCCAGGATAGGCAAAAGTGGAAACTGCAGAAAACCACTCGCAATATTGATAACCTAATGATGAAATATAGTTCCTAAAACTATTGTGTATTCTATCTTTGTAAAATATTTCCTACAATACCACATAATATGGTTGACCTTGGTGGTCTTGGGGGTAAGGTGCTATCCTCAGGACCCGATGTTCATTGGTTCAAAGCCAGCCGGTGTCGACGGATTTTTCTTGAGCGATAAAATTCCGTAACACAACTTCCTTCGGAGGGGAAGTAAAACCGTCAGTCCCATGTCGATTGCGGCAAGTAAAAGAACCCTGGAGGGTATGTAGAAATACCTGGTAGGCCCTTTCGCTCTAGCTCGTAGAAATACTTGTGTGTAGATATAAATCAGTCAGTTCAGAAATTGAACTTTAAATACCTCAAGTAAATGAAAAATAAAATAAACACATAATATAAGTACTATTGGGAACGCGCTCTCAGTTAGGTTAGCCAGCCTTGGTCCAGGACGTACCTGTAGATAGAGTGGTCAACCACATGTCTATAGAGTATTGATTCGATGTCGGGAAAGTAAGTAAATAGAGTAGTATTTTTATATGGTTTGGTTTTATTATTCATGTCTTATGATTCCTTACGCTCGGGATGGGTGTTTGTTAAGTTTTAGTATGTGTCCTAGATTAGTTTGCAGGTCGTGTGCAGATGGAATCATGTGATTAAAAATTGCACGTTTACCATCCTGAATATTGATAGTTCTAACCATTTCGTTCTTTGATCACTGTTTAATCGACGTAATGAAGAAGTAACTAATATTGTTGGTTGAGATTTTTTGAGAAAAAAACAACATAAATCAGACAGATAGATAAGTTACTGGATTTACTACATTCATGTATTGATGCGTTTAGTAATATGACCCTGCAATTGTCACTTTTGATAGATATTATCAATATATATATATATAATATTATATATATATATCAATTTATGTATATTTTTTATATATATATATGTATTGATAATATCTATATAAATATACATAAATTGATATATATATAGATAGATATATCATATATATATGTGTATATATATACTATATATATAAGTAGGGCCTATTTATAACTATATATATAGGCCCTATTTATAACTATATATATAGGCCCTATTTATTTATATATATAATATATATATATAGAGAGAGAGAGAGAGAGAGAGAGAGAGAGAGGCCCTATTTATATTTTTCAAACCGCGTCTTACTACCTGTTCAGGTTCTACGTATATATAAGTCCTCTAATGGAGTAGAGATGAGGAAGGAAGCATTTGTGAGGTAATCTACCCGTATTTGCGTGGAAGAATAATAGGAAACCATTTAAGGAAAACCATCCTCAGCAGACACGACCGGGATTTGAACCCTCAGATCCCCATCGTCTTCAAGTCAGTCTACCACGAGAGTGACGCCTTAGACCATTCGGCCATTGTTGCGGGTTATAAAAACCTATAGAGTACACCATGAATGTAATAAAATGTTGTTAACTTTAGCCACATAAAGAGTGTATTTGTATTTTATAGGAGGTCCTTCCTAAGAAAATCGGACTTGTTTATTTAAATAGTCAATAGTCTCATCTTATCTAGTTTTTCATTGACAGGGAGGTCGGGGTACAAATCTCAACCTGGTGTATTGACTTTTTTCCCTCAAGTGATCTACATTCAATCCATGCACATTCTAACACAATCTGAATTAAACCTTTCTCACCCCTACCACATTAGTGTAAGTATGTGAACAGACCAAACGGGTAGTAAGGCATAGAACATGAAAAAACAAAAAACAATGGATATATCCGGACTACCCGTCTAAGCAATTTGCATTTAACTACACTAATGTTATAGAGATAAGGAAAGTAGAATTTAACGCAAATGTATCTGCATTTTTGCGGAGGTATAATGGGAAATCACTTAGGAAAAAGTATTTTCAGTACAGCCGTGCAATATTCGAACCCTATCCACTCCATCACATGTAAACCAGGATATATGAGCTTGACGTTTAGTCCACCACTCCAACTATGCCTGTAGGTTAATCAGGAACAGTATACGTTTAATCAATTACATCAACGACACGCTTCAGTGGTTCTAAAAGTATCATTCTCGCGATATACTGTAATACCGACTAAGGGAAGATCGGTGTTTGAATCCTGGTCGGGTGTATTGAGGGTGATTTTCCCTAAATGGTTCTACACTCTCCCTTCAAACAAATTCGGGTACACTTACTTCATATACAACCATAATCATTATCGTAGTTAGTCCACATGCATATAGCCCGTACAAGTAGTAAGACGCGGTGGAAAAAAAGTTTTACCCATGAACAGAACTAAAACTTTTGTATAATTTATGACGTGATTATTTTATAATTATTTATTAAAGAATATACTCACCAAAACATTAAAAAATATATAACTGTAAGTTAATGTTGCCAATATAATACTCGAAACGTAAGCTTAAGTTTTGTTAACATCATTTTTATTATGCAAAACTCCAGAGGTAATGCCTATCAATAATTCACGATAAGTTTATAAATTTCTATTAGAAATACGAGATAAATTGACTGAAATTGTCTTCACACAATATAACACGAGGATCAACAGTTATCATTGACTCGAACTCGGTGGTCTTGCGGTAAAGTACTCACCTCAATACCCGATGCTCGTGGGTTCAAACCCAACTGGAGTCGACGGAATTATCTTGAGCGATACAAATCCATAGCACAATTTCCTTCGGAGGGGAAGTAAAGCCGTCGGTCCCATGTCAATTTTGGCATGTAAAAGAACCCAGGAATGTATGTAAAACACCTTTTCCGGCAAAAGGTATAGTAGGCCCTTTCGCTCTCGCCCATAGAAATTCTCATGTGCTGATATAATTTTTCGGTTCAAAAAGTGCATGTTAAAGACATAAAATAAATAAAATGTTATCGTTGACTAAGCTACAACATATTTTACATTTTCTACGAAGATAAAATTAACAAAATGTCATAAATGTTAATAATTAAATACAAAAGTGCAACTTAGCGCGGATACCCTCTAGCCTATACATCGATGGCAAGCTATTCGTTTTATCGCATGCAAGACATCGCAAACGTTTTTCACAAATATGTTTTTTCTTTAGCCATGAGAACAAAAAATAATTAATTGCTGAGAGCTAATAAAATAATAATAAACCTCTCACAATACAGGCGAAGTGTCCGTATCTCAGCACAGAACTTGTTAAATATCTCCGAGCTAGACATGCAAACCTGTATTTCCTTTACTCTAAGCCGGTTACGACGCATTAAACCTACTGACATTTGCTTGAATATTCAATATAATATATAAAATCTCGGATAAGTAAAAAACTTGGCGATATTCTCAAGTTTATAAAGAAACCATATATTGGTCTTTTTATGTTCCCCGTCAGAACTATCCCAATATAACTACACTAATGAAGCACTTAAGAAATATGTTTAGCACATTGCAATTTTTGGGTTTGAAACATGGACCATTCGTGCAACTCAGAAAACTATTAGAAACATTGAAATGAGTTGTAAGGGATAATTTTGAAGTATCATGGATGAGATGGTACTATTATATTATTATATTATTGCACCGCGTCTTACTACCGTTCAGGTTATACGCCTTACGCTAATGTGTAATGGTAGGGTGATTGTGAGATGAAATGGAGGACCTACAGTTTAACGTGGAATCCGAACCACGTGGAGGCTGGCATTCCCACATTCACAAGATGTGATTAATACATCTTGTCAGAGGTGAGGAAGAGATGGTATCAAATACAAAAAGTGGTAAGGAAAGCAAATGAAGAAAGGAAACTTTGGAAAGGAATACATTAAAGAATAGTTAACATGGTCGGTCATATATTTGGACATGGTAGTATGACGAAGATAATTAAATAAGTTTATGTGGAAGGAAGAAATTCAAAAGGGAGACCAAGACTGGAGCACATGAATTAGATAGTGTTCGATGTTGGCAGAAGAAGATACAAACATATACAAAATTTGACCCAAGATGGGCAAAAGTGAAGAGCTTCAACAAATTAAACGGAAGATTAATGAAATGATGAAGAATGAGGAAAGTGGAATTTATAAAATAATCACTTTCACTCAGTACACCCAGTTAATATTTGAAACCCGACCTACAGGCACAGCCACAGGCAAACCAGACTAGAAGAGCTAGGACGCCTTTATCAGAATTCTCACAGACAGAGGTCACTCAATTCTAAAAATCTAGATCTATTGGTAAGAGTAAGAAAGTGTTTGTAGAAAACAAATAAACTGCCACATCAATAATAATAGTCAAATACGCATCGGTAGGAGCATTGACTAGGTCATTAGTTTCTTCTGGTTTTCCGGTGTTAGAAAGCTCATGGTTCGATTCCCAAACAGGTGTAACCAAGTGTTTAAAAAAAGTTTCTCCCTATTTCTCCACGAAAATAAAGGTACTTTACTCTAAATTATACCGTATTCACCCCTATTCCATGAGTGTAAAATATGTCAATAGCCCGAATAGAAAGTGTAAAGTAAAATTAGTAGTTAAATGGGGTTGAGAAAATCCATCACGCAGATCATTAATATTTAATGAGTTTTCGATTGATACCTTTGACACAATAATTAATTCCAGCTTAAGTGGGTTTTACATTAATAAAGGTAGGTAGGCCTACTTGGTAAATGTAAACATAATTGTATTCAGTGAAATTTGAATTCAAGTTTCAATTAAAAATAAAGGACTGATATATATACTTTTGCTTGTTTGCTTGGCACTTGAATCGACTTGAATTGACTTGAAGAACACTCGAAAAGTGTAAACAAAAGTCAGTAATAGATTCAAGACACAATGAGTGAAACAAATATTACTGGGCATTTTTAACTAAAATAATATTTTGTTTGTTCCTTGGTTGAATATCTTAAATTGTATATGTGTGCTTGATTTGAAGATTTTAATAAAGGCTATATCATAAATATCGCCCGGGATTAAATGTGGGCTGATCAAGATACATGTTTTTCCTTAGAATCTTACAAGAATTTGGTAATTTTATCGAAATTACTAAATAAAATATGTAACATATAACTATTTAAAAGGGTTAGAGTAAAATCAAGGCAATTAAAACCATATTAATTCAAAACGCATATAACTTTCTACTGACTCGATTGAAGCCATTAATTCTTGGTATTTCTGCTTGAATGTTTAATTTCCGCTTGATATTATGTAAAAACTAAAATAAAGTTCAAGTGTAAATAAATGTATGTATCTACATATCTGAGTATTTATGTACGAGATTGTTTTATGGTACAAGGAGTATAAATGGAACAGATGGGTTTGATTTGAATCGAATCAGTTTATTGCCTGTAATTGGCCCCGTTTTGTGGTTTAGGGCGTAATGTCTTATTTAACACAGTGGATACATTGTAATAGAGACCTGCGTGATGGCAATAAACATTGACAAAACATGTTTCATACGATACATTTAACATCTTTATCGGTTGAAATGTCAAAGTCTGAGAGAGGCGTGGTCAAGATTGCAAACGTATCTGTATTTTACCCGGAAATACCTGCTTAGTCGAAACATATTGTCGTTCACAGTGAATGGTGTTAATAGCTTGGTTGTGTGATCTACATTGCTTGTTACCTAGTGTCTTATCTACTCATTCCCTGATTCTATTTATTAAGGCGGCTGTTGTCCCCGACAGTGACAGCGGCCGTTGGCCTTAGCGTTCGTCTTATTCCTTAAAGGATCGGCTACATGAAGACGTACCGCACAGCATGTTCCCAGTGGAATGCTATCCATGGTTTTAACTGCAAGTGGCTACACGGTCCGCACCGGCGCGGACGATTCGTCGAGAGAGCGCGGTGCGGACGGTGTAGCCACTTACCACAGGAAATAAATGTTCGGGAGCTTCCGAACTTTGTTTTCAAACTAACTCTTCAGCACTGTAGGGATGGATGAAACAGTGATTTTACGATATCGGTGATTACAGTGACCTTGATTTTAAAAGAGAATGATTTATATCAGTGATTATTCACAGTGATTGGCAGTCACTGTGTCAGTCTTTCACAGCCGTTGCACGTGTGACGCTGTAGTCCTTGTTTCCAACATAACGTACAAGATAAACAATATTATGTACAACAACTTATTGAACAACAAACATTCTTCTTTTTAATTATTAGCTAACTTCAAACTATATTCTTCGTAATTAATAGCTAACTTAATTTTATTAAAATAGGCGAAAACCTATGCAACTAAAAATTAAAATACAAACCTATTTTAAAATAGAACTTAGTCTATAAAGAATATACAAATTGTTTTCTTAGTTACAATAATCTTATGCTTGGTTTAATAAAGTGAACTAGTTAAAAATCCTACGCGATGTTATTGTAAATAAATCCACTTTAGGGAGATATGGCTACCAAAATACAAAATGATCAAGTAAAGGCCCTATTGAAACTGCGAATGGCAACAACATGATTGTTATGAATTAATAAGATAATGGTTATGATTTTTAATCAGCATTTCATAAAGGCAATATTAAACTTATAATTAAAGAAAGTGTACGTTAGATACCTCAATAACTTTGTCTTTCATTTGTTTGGTTTATGGTTTTTTAAAGGCTTAAGCCTCTTACATCTCGTTTTTTGTTTATGGGATCAACCCCACACTGTACGTCTTCTCTTTTTCTCCTCCTCTTCCTGAAGACAAAGAAGAAGAAATTCCACATCACTGATGGAGCTCGAACAAGTAGGACATTGTTCTTACATGGCTTCTACAACACTACTCTCGATGGCAGGAGTGCAGTGGCGCGCGCATTTATTCGGCTCTCGGGCTATAACATGCGGTGCGGTGCGGCTCGTGTAACCACTTGCTAGAAAATGCGGTGCGGGTTGGCTCCATGTAGCCATAGCTTAACACGGACAGTGCCGCCGGCCGCTTTACCCAGCGTATCAGCGTATCAGCGACTTATGTCCTTAGCGTCGACAATGGAAGCGGCCACTGTTCTTAGAGCTGACACTGCCCACAGCCTTCGTCCTCAGCGTGAACACTGTCGACAACTGTCCTCAGTGCTGTCACTACCAGCAGGCGTTGTCCTAAGAGCTGACATTAACGATAGCCGTTTTCTTTAGAACCGGCACTCCCGAAGACCATTATCATTAGCACTGACACTGTCGGTGACCATTGTCCTCAGCGCTGACACTGTAAATGGCGAGTGTTTTGTAAACAAAAGACAGCGCTGAGAGATGGACTCCCCGGAAGTGTGTTCCTGATCTGGTTACGGTAAGGATGGCCATGAAGAACGGTGGAAGAATGACTGGTGTCCGCGAGCGTTTATGTTGTTTAAATCAATTGAATGAAGTGTCGAGCGGCGATCCGTTAGAGAAGGGCAAGTCATTTTGGGCTGGAGAATTACCCAGGGGTCTTACTGCGATGGGACCGGCACGGCATCTGACACTCCTCCCTCACCATTTGCGGGGCTTGTTTGTTGTTCCTGTATATTACTCTTACTGAAGAAAGGGTCGAAGAGGCATTACTCTGATTAAGGGTCCCGGACCTGCCCTCCAGGTGCTCTAGTCTAAAGTATTATTTTATGGATATTGATAAAATATGTAAAAAGTGACAACTACAGGTGACACGACCTGACGTATTAATAAGTGAAAGTAGATTTAATGGCTTTTCTATCTGCCAGATAAGGCTCTTCTTATAAAACTATATGATCTCATTTTTTCTTCTCCTCGAAGATTAATTTTCGGTAAACAAAGACTTGAAATATAAAATACACCAGTAGGATTAGGTATGCTATAAGGACTTTTACCTTCAAATATGAGTTTTTTTAAATCTTCTGTTAGAGATTCTGATGTCTGAATCGCTCAGCTTAATTGATGACGCGTTCAACTAGCCTACTGAACTAAGGGTCAAGAGCTCGATTCCTGGGATCACAAAAAAAAAAAAAAAATCGTCGGGGAATTGGGGGCTTACTTTCACAGTGATGAATTAATGATTGGGAGACTGGATGTTTTGTTTGTTTTAGAATTAAGTTGGTTTGTAATTGATGTGAAATAAGTAGGTTTAGAACGTGACCGTTAATAGCCTGACTTTAAAAAAGATAAATAAGTGACACGATTTTTAAAATGTATCTTTGATATCCTATTCCTGTAAGTTTGTTTGTTTGTTTGTTATCAGCCTTGAGCGTAGAATGGTGAAGGTTAATGGGGATACGGGGATTATGGGGGGAATTTTATATTCAGTTCACGATAGGTTTTTACCTGGATGACAGTTCGAAAATCTTATGTTTAGGTTTTGGGTTGCCAACACTTGTAAAAGATCACAGTTTTGTTATAAATGTAAAGATCTTTAATTACCTGTTATATATTACATTTAAAATAACGTAAACTTAAGTTTTCTCATACTATATCATTTTTTTAAAATAATTTCTTTTTATCCAACTCGAAACAATATTTTAAACACAATTAAAAGTACTTATTTTTCGTTTTGGAACGTTACTGATTTTGTGTAATATAGTGCACACATCAATATCTTTTAATACAGGCATCGTATTTACTTGGAAAAGAGAAAATTGTTGTCATTTTTTACATATAATAAATGATTTTATGATTATTTTATCGTATTTTGAAATATTTAACTGAATAAAATATTTTCAACTGCGTGACAGCATTATTGTAAAAAACTTATTTAGCGTTATGTTCAATCATATGGTTTAGATTCGTCAGTCGCCATTTTAAAGCTATGTTCGTCAGAAGTTTTTGTGAAAGTGGTGTTAATATTTTTTAAGGGGAATAAAACTATGAATAAACTTTGTGTCCGACCCCAAATATATAAATAATATTGGCCTAAATTACTGTGGTTAACTATCACATTAATATATTATCATCTGTTTTCATTACAGTCATCCAAAGTGATAGATGTCAGCTGTTGGCGTAGTGATATATTAGGGATTACTTCTAGTAACATTTCGAGCTGTCATCCAGGTAAACTTAGGTCGTGATGACTTATACGAACCCCCATATTGAGGGTCCATTTACAAACGTATACAAGCTTGAAAAAGCTATGATTTTTTTAAATCTCTTTTACCGTTAATTTTATATGCCACTAGCCAAATGCTAAATAATTATTATTTTAATATTCGGCTGCAAGAATTGGGCTGTAAGATACATTATTTAGTAATTAATTTTGTAATACTAGATTTGTCAACATTTCAAATAACGGATTAATATTGGTAGGCCTACATTCAACGGTATCTGAGAACAAAGGGCGTTTCTTGGAATGAAACGAGTAAGAGGATCTCAGAAAAAGAGTGAAATATTGTTGTTTATTAACTTTTAAGATTATAATTGAGGAATACACACACTAGTTCCCCCTCCTCAGTAAATATAATTTATAATTATATAAAAACGATATTGATTATTGACATATTACATTAACTTTCTATTGAGATCCCATTAGGGAAATTAGCTTTCTACGTCCTTGTTATTTGCCAGTGATGAAGTTAGAGCGAGCGAATGGAAATAAACAGATTTTAAAAGCGTGTACTTCTTTATTGATAGCTTAACAAGCCAACAACGTGAAGGTGTGAGTGTTTATGGAAGAATCTATAGTCGATAAATTTCTCCCCGCGATAACTATTCATCCGGCCGATAGAACGTGCACAGTACGATGCTATAATTACAGTAACAAAAGACCGGCTGAGTAATTAATGCACGGGAAATTGGTTCAGGGTGCTCTGATTGAAAATAAAAAAAACAAGAGATGAGGGTCTAGTAAAAATGACCGTGTATTTTTTTAATACCCCACACGAACGATGAAACCACCTCCATTCTGCTAGAAAAAAAAAAGAGATAAATTGACTGCAAAGCTTGGGAAGTAAATTGCGATACGACCACGAAATTACAACAAAAATGATTAGTTAAAAATACCGTTTTAACATAGATTGATACAGTCTTTTTTAGGTATATTCACATTTGAGAGTAGTTGACACTTTCAGTACAAGCCCGGGTGGGAACGCTGATAAAAATAGTCACTTAATTTTAGTCTTATTTACCAGTAACTAGCAGGTCAAGATTAGAATTCTTGTTAGGTGTCCAGAGGTGTTTTATTCTAGATGGTTTTCCTACTCTTGATTCTTGATTTCTTCAGTTATTTATTTCTCATCCCTAGTAAATATCCGGTTAGAAAGACGTGAAGTTAAAAAAAAACTTAGTGAAATTTTCATGAATTATGCTAATGGGATAGGGATAAGAAAGATAGAATTTAAGAGGGAATTTACAAGCATTTGAGAGGAATGGAAAGTTGAAACCAATGAAGAAAAAAAAATCTTGGTACAAACAACTGGGATTCGAACTCAGATCTCACCATTACCAGTAATTCAGTTCAATACGAGTGGAGCGTTAGACTATGCGTTCACAGATGCGGGTTGTAGCATAAATGTTTAAACTATTATTGCTTCCATCTAGTAATAATAGATCCAGAGCAGCCCGGTCCGAGCCCCCTTAAAGCAGACCTTTATCACGAACGGCCTTATTTTATCATCGCCCGCAGCTCTTGCGTGCAAACAGGCGGCAAAAATAACACCCAGCGTGGATGTCTGTCCCCACGCTGTTTGTTTGCCTTTCTTCTTTACAAGCGTGTAATTTCACGTGTGTGTGCTCTACAAGGTTGACAACATGTGACACACAATGGCATGGACGTATAGTCAAATTTTCATAAGCAGAGCCTTTTATAAAATATACACTTTCTTTTGTGATCAAAATTGATAACATTCTTACCATACAATCAATGTTATTTTAGGTATTAATAATGTTTATCAAAAATAACAGCTGCAGATAATATGTCTTGACGTATGAATACGTGAAAAGTAGATAATAAATTTTAGCAGGCATGTATCTTAGTACAATTAGGCCTATACTTTAGATAATTTTCAAAAAACAAACCTTAAACTCACGTCCATTCCCATTCTTGACAAGCACCAGAATTAAACTGTAATTATGACATAAAAACAAAAAACAAACGAACAGCTCAAGATACCAACAGCTATAAAACAACACACCCAGTTTTGAAGTCTAAAATCTTATAATTAGATGACAGGACGAATTCATAAATAAATAATAGATATTTTCCTCAGTTCTACTGAGTATAGAACCAAGGTCCTCCGGATAGAGTAGGGACCGATTACATTAAACACTAAACAACCAATATTGACACGAAAACAAGACTAACAATAATGTTGTCATAACCAAGCTTAGAAGTTATTTTGGCTGTCGAACCTTTTGGAACAAGTCAGTCCGGCTAAGTAGGGGCTTATTACATGGATTAACGACAGACGTTAATGCACTGCTTAGTAGTCCTATAAAAACACACCATCCTCCCCCCCTTTCCACCGAACCCCCCAAAAAACGAACGAAACAACTTGTTCTTCTTCCTTTTAGGACCGATAGTTTGGTCGACGTGTCTTCATTAGATAAGGGGGTGGTCGAAAGTTGATCCTCTAAAAAAGAATGGTGGATCACTATGCAGTCTCATTAAACTTATTTTGATTATTAAGGTGCTATAAAAGTGAACGCGAGCTTAAAGTCTGTATTTTGGCAGATTTTTGGGGGGTCAAATAAATACAGTATACCTTCAGCAGATATACATTTAGTGTGATTTTCTACACATGGTAGTTAATCTACACAGTCCATAACTATTTGTGTTTACCGTTTCAGCGGCCGAACAGTCTAAGGCGTCATTTTTGTGTTAGACTGTTCTGTAGATGACGGGGAGATTGGGGTTCAAATTTCACTCGGTCTACTGAGGGTTGTTTTTCTAAAAAGGCTTCTTACTTTTCTTCCACGCAAATGCGGGTAGATTAGGCTACTTCTAAAATGCTTCCTTCCCCATGCTTATTTCATTAGAGTAACTATAATTTATTATGTATATAGCATGGAAAGGTAGTAAGACGGGGATAAAACCAACAAAAAATGCCAAGAGATTTCATGACATTTGACCAGAAAAAACTTAAATAAGGAAAAAGCATTGTGGTTAAATTACAATATTATGTCCATGAAATACATTTAAAAACGTCGGAGACTACTGTGCGTAGAAAATTAAATTAAATCTATCTACTAAAGAAATATTTTATTTATGTTGACTATCGCATGTTTTTTGATATAAAAACCATGAAAATACGGACAGTAACTCGCGTTCCCTTATACTTAACTTAAGTGGTATTTGTTACTTTAACTTTAAGAAGCTTAAATCGACTCATTTCAGTTAGTATTTCAGAAATGAAATAAAATTTAAGAATGAAAGAATGATAAAACAAACATAGTTATTGAATATTCTATAGGTTTGTCGCTGAAAACTAATACTAACAATAATAATATAATTCAAATGCACTTTCTGAACACAAAGTATAAAGTAATAACCAGTAATCACTTTACAAACACCTGCATCAGTGAAAATGCAGAACACGTGACTTGACGTATGCATACGTGAAAATAAATCGGGTAGCTTTTATACCTGTCAGGTAAGGAAAGCCATTCCTACAAAATTGGACTGTTTCACTCACTTATTAATATCCAACGATTTTTTTTTAATGAAATATAAGTTAGAAGTTTCTTATTTGTTCTCACTCAATTGTTACTACCCGCATCGGCGGGTACGCAGGCCAATGTATCAATCTAGTTTGGTCTGGTTTTCTGGTGAAGGGTAGCACGGGGTTTGAATCCCGGTCGGGTGTGCTGAAGTTTTTTTCCTCCCTAAATTATTTTCCATTCTCCATACAGGAACATCCACGAAAATTACCCTAAATTCTTCCTTCCTCATCTCTCAAACATTTTGTATGAATATTAGTATATCCCTGACGGCTAGTAAGACGCAGTGAAAAAAAAAGTATTATTTAGATGTAATGGAAGTTAGACATTGTTTGCTATTTCCTGATGACGTTTTGGTGGAATTGTATGATAGTGAGAAATTTCTTGATATTTCCTAATGAAGACTTTGTAGGACGCTATGGTAGTGAACAATTTATTGGTATTTTCCAATGAAGACTTGGTGGGATGCTATGGTAGTGAGCAGTTTCTTGACATTTACCAATAAAAACTTGGTTGGATGCTATGGTAGTGAGAAGTTTCTTGATATTTACAAATGATGACTTGGTTGGACGCTATGGTAGTGAGCAGTTTCTTGATATTTACCAATGAAGACTTGGTGGACGCTATGGTAGTGAGCACTTGGTATTTACCAATGAAGACTTGGTTGGATGCTATGGTAGTGAGCAGTTTCTTGATATTTACAAATGATGACTTGGTTGGACGCTATGGTAGTGAGCAGTTTCTTGATATTTACAAATGATGACTTGGTTGGACGCTATGGTAGTGAGCAGTTTCTTGAAATTTACCAATGCAGACTTGGTGGGACGCTGTGGTAGTAAGCAATTGGTATTTCCCAATGAAGACTTGGTTGGATGCTATGGTAGTGACCAGTTTCTTGATATTTACCAATGAAGACTTGGAAGACGCCATGGCAATGAGCAGTTTCTTGACGCAATGGTAGTGAGCAGTTTCTTGATATTTACCAATGAAAACTTGGTTGGATGCTATGGTAGTGAGCAGTTTCTTGATATTTACAAATGATGACTTGGTTGGACGCTATGGTAGTGAGCAGTTTTTAATATTTACCAATGCAGACTTGATGGGACGCTATGGTAGTGAGCACATGGTATTTTCCAATGGAGACTTGGTTGGATGCTATGGTAGTGAGCAGTGTCTTGATATTTACCAATGAAGACTTGGTTGGATGCTATGATAGTGAACAGTTTCTTGATATTTACCAATGAAGACTTGGAAGACGCCATGGTAATGAGCAGTTTCTTGACGCTATGGTAGTGAGCAGTTTCTTGATATTTACCAATGAAGACTTGGTGGGACGCTATGGTAGTGAGCACATGGTATTTTCCAATGGAGACTTGGTTGGATGCTATGGTAGTGAGCAGTGTCTTGATATTTACCAATGAAGACTTGGTTGGATGCTATGGTAGTGAGCAGTTTCTTGATATTTACAAATGATGACTTGGTTGGACGCTATGGTAGTGAGCAGTTTCTTGATATTTACCAATGCAGACTTGGTGGGACGCTATGGTAGTGAGCACATGGTATTTTCCAATGGAGGCTTGGTTGGATGCTATGGTAGTGAGCAGTGTCTTGATATTTACCAATGAAGACTTGGGAGACGTCATGGTAGTGAGCAGTTTCCTTGCTTATTTCCTAACGCAGGCTTAGTTGGGTCACCAAGGGGCGTAACTACGGACTGCTGAGTGGATCTTCACAATATGTAGAGGCATCACCCTGTTTATCCTTCACATCCGGCGTCCGGCCTACTTTTATGACAAAGCTGTCATCCATAGTGAAGATCGCCTTCAATAATATTAAGGAACCTATGACTTTTAGCAAAACAAGGAGCTATCAATTAAACTTGTGCGTAATTTGGTGGAAGAATTACTAATAATTTTCAGCGATGTTTAAGTACAAACTTATGCGCGATTTGATATAAACCAATGCACACATTTTTTTTTCCATAGCCTGCAACCAAACCACGGCCTCTTAAGTTACTAAAAGTGCTAGAAATAATAAAAAATAAATGCCAGGTCTCCACCGTGGTTCGGATTCCACGTTAAACCGTAGGTCCTTCATTTCATCTCACTATCACCCTACCATTACACATTAGCGTAAGTGCATATAACCCGAACGGGTAGTAAGACGCGGTGCTAATAATAATAATAATAATAAATACTCCGACCAAAACTAGATTAGGTTTTAACAAACTATTCGTGCCAGGCCACTACCAAGTTTAATGTTTTCAAGCGTAATTATTTTAATTTAATGTTAATATTGGTTTTGTTTCTTCATTGCTATTTTGAGAATCTTATATCAATAATTATTTCTTCAATCAGATACTAGTTTTTGGCACCAATTCTCTACACCAGTTTCTTTATTTATATGAGGTCGTGGCTTTTAAGGTCATTCGACAAATCTATTTTAACAAGTGTAAAATTTATAATCTATAAAATAGTTATTAAATGATTTCAAATCAATGCAGTTATTATTATTATTATTATTATTATTATTATTATTATTATTAGCACCGCGTCTTACTACCCGTTCGGTTTATACGCACTTACGCTAATGTGTGATGGTAGGGTGATTGTGAGATGAAATGAAGGACCTACAGTTTAACGTGGAATCCGAACCACGGTGGAGGCCTGGCATTCCCCACATTCACAAGATGTCTTGTCAGAGGTGAAGGAAGGGTTTGGTAATCAGATAAATCTGTGCCGGGACCGAGGATTGAATCCCGGCCGCCAGCACAGAAGTCTGACACCTTTCCCCTAGACCGCCAGGTCACCCATTGCAGTTCACGAGCTATAGTAGGTAAAACTTTATCTTTGATACTTTCCATGGTGTACAAAATTAAATATTAATAATATATTATATACTTTTTTATGTATGGGCAGTTTAAAAGTGCTAAAATTACATAATATTTAATCATGTATAAATACTGTACCTTTTTTATCCCAATAGTTTTATTTTATCTTATTTTGTAGTACACAATGCCGTTATTTAGACTTCATTATTTTAACTTAAATCCACTTGTTAGTTTTATTAAGGTGTCTGAATTGATCATTGCATACATAGATTTAAAATGTTTAATTCATGAAATTTCTTGTTTTGACTGTATCGATTGTAGAGACAACGCCAAATAGCAGGACATAATATGCCAGGCCTAAACAAAGGGTCAGATAATCCCATCTAATGACACACCCAGGTAAAGCGGACGACGGCTTCCTTAAGGGGTTGGTGTTGCTGAAACGGTCTTTGTGAGTGCTATTTGATATCCTTTACAGGATAGCTTCCCGCATATGTTAAGTTTCCTGCCAAGGTTTATAAACTCAAAACATCTCGGTAATTCTCACCGTCGTAGGACCTTAACAAACAGATTAAGGTGGTATGGAGATGGTCTTGAGAAAAGGTCAGTGTTTTTGCAGTTTTTATGGTAAAAAACTTTTTGGCCAAAATAAATAAAATATTGATCCAGTACAAACACAGAGTTTAATTTTCTTCACATGTTGTTATCAACAGTTCTTGAATATCTTTAATGATCATGGGGCATTATCTAACAAACTTTTTAAATGAAGAGAAAAAATTGTCATTAAATTCCAGGACATCCTTGAAAGATATTAAAGAACTCTATGAGGTCACCATGTGAAGAAATTTAAATTTTATGTTTGTACAGGAGCAATATTTGATTTATTTTGGCCAAATATTTTTTCCAGAAAAACTGCAAAAACTTTGGCTTTTTCTCGCGTTCCCTACCATCCCACCTTAAGAACCGGTAATATGAAGATCATTCGAATGAATACAGTTCTCCCCATTACTTTAAATCATTATGATCCTCAATACCCCTCAAACTTAAAAAAATGTTTCTTATTTGATGAACTGCAATAAAATGTTTACTCCCCCCGTATGAAACAGCACAAAAAATTAAATTGTGATGCATCGTAAATATTAATACCATGCAAACGATACATTGCGATGTCAAAGCCTTAAATGGCTTAAACCTAGTCCCAACTTTTTATACAAATACATTTCACAGACTACTAACTTTACCCAGGCAAAGCTGAGCACCTGCTGCTGGTAATCAAATAAACCGCTACAATAAATGTGGCCAAACAGGTCCTTCTCAGCAAAGTTGAATAGTAGCAGCACATTCTGAACATTGAAAAATAACACATGGACACAGGAATCGAACCCGGGACCTTTGGCTTAGCACGCCAATTCTCTAACCACTGAGCTATCCAGAAATCGTCCCATGCCTAGGGTCATACTTCACTCATATTTTTAAGGCAGAGTCTATGACCCTGGGCACGGGACGATTCTTGGATTATTGGTTAGAGCATTGGCACAACTCTAGTACATATACAACATCCAGTCCTCAGCCGTTAATTCCCCACTGTGAAAGGGTAAACCCACATTTAACTAAGGATAAAGCTTTCGGACATGCCAGGAATCTATCCCGGGACTCAACTTAGTAAACAAACACGCTACTGACTCGGCTAAGGTGTCGGACAATCACAACCAAACAACTACGCATACTAGAATGGAACGCGAACGAAACGTACTCCAACAAACAAAATAGTTCTAAGAACTGCTTGAAATAATGCAATTATTTATCAATCATTTACCTGCTTCGGTGGCCGAATGGTCTAGGCATCACTCCCTTGTTAGAATAGCCTGCTGTTTATGACGGGGAGATCAAGGTTTGAGTCCCACTCAGGGTGTCTTTTCTTGAATGATTTCACACTCTCCTTCCAAGCAAATGCACGTAGATTACCTCTAAAATGCTTCCTTCCTCATATTTACCCCATTTGAGTAATTATAATATATGCGTATAATCTAAACAGGTGATACAACCTATTAACGCTGTTGAAATTTTGTAAACGATTTTAAACTTTTCATGGTTACAAAATAATGTTTCGAGTAAGTAGATGGTAAAACTACCCACATAAGTTACAAACTCTATATCTGTGCGTTTAGTTATTCAGTTCGCTTTGTTTATATATGTAAAGGCCCATTATTTTATCTTGCAGTTAAATCTTCAAACTCATAATTAGTATTACAGTTCGGTCCCGGCACAGATTTATCTGGTTGCCAAACCCTTCCTTCACCTCTGACAAGACGTGTATTAATAACAACTTGTGAATGTGAGGAATGCCAGGCCTTCACCGTGGTTCGGATTCCACGTTAAACTGTAATGTCCTCCATTTCATCTCACAATCACCCTACCATTACACATTAGCGTAAGTGCGTATAATCCGAACGGGTAGTAAGACGCGGTACTAATAATAATAATAAAGTATTACAGTTTTTATTGGGTGAAATTCCCTAGTTTTTTTCGTGTTTTTTCCAGACACATAAATGTCCTTGTATTTTAACGGTTGTCCAGACCCTGAGAACAGACTGATATGGAAGAAGAGGGAGTTGAGCGACCATGCCAATCAAATATCTTCCTCCCTTCTAAAAAACAAACTCACTACCAATCAAGATAAATACTGAAACCACGGAAGTACAATTTAACACAGATAGTAGCAAGATAACACTCGCAGCTTTCTACAAACTTCATATAAATACTATGCCAATCGAAAAGGCAGACCATCCTGAAAATAAAATAATACAAACCTTGGGACACTATGATCCTCAAGAAGAAAATTATGATAAAATATAAAAAATGTATTTAGAGACCAAATTAGAGGTACTTACACCCAATGTAGAGAGAATAGAAGATAGTGCCTGGCTGAGAAAAATATTTGATTGGCTATTATTATTATTATTATTATTATTATCATCATCACCGCGTCTTACTACCCGTTCGGGTTGTACGCACTTACGCTAATGTGTAATGGTAGGGTGATTATGAGATGAAATGGAGGACCTACAGTTTAACGTGGAATACGAACCACGGTGGAGGCCTGGCATTCCCCACATTCACAAGATGTCTTGTCAGAGGTGAAGGAAGGGTTTGATAAGATTGGCTGAGAGTGTGACGTCACTCAGTACACATGCCAGCGCATTACATACACAAAGTAATAAAGACAAACTAAGTTGTTAAAAATCAGATCAAATTTTGAAACTTTAATAATAAATAAACCTTTAAAAGTCATAATTAACTTCATTACTCTACTTATTAAAATTTAATAATTAATTATATTAATATTTAGCACCACGTCTTACTACCCGTTCGGGTTATACGCTTTAAGTTCTAATTACGCTAATGGATTAGGAAATGGGAAGGTTGAATTAGAGGAAGTGAACCCGCATTTGCGTGGAGGGAGAGTGGAAAACCATTTAGGAAAAACCACCCCAGTTCACCCGACCGAGATTCGAACCTCGATCTCCCCGTCCTCAGCAGTCGGGCTCAATACGACAAGCGCGTTAGCCAACTACGCCACCGAGGCGGGTTACTTATTAAAAAATAAGTATTTGTGGCTGTCTTCGTATTAAAATATAACTGCCGCGTATTGGGTGACAAAAGCAATGAAATAATCAAATTCTTCCAAGTAGTATTACCATTCAATTCTCTATAGATTGCTTACACCGACATACCCACAACCTAATCACACGAGAAAAAAAATCATATCAAAAAATCCCATTCAATAAAAAAAGGTATAATCATACAAACTCATCAATCAATTTTTTGCCCTCATATACTAACTGTAAATATTATCTTATAGGCCAACAGCGAACCTTCCATGTTAAAACTAACACACAAAGTGTAATTAAACCTGCAACTCGTTAAACAAATCAGCCAGCTCTATAAATCTGGATACCACGCCTGATTGTTGAAAGATAAGGCAGCAGCCGGAAAGTTCCTTCTCGCGATATTGTTATAGTAATATTTATCGGTTTTCGGCGAGGGTTCACTTACGTGAGATTGTTTAAGTAACCCAGGATGTGAAGCCCGCCAGGGAAAGAGCCATAAATAAAAAAATCTTGACAAATTAATTTTTATCTTAGGTTTTGCTCGAGGAAAGTGATACAAGTCGAATTTCAACACGTATGCTGTTTGAATTAAAAATCAAAATAATTTAATTCATCGCAGGGAGGTGTTTTATGGAGAAAACTATATAAGAGTAGACCTAATTGTGTCCCTTTTCTCCAATATGTTGATTTATTTCACTTTTCTCTCGGAGTAATTCTCGTAATATGGTCGAATGTCTGTTTCCAGTCTGTGTTTATTCTCGTAATATTGTCGCAGCAGTTTTATATGAGTCGGTTTATAGTCTGTGTTAATTCTCGCGATATTATCGCAGTAGCTTTCTATGAGTCTCTTTTCAGTTTATGTTTAAACTCGCAATATTGTCGCAGTAACTTTTTATAAGTGTGTTAACCGTCTGTGTTCATTCTCGTGACATAGTTTACGTAGCTTTTTATGAGCCGTTTTGTGGTCTGCTCATTCTCGTGACATAGTTGTAGTAGACTAATATGTGTCGGTTTCTGGCAGGCGAGCAATAATAAATACACTATACTGTACTGGGAGATAAGCTATTTAAATGCTTGTTTGAGAATGGTGGTAATATTTTCAAAAGAGAGTGGAAGGAAGTGTAAAAAAAGTGGCTGTGAGAGTTGAGTCGGGGCGCCAGGATCATAAAAAGCTTCGGGTTGAATCTGGAACGGCGGGTTTACAAACCGTGGTTAGGAGCTCCTCGGTGGCTCGCCAAGTACTTTGAGCTCTCGTATAGCGCATTTTTAATGGTGGAAGAGGGAAGGGAGGATATGGGGATATGGGGGAAGAGGGGAAGGGAAATTGATATTGTCTTCACAACTACCCAAACAACTGATTTTAAAGGTTTAATTATTGAATTAAATTTAAACAATATGTTTAGTTACTTTTAGTTTTATCATTCAGTCAATCAAATGAGCTCATAATAAATTTTAATTTTTATTGTATAGATCTGTGTTTACAGTTTTGTGAAAACTAAATAACTGCATCGGTGGGCCTATGAACAAATAAATCAATCTCGTCGTGTATGGTTTGCCAGTGATGTGGAGATAGTGGTTTGAATCTCCACTAAGTGTATCGAGTTAATTTCCCCTTAATGGCTTCTCCAAGTTCCCTTAACACAATGTGAGTACACTTAATCTAAATTCTACCTTTCTCGTCTTGATCCCATTTGTGTAAATGTGCCGACAACGTGGATGATAAATAACGTACGGAACATCTATATCTTAAAACGTTGATAAAACATTATTTATTGTAGGATTGTCAAACATATTTGGGTACATCATAAATGGCAGTTACAAAACAAAAGGTTTTTTTTCATCATTTAATACAGTATACATGAATATCTAGAATATCTTTTGGAACTAACAGGTCAAGTTTTTTTAAATCAACGCGTCTTACTAATTGTTCTGATAATACGCATATATTTTATGGGACATAGATGAAGAAGGAAGCATTTTAGAGGTATTATAACTGCACCAGCCTGTAAGGGGAGTGGAGACCCATTTAGGAAAAACCACCCTCAGTCAAACCAAGCGGGATTTGAACCCCGATCTCCTCATCATTAGCAGGTCAGTCTAACACGAGAATGACGCCTTAAACCAATTGACCACTAAAGCAGGTAGGTAAGGTTATTCCGAAGGTGATTCGGATAAAGTTAAAATATGCCTAACATTATATCTTTGCTAGTTCCTTACCTACAATATTTAAACAAATATTACATATCAGCTTGCAACCCCCCCCTTAATATCTATAAGGTGAGAGAGGCAGTAAATTAGGTAAAGAGTTACCTGAATGAACATAACAATTTTATTTAGTAAAAAAAACAATAACAAGCTGAGCAAACAATCAACACCGCGTGAAGCGCGCTTTTCCGTCCATCGCGGAAACCAATTACATCAAAGGAAAACATAAACGTTACCTCCTCAAAACAAGTTACATCAAACCCATCAAAGGTAACGGTCCGGGATCTCAGTGACATGGACTTTGGTTACTTCGTTAAATTGATTAGTTCCTAAACTGGTTACTCTAGCGTTTAAGTTATCCACCCTAGTATAAATATATATCTTTCTTACAGACGCCCGTAGCAAACGTGACGTCATAGCAATCAAACAAGGCCACAAGGTAATAATAACTTAACAACCCTAGGCGTTTAACTTGGCGAACAAAGATGAGTCCAGAGACAGCTATACTCGAAAACAACATAAGCCGGGTTTCGAACCCAGGACCTGACAATCTCAGGCTAAAAGCTAATATTGGCAAATGTATGAAATACATTTGAATAGGGCCCAGACCCTGGATATAAGCGGTGGCGAAAGCGACGGTCTAACTCCCAGCAGCGATAAGCGCGTAGCATAGTCAATATTCAAATAAACATAAGTTAATAACAAAGTCCAAATAGTAATTTAGAAAGAGTTCCCCCCCATGACGCCGAAACAGTAAATTTTGGTAGAAAAGTAATATCCCCCGAAACCCAGTCGCTGCCCTCACCTCTTATCCTCGAGCCGGTGGGGTAGTAAGTGACCTGAGATCCCGGTACCGCTAGTATTTATACGAAATATAATTCTCAGAGAAGGGGGGCGGATCGAAGGAAAGGAAGGTTGGAGAACATTACAAACAAGGGGGGAGGAGAGGTTCGAGACTCATATCGAACACCTAGCACCTTCTCGAAGCTCGGCGAAGGCGGAAACGGAACTCTTCTATCCATCTTCTCTGCTGGCCGAACACGTGGTCGAGCCTCGTTGCCGGCAGGCGCGGACACGCCTTCAGTCAGTCCGATGTATTTGGCGAGAGCGTAGGTCGCCGGTCAAGCTAGTGCCGCGTGTTGACTCAGTTGGCTGTCCCAGTTGGCGAGTGTTGTTACCATGTAAGTCGTTACATCGCTGTCCCAGTTGTCTGTCCGAGTTGGTGAGTGTTGTTACAATGTAAGTTGTTACATCCTCCCCCCCTGACGGGATGTCAGAAGGAGTCCTCAGCAGTAGGCGTAACGGCAGGGCGGTACCTTCCCTGCCGTTAGTGGCAGACAATGGGGAGATGATCCACACGAACCCTCATGACAGTCCTTGGATAGCCGGCCTCATGGTCAAGTAGTAAGCCCACCCGGTAGTGGCGCTCTGACAGATCCTGGAGTAGCTCACGCCGGAGTACTACACGCACGGCACTGACGCTCTCGCTCTCCTTCTTTCTGACGACCCATTGAAGCTGAGACTCGTCCCACATATCAGTCGGCCCAGCCAGCCTCCGTCTTCTGTAGACGACGCGTTCGATATCTCGCCCCGAACCAAAAGGGAAGGGGAGGGAAGGGTGAAGACCTCTCTGAGAACAAATAAACTACAGTTACAAAAATAATATAAGTGTACAGTCTACAATGCTCTGACACGGCTGCTGGCAGGCGCAGTCCATCTAATCCAGTTCATCACGGCACTTGGTGCGCATCCACATGAGGCTATGCCTCCAAGTAGACACAACAGGAACAAGAGTGTTCTACAAGGGCTAGCACTGCATCATCTTCCTTTTTCATATAGTACGCGCGCACACACGCGTATGGATTCTTCCAAGTTCCCAGAGTGACACTCAAACATAAGTCACTAACCATTAGATATATATAGAAGTTCGGGTAGGCCTACCCCTAAGATTTGAATCAATGTCCAATATAACAAATAAGCATAACCTATGATAAACCCTAAACTTTACACTATATACTTATATAACCTATGATAATTCCTAAATTTTACTCCGTATACACATAAATAATACTTAACCAATAACACGTCCTGCCTTCTTGCACAGGACGTGGACTCACTACGTCACCGCCTTGAGGTGGCTAACGTGGGCGCGGCGGGTTACAGAAGAGTCCGCAATGTCCACTAGTAGGACTGAGACAGGCGTTAGGAACTTGTCGATGTGCCATGGCCCACTCCATTTGAATGCCAGCTTAGCCGACGTCTTGTCCATCGCCGAGCTCAAGGGGAAGCATTTACAAACTACTTTGTCACCCACATTAAACGGGACGGGGACACGTCCCCGATTGTAAGTAGCAGCTACTTTCCTTCTAGACTTTAACAAATTTTTATAGGCGAGTTCACACTTCTCTTCAAAGGGGCGGTCATGGGCGTCAGATAAGAGCGGGTCAACATCCCACGTAGTTAAGAGGGGTGGTTTAAATCCCTATTCAAGAAGACCGAGGCAGGAGTGGCTCCGACTGACTCGTGGTACGCAGAGTTGAACGCGACGTTCAGAAAGTCGAGGTCCTTGTCCCAATGAGAGTGGTCCTGGTGGTGGAAAATAGTTAGCGCCACATTTAAATTCCTATTAAAACGCTCAACGTGGTTGGGGGAGGGGTAGTATGGGCTGGTGGTCACGTGTTTGACCCCCCAAGAGAAGCACATGTCTTTGAAAGCCTTGGAACGGAAACAGGGGCCATTGTCACTAACCACAACCTTAGGGGTTCCAAGAACGCCCCACACCCGTCTAGATAAGGCATTCACAGTCGTAGATGCCTTCATGTTCCTAAGGGGAATTAACACCACAAATTTAGAAAATGCATCCAGCACTACCAAAATAGACGAGTTGCCCTGGGAGGAACGCGTAAGGGGCCCAACATAGTCAACAAAAACTTTCTCCCAGGGGCGTGTGGCAACGTCAGCAGAATGAAAACCAAATTTCGAGTTTTGTGAGGGTTTGGCCCTTTGGCAGGCCTCACACTTGCGCACCCACTCCCTCACGTCCTTGGGCAAGTTGGGCCAATAAAACTCTTTGGAAACTTTCTTCTCAGTTTTGAGCACCCCACAATGCCCACCCAAAACAGAATCGTGGAAATACTTAAGTAGCATAGGTCTGAGCTTCTCGGGAATATAGTATTTGGGTCTCCCCCTAATATTAGTCACTAAGAGACCCTTGCGCAGGCGATAGTTCCCAACTACTTCCCCAGTTCTAATCCTATCTACGAGCTGTTTACAAAATTCATCCTCGGCCTGATGAGCACCAATTGAAATAAAAGATTCTGGGATGGTGTGAATCACGCCTAGCGTTCCCACCTCCGCTTCATCTCCTACAGGGTCAAGATCCTCTGCCATCCGCGACAACGCATCAGCTACAACATTCTCTTTACCCGCGACATGATGGGTAGTGAAGTCAAACCTAGAAAGCCTCCAGATCCAGCGGCCTATTTTACCCAGCTGTTTGGGGTGGTTCCATAGCCAGGTCAGCGCCATGTTGTCTGTATACAGGTCAAACTTTCTAAGCTCTAGGTAGTCTGAGAACTTTTCTACTGCGAAAACACAACCTAAGCATTCCTTTTCGTACGTACTGTACTTTTTCTCAGCAGCATTTAAGGTCTTGCTGGCGAACGCTACCGGCCTACATCCATCAGGGGTTCGCTGCGAAAGCACCGCGCCGAGGGCAATTGACGACGCATCAACATGTAAAATAAAAGGGAGGGAGAAGTCGGGCATGCGCAATACCGCCGGAGAGACAAGGTGCCGTTTGAGGGCGAGAAAGGCCTCATTTTGTTCCCGACCCCACGCAAATACAGCTCCCTTTTTCTTAAGGCTGTTTAGCGGGTAAGCTAACTCAGAGAAGGAGGGGATAAACCTGGCGTAATATGCGCACATCCCCAAAAACCTAGAAGTTCCCTTTAAATTCTTCGGGTAGGGAAGTCAAGAATAGGCCTGACTCGCTCAGGGTCAACGAGCAAATTTCCCCGGGAAATAACATATCCCAGATACGGGACAGACTCCTTAGCCCATGTAACCTTTTCAGGATTAACAGTGAGTCCAGCAGAGCGCAGACGTTCTAACACAGTTTCTACGTGACGCAAATGGTCCTGAAGTGAATTACTATAAATGCAAATATCATCGAGATAATTGAAAACAAATTTAAATTTTAAGTCGGCAAGAATATGATCTAACACTCTACTAAGCGCTTGTCCCCCGCAACTAATGCCTAACGGGACGCGGTTAAATTCATAAACCTGCCACGGAGTTACAAAGGCGGTAAATTTCTTGGATGGCTCTGAGAGCGCGCATTGGAGGAAGCTAGCGTTAAGATCAATGAGACTGTAATACCTGGCTTTACCAAGGTGTTGGAATGCCGACTCTAGGCTAGGCATCGGATAAGGATCGAAAACAAGTTTCTTATTAAGTTTCCTGTAGTCAACAATGAGGCGATGCCCCTTGCCCTTGCGGGGAATAATGAAAGCGGGGCTGGCATAAGGTGATTTAGACGGGCGAATGACCCCTTTTTTTTCTAAGTCGAAAATCAGATCTCTAAAAATCTCCATTTTGGGAGGAGCGCATGAGTATGGCCCTGACCGTACGGGGATGTTGTCAAGAGCAACAATGTCGTAAGGGAGAATGTCGCATTTCCCCCACCTATCAGTGATTACATCAGAAAACCGGTTAACTACCCTTTGAATGGCCTCTTTATCCCTATCCAAAGGAAACAAGCATGGCGGCGTTTTCTCGGTCGCAAACGAGACAAATTCCCCTGGCGCAAAACTAAAGGAGACAATACGTTTTCCCATATCCAACCTAGCGTTGGTTTCAAACAAAAAATCGTTCCCCAAAATCATGTCAAACGGGAGGGTCGGCACTACGTAAAAGGAACGTTTCCAAGAAAACCTGTCAATTTTAATGGAGAGACGTACCTTATGGTCTACCATTAAACATTGCCCATTCGCAACAGTGTACGATTTCGGGCCAATATCTTCACACATAATATTAACTTTGCCCCCAATAATACCAAGAAGTTTCTCACTAATGAAGGAGTTGCTCGCCCCAGTATCAAATAACCCTAAACATCCCACAGGACCAATACAAACATTAACCATGGGATTCAAAATCCGCGGCATAAAACTTACAGACGCGGCCGTACCACGGTCGCGAACGCGCCTTATTAGTTTACCTGCCTGCACTCCCTCTGAACGTGCCCTAATCTATTGCAGCGGAAACATCTAACTCTAGAAATGTCACGAGGCCCGCGGCCCCCCTGGTTAGCACCCACAGGGTTACTACCCCCCAAGTACCTAGAACGGTTCCCGAGCGGACGAGTGCCGATAAGCGGCACAGGAGAACTTGCTCCGGGATCTGAACCCGACCGCGCGTGGCTTACAACCTCAGGCGCATGCGCATTGAGATATTCCTCTTCTGAGAGAAGAGTCTCTTCAACGTGCGAAGCCAAGGCATAGAGATCAAGTATACAAGTTGGTTTACTTGAGAACACAAAATGGCGCCTGGTAAGCGGCGACACATTCCCCAAAATAATATTTACAAGTTCAGGCTCCTTAAGATCGGCATTGAGTACGCGAGCTGCCTCCGTGATAGATAGAACAAAGTTCCTAAAAGTTTCACACGGAAACTGAAATCTATGCACAACCTCCCTGCATAACTTCTGTCTAAATCTACTAGGTAACAACGTATTAAGAATCTGGTCAGTTACAGCCTTAACTGATAAACCTGCCTGAATACCCCCGGAAAATAATTCGGTCAAGAATCCCGACGTTTTGGACAAACACAATGTCAAAAACTCGGGCTCACTAACGAGTTTAAGGCGGGATGCCCGGCTAATTTCAACCAAGAAGTTAAATAACTCCGTGTAGTTCTGACCACTACACACAGGAATGCGACCTAATATTTCCAATAGTACCTTACTGTGACATTTAACAGATACCGCTGGCGTTTGGAGGACGGGGGAGGGGAGGGCATCATCGGTTGTTCACCACTCGCAACTGTGTCCATACCAACATCTGCTGGAGATTCCCCAACCTCACTCACTAGTTCGCATAAAATAGACCTTAACTCACCCACCGTTGCGTTAGGTGGAGTAGGGGTGGACCAATTTTGGAGCTCGGCGATGAGTTGTTCACGGTTCAGTCTGTAGACATCAGATCTCGTCAGTTTGGTTGATGGCTTGTCGCCTGGTTTCAGCGGAGGAGCCATGGCCAATGACAGTATGAAAAAAGATACAAATAGGTATTAGTACAATGTATTACATAAAATATAACCCTCTGGCATATTTCCCTTTTTTGTTTAATTTCTCGGCATCTTTCCAAGCCCATACTTTATAGAGCCATAGTCGTTCGAGGCATGAACTAAGGACCAAGAGCACAATATAGACATAAACGTCGAAATTATAAAGCCAATAATTACTAACCAGTAACCATCAATCATGTAACCACTGTTAACCACGCTAACCACACTAACCATGTTAACCACGTTAACCACGTTAACCACGTAAACCATGTAAACTACGCTAACCACGCTCTGCTACCATTTTGCAACCCCCCCCTTAATATCTATAAGGTGAGAGAGGCAGTAAATTAGGTAAAGAGTTACCTGAATGAACATAACAATTTTATTTAGTAAAAAAAACAATAACAAGCTGAGCAAACAATCAACACCGCGTGAAGCGCGCTTTTCCGTCCATCGCGGAAACCAATTACATCAAAGGAAAACATAAACGTTACCTCCTCAAAACAAGTTACATCAAACCCATCAAAGGTAACGGTCCGGGATCTCAGTGACATGGACTTTGGTTACTTCGTTAAATTGATTAGTTCCTAAACTGGTTACTCTAGCGTTTAAGTTATCCACCCTAGTATAAATATATATCTTTCTTACAGACGCCCGTAGCAAACGTGACGTCATAGCAATCAAACAAGGCCACAAGGTAATAATAACTTAACAACCCTAGGCGTTTAACTTGGCGAACAAAGATGAGTCCAGAGACAGCTATACTCGAAAACAACATAAGCCGGGTTTCGAACCCAGGACCTGACAATCTCAGGCTAAAAGCTAATATTGGCAAATGTATGAAATACATTTGAATAGGGCCCAGACCCTGGATATAAGCGGTGGCGAAAGCGACGGTCTAACTCCCAGCAGCGATAAGCGCGTAGCATAGTCAATATTCAAATAAACATAAGTTAATAACAAAGTCCAAATAGTAATTTAGAAAGAGTTCCCCCCCATGACGCCGAAACAGTAAATTTTGGTAGAAAAGTAATATCCCCCGAAACCCAGTCGCTGCCCTCACCTCTTATCCTCGAGCCGGTGGGGTAGTAAGTGACCTGAGATCCCGGTACCGCTAGTATTTATACGAAATATAATTCTCAGAGAAGGGGGCGGATCGAAGGAAAGGAAGGTTGGAGAACATTACAAACAAGGGGGAGGAGAGGTTCGAGACTCATATCGAACACCTAGCACCTTCTCGAAGCTCGGCGAAGGCGGAAACGGAACTCTTCTATCCATCTTCTCTGCTGGCCGAACACGTGGTCGAGCCTCGTTGCCGGCAGGCGCGGACACGCCTTCAGTCAGTCCGATGTATTTGGCGAGAGCGTAGGTCGCCGGTCAAGCTAGTGCCGCGTGTTGACTCAGTTGGCTGTCCCAGTTGGCGAGTGTTGTTACCATGTAAGTCGTTACATCGCTGTCCCAGTTGTCTGTCCGAGTTGGTGAGTGTTGTTACAATGTAAGTTGTTACAAGCTTTTGTTTAAAGGCCAATATAGTTTTGAATAATATCTCACTTATTATTTGTCTAAGTTATCAGCATATTTATATCAATGGCTTAGGAATATGGGGTAAGGAGTGTAGGGGTTGAATTTGAAGGAGATGAACTCAGATGTGTGGAAGGGTTGGGGGGTGAAACACCTCAGTACGCCCTACTGTAGTTCCAGATCCAGCCTCCCATTCACCAGTAAACTAGACCAGATGAGATTGACGTCATAGCCCGCGTGCCCACCGAGTTCGTGAACCAACACAGTTGTGTTAGACAAGATGTGATGGGGGCGGCCCTAAAGCGACTCGATCTTTGCCTGTGGTCGTGATAACCCGGGGATTTTGAACTCTTTGACAGACACGCAATGGATTGCGTGAGAGAAGTACGCGCGTGTACGTGTGTGTGTGTGTGTGTGTGAATGACGAGGAGGTTTTTTTAGTGACAGTGAGGGCGGAACGGATCCGATGGTCCGGATCAACATTCCTACATAAGAGCATCCGTGGCACATTGATGGAAGGGTGGGGGATGGGAGGTGAAGGACGGGAGGGGGAGGACACACATGCACGATTTATAGTTCGAACGGGGTTGAATCTTAAGAGAAGATACTTTCTAATAAATTATTAGTTTTATAGGATTTCATTTATTTTTTAATCTTTCTAAAAAAATATCCTAACATTGAAGATTAGTGGTATATTGATGGCATGGATGACCTTGACATAATGGGAGGAAAACTTTATTCTTTTGATTGTAACGTCAGTACGTGTCTTAAAGCAACGTTGTATTTATTTAGTGGTTTGTGAAATAAATGGGTGGACGAATTGATCAGAAAAACAACCCGGATCTGTAGACTGGTTTTATAGCGAAGAGGAAGTCGAGGGTCGAATCCCAACCCCATGTACCGAGGGCGTTATATTTTTTATGCATTCCTATCCTTACTTCAATAAAATGTGGGTAGAGATTCTTTAAACTATACCTTTCAAATACCTACTCCATTGGTGTAATAAATTGTGGATAGACCAGACGGGTGTAGTAAAACAAACTTAATAAAACAAATTTAAATGGGCCGAATCAATTTTTTCTCAAATCTCAATCTTCATTCTCCCTACAAATTCTGAATATCGAACCAAAATCCAAATCTTAGAAAATATTTTGAGCATAAGGTAAGTCTTATGTTGGAATTTTTTTCTTCAATTCAAATTATAATCCTAATAGCTGACATTTTAATGGTCTGGAGTTTGGTTGTCAAGTTTTTACCTATGATAATGTTGGGATCTAAGCATTTAAGCATCATAAGAGCTCTAAAAATAATCTCTATTCAAAATCTGATTTTTTTTTAAATCTAAAATTTGAAATTTGAATATTTTAAGAATTCGAAAATCAAAAGGCCTTATCTTTTGAGTCTATAATTTGAAATTTTTCGAATTCTCGAAAATTTTAAGAATTCGAAAATCCAAAGGACTCATCCTTTGAAAAAAAAAAGACTTGTATTAGACGGTATACATAAATTAATCAGTAATTGTCGAAATAATTTAAGCTCAAACTTCTCCCAAAAGTCAAAATTATGTTAATAAAGTAAATTTTCGGCGAAGGCAATATCACTGATGCAATTAGCTCCCGTTGAGTGCGCTCGCTCGGGTTTTAGAGCCTGTCGTAACCACATACCTAGCTCCTAATGTTACCCGCATCAGTGGTAGAGTGGTCTAAGGCAATGGTTACCAACCTTTCCTAGCCTAGCACCCACTTCTGACAGTTTGACCACACCCCTCTAACCCCTTTAACCCCCCTCTCCCAGTACCCCAAAGTTAAATGTAATATGTATGCATAATGAAACCAGCGATAGTGAATTTAACATGTTATACTGAACATTCATATTTAATTATTTCAAACTAAATATATGAATATGTGTAAGAGTCAAATACTTAAATCTCGTGTCACAACTTATAACCCATATGAATAAAAAACACGTTAAACATAGCTTATGTTAAATGATTATAAACAGAAGCGACATTTTGTTTATCACCGCGTCTTACTACCCATTAGGGCTAGACACTTGTGTAATAACTTAGATAATGGTTAGAGAGGAGGAAGGTTGCATAAAGAGGAAGTGATACCCGCATTTACATGGAGAGCGTGGGAAACCATTTAGAGAAAAATCACCCTCAGTGCACCCGACCGTGATCGAACCCTGATTTCCTCGTCCTCAGCTGTTTAGTCTATTGTGAGAGTAGCACCTTAGACCATGCGGCCACCAAAGCGGGTTCATAAGTAACTAAATGTAATGCCAAAACTATAGAACATGGATATTAAAATACATTTAATGTGGGATGGAAGGCGTAGCGAGCAAAAGCCACTGTTTTTGCAGTTTTTATGGCAACAATTCTTGGCCAAAATTAATAAAATGTTTTTTCAGTACACATGTAATTTTTTTTTTTCACATAGTGAACTCAAAATTTCTTGAATATTTGTCAAGGGCATCCTGGAATTTAATGACAATTTTTTCTCTTAATTTAAAAAGTTTCTCATCTAATGCCGCTATGTTCATGATGAATTTTCAACAACTGTTGATATCACCATGTGAATAAAATTAAACTCTTTATGTTTCTACTGGAGAAATATTTATTCAAAACAAATTTTTGTCATAAAAACTGCAACAACACTGGCCTTTTCTCGCGTCCCCTTCCATTCCACCTTAAGACCATTTTATTAAATATTTTGTTGCTCATTATTACTAACATAAAACTATTGCTGAACTATTCATAAAAACCTAAACAGCCTCCTACCACTTCCTTACAAACTAACCGCCCCCTTGAAACCAAAAACACCCACTGGGGGGTGGTACCAACCAGTTTCGGAAACATTGGTCTAAGGCATCATTCTCGAAATGGATTGGACTGCCAGAGACGGGGAAATCAGGGTTCGAATTCAGGTCGGCTATACTGAGGATGTTTTCCCCTTCTAAAATGTTTCCCACTATCCCTCCACTCACATGAAGGTGCATTTACTCTTAACTATATCTTCAAAATATTTACCCCCTAGTGTACATATTATGTGGATAGCCCGAAAGGTTAGTAATATTCAGTGTTGACATTGATGAATTAACGGAAGGGGGCTGGATGTTGTGTTTGTTTTATATTTAAGTTAGTTTATAAATCGTGTGCTGAAATAATCAATCGGTTCAGAAAGTGCATGTAAATAAATTAATTTAAAAATAAATTAACTTTTGTTTTAAAATTAATATTGTTGGATACCTCCTGTAAACCTTTTTTACTACTATGTGGTATAGTGGTCAGTGTTCATGGCTACAGGTCCTGAGGTTCTAGCTTCGATCCCCGGCTATTTCAGATTTTCTGTGAAGCAGTGGGTCTGGAACGGGGGTAATCCCAGCCTCGTGATGACAAATGAGGAGCTACTTGAATGAAAAAGTAGCGGCTCCGGTCTAGAAAACTGAGATTAACGGTCGAGGGTATCGTTGTGCTGACCACATGATACCCTATATCCGCAGAAGTTGGCACCATCTTCGCCAATAGACAGTGGCTGCTTTGTCGGTATGGCTCGATTGCGGGCTGACACCATGGAGTTTATAAAAAATAATATAAAACACACTAACAAATTTATTAAAGTTTTAATAATTTATCAGTAAAATCTCAAAAGTGCCTCGCGTATTGCATACCTCCCGTAGAGAGTGGCTCACCTTACCACTTGTAATCTGATTACGCGCTCGCCAAGAGAACACACGCCCTGGCATGGTTGGTATGACTCGGCGGGAGGATCACGTAATTGCTCGAGAAAGGTCGGGCGTCTAAAGATCGCGGAAGAGCTTTTAACGTAACGACATTGGTCTGATTAATGGACTACGCAATCACTCACATATAGTGCTTGTGTAACTTTAGAACTCTGATTAATATAACTTACAATTTTCGCATAAATATTAACAATATTTTTAATGTATTTCTATGTCATGTAATATGCAGGGTGGTGCCGAAACAATTATACGGATAGTAACTTGAAAATTAACGCTTTACTCGAGGGGTGAATATTCACTTGCTAAATAAAAGCAAACGACACGCTCCACTTTTTCACACTTTGAAGATAATATCACTCAGGTAAGCTCCTCCGGACGTCAGTCAAACCTCAGCACATTGTCCATCACTTTCCTCACGGATCGGGACAACTGGGTGCTGCCATCTGGGCGCCAGGAAAACTGGGCGCCAAAAGTAATCCCACTTTTTTCTTTGAAAAAATGTTTAGCTTTTTTCTAGCATAATGCAATTAAATTTAGGTTAGGTTAACTTTATAAATATGAATTAATTAAGTTTCCTCTACTAAGATTTTTCCAAACAACTCCAAAAATGAATATTTACGTAATTGAAAAATATATGATGTTGCGCTGAAAAATATGATTAGTTAAAAAAAAGTTCATTTTTAGTTTTTACCCATCACTTTTTAATTTTAATTGAAGAATATATGAAAAAATGGCGTATTTTTTTATATTCTAAAAAAAGTGCATTGCATTATAATAGAAAAAAGTTAATTACGAAAATAAAAGAAAAAAGTGTTTTCAACGTCCAGTTGTCCGGGCATACAGTTGTCCTAGCACCCAGTTGTCCTAGCACCCAGTTGTCCTGGCCCCCAGTTGTCCTGGCCCCAGTTGGATGCGGCCAGTTGTCCTAGACCACTTTCCTCAGCATAGATCGTCTAATGGTTTCCACCCCATCTTTTTTATGTGTATCACATCTTTAGCTTTTGATCTTCGCTTAATTTTTTGTTCAGTAGGCCTATAAGAGAGGGGTTAACGCCTTGCACCTCTCGGCCATCTGAGAGGTTAACACACGACTTTCACACTAATTTAATCTAAGACAGAACACCTAGCACACCAAGCCCTATCGCCAGGAGTTTGATAACCGGGTGACAGACTGAAACTTTACACGATGATATAAGCTTAATTTTTTTATGCCACCTGTCATCGAGTTACGGTCATATAAAGTTACCTGTCACCGGCAAGCTAGAAGAGATGGTAGCGACACCTTTTGTCCACGTGACTACTGATGTGGGTTAGTGGTTAAGTGGCTAGACTGACTTAAGGTGGGATTGTAGAGAACACGAGTTAAGGTAAGAATTTTTGCAGATTTTATATCAAAACAACCTTTTGATCAAAATATATCAAATAATTCTCCAGTAAAAACATGGAGTTTGATTTTATTCACATGTTGATCTCAACAGTTGTTGAATATGTCATGAGTGTCCTGTAAATTAATAATAACTTTTTCTCTTCTTTTAAAAAGGCAGTAATCTAATTTTGAAATGCTCATGACAGATATTCAACAAATTTTGAGAGTAACCTGTGAAGAAATGTGAAAAATCCCATGGCCAGACGTATGAATACGTAAAAGTAGACCTAGTAACTTTTATAGCTCTCAGATAAAGCTCTTAATATGAAAATTAGACTAAAGTATTTCATAGTACATATCCAAAATATATGCTAACTAAATAACTAAATATTTTTTATTAAAAGTTGATTTAACATTATACTGATTAATGTATTTTGAAATTGACATGTGCGACAGAATGAAAATCATATGAATCAACTCAAGAAATATGAAGGATCAATTTATTTAAGACAATATTTGACGTTCAGATTGAAACGAATTAATGGAATGAAAACATTGGTCAATATTTTGAAGTAAACAAGTATCATAAATTAAACTGAGTCAGCCTGGCTATATTAAAAAAAAAGATATACGGAACTCCACACGGACTTTCTCGCTCTGTTTAGAAACGGATATATTTAAACAAAGCTCGTAATATATGCGAAACGAAATAATATACACTAGCAAACCTAAGCATAAATTGTGCTATATTTACGTAAAACATTTGACTACCAGTTTTAAATTTTATAATTTTATTTTTAATAATGAATGTCCTCATTTGGATATTTGAACAAATAAAAAACAACCGATATTGGATCCAAAAGAGTCAACCCTTCGTATTAAAATTTTGACAATTACGGTTTAAAAATTTCGATATTTTATTAGCGGTTGCAAATATTATAGATCGCATTTCTATTGAATTCCTTATTTATAAATTCAGACCAATACAAAAGGTAAATATTGACTAAAGGTATATTTCAAATAGATCTTTTTTATTTTTAATAATACTACAATTTTGAAATAATAAGTTATTTAATATCTCAAACCATTGCGGAGATACAAAAAAGTACCCTTAAAGTAATTAAGTTAAGACGTCACTTCCCTCATAATCAGCTTCGACTATCTCGTACATCACTCTGTTTTCAAAACCTCGTTAATACTTTCCTGGGACTCACCCATATCCGAACCAAAATCCTTCTTTGTAAATAAATTTTTGCCATTATTTTATATTTAAATAAAGTATGTTGATGATAATATTATTTTAAAGAAATATTTCTTTGTTTAATGTTGAAAAAAAAATCCAAAATGTGAAACAGAACCAGATTATTATATCTGGAATTAAATCACAAACATGTTTTCTTAGGTTTTTTTTACGATTTTATTCATTTAAATACTAAGTGAACCTTACACCTACAAATATATATGATTATCTCAAAATTAATCCTTTATTTTGTGTGTGTGCAACGGTGAAGGTAAAATTCAAAGGAAATCAATCCGCATTTGCATGGCGGTAAAGTAAAAAGGATAAAGGTATAACCTGAACAGAATTTGAGGCCCGATCTTCCTATCATCGGCAAGCAAGTCTGTTCCAAGGGTGGTATCCTAGGCCTGAACGATGTGACCACCGAAGCAGGTATCTTATAAATCATTTGATAAGCCCGTTTCCGGTAATAGAAACTACGAAGAAATGACTGAACAGATTTTGACAAACGACCACTTATTTTAACGGTTGGTAGTCCAGGATGTCTGGAAAAATAGTAGTTTTCCGTGAAAACCAGATTTTCACATAAAATTCTAAGTTTTTCATTCTTTGTTTAGTCACCATGAAAACCGTTATTTGCTCCATTGCTGTAAATCTCTAAATAAAATATATTTCTTTGGCTGAAAAATAATAGCTCAATCTTTATTTGTTGGTTCGAACACATCACGATTTTTTCTTTGGATGAATATTTCTCTTTGGATGCTGGTCATAACACATCTAAATTGATATGACTAATTAGGGGAAACATTTTTTTAATTGGAATGTTGTTATCCTTTCGCATTTAAATCAATAATATAGAGCATAATTCAGAAATTAAAAGATTAAGTTGTTAAGTTCATGAGAATATTGTCTACGTTTTGTTTCGCGCATGATAAAATGATGTTTAAAAATGTTTTGGTATGTATTATAAGATCAAAAACCGTAAAATTATCTTGAATAATGTTTGAAAAAAAGCGATTTTAACTATTTAAGTATGAGTTTTTGTGTTCTTTTTTTTAATAATGGGTTTTGATGTTCAGTTTATTCAAATAATGGGTTCTGATGATCATTTTAGCAAATAGTGTAACACAATACAAATACACAAGTTAAGCTTTGTTTTCATTTCACCGCTTAATTTTGAGGATATAATATTTAAAAGTAAAGTTTTGTGTACCTCATATAGCTTTTCACATTCTTTCAAGTACAGTAAGTTCACTTATGTTTCCATGTTAATACCTAATTTTATATTCCAAAGTACCGTAATATTTGAGTACCACATCTATATTTTCACATTCTCTCTATCAGACTCTCTCACTCTCTCTCTCACACAAATTTTATAAAACACTATCTCTAATATAATCTTTTCTCATTCTCTCTCTCATACTTTATCCCTCTCTATCACACACTCTCTGCCCTCACATACTCTTTATCACTCAACTTCTCTCACATTATCTTTATAATACTCTATCTCTTAATATATCTCTCAACCACTCCTCTTTCTCAACCACTCTCTCTTTCTCAAACACTCTCTCTTTCTCAAACACTCTCTCGAACGTTCTATCTCTTGAACGCTCTCACAAACGCTCGTTCTCTCTCTCTCAAATACTCTCTTTGAAACTTCCTTTATCTCAAACTCTTTCTCTATCTCAATATCACTCTCTCAAACACCCTCTTAAACCCACCCTCTCTTTCTCTCAAACACTCTCTCTCTCTTAAACTCTTGCTCTGATTCTCTCTCTTTAAGCACATCTCTCCCTTTCTAACTTTCTCTCACACGCCCTCACATTTTCTCTCTCTTTCACACAATATCTCTTCCAAAATTGTACACGCTTTCTTTCTCTCACACACACATACACACGCACGCTATCCTTCACACACTTTATCACACATTCTCCCTTACATATTCTCTTTCTCTCTCTCTCTCACACACATACACACTTTCTCTCTCTCCTCATACACACACTCTTTTTCTATTCTCCCAGTATTCATCTCTATAAAACATACACATATTCTCACTACACTATCACTTGCTCATACTCACGCGATCTCTCTCAATTACTATTATCAGTCTCTTGCACTCACTTTCTCACACCTCACACTCACACTCTCATTTTAACACTCCCCACACACTTATACAATCAAACATTCAAGCACTTACACTCTCATTTTCACTATCACATTTTATCACTCTCTCTATAATATATCTTATATATAATTTAAGCCCAGTTCCAGTAATAGAAATTATTAGAAAATAAATCAACAGATTTTGACAAACGACCACTTATTTTATAGAGAATGGAATCAGGATGCCGGTAAAAATAATGGCATGAAACTAAAATTCAATTTTCCTAGCGAATTTTCCATATTTTTCTTCTGTGTGGACAATGGTTCATCTGTATAATCATTCTTTGTTTATATCTCCATGGAAACTATGATTTATATATAGCTGTATATTGGTCTTTGTTTAAAAATAATATCAGCTCAATCATTACTTAAGTAGTTTGTACAAAGGATAGATAGAGATCTGGGAGAGGGGTCATTTTAAAGTTCTCATCGGGGCATGAAGGGGGAAAATATACGTTTTTATTCAAATTACACACTGAAAACTAAATATCTAAATAAAGTTGATAGCCTTTCACAAGAAAACATTGAACTAAAAAGTGAGTGGAGCTTATTATATAGATCTATTCCCAATAAAAAGTTTAAAATACATTTTAGTTCGATAATCTGCAGCCATCACTGCAACGACCCATTAGTGATCTAATAAAAACATGTAATGTGCTACTATTCATTTTTCCACGGCATTTTTATATTCATACATTAATTGCGCTAATGGAATGGGGATCAAGAAGGTAGAATTTAAGATGAAATTTACCCATATTTGTGTAGAGCTATAGTGTGAAATTATGTATAGTAAACCACTCTCCATGATCTCAATCTGTCTGTCACCTACAATCTTGTCTAACACGTACATGACACGTTAAATCATGTGAACATAGATGTGGGCTTAAAATAATAATCAGTAGTAAAAGTATTTTACATACAATTATTTTTAATAGGTAAACTTTAGCACAAGGGGTATCGAATGCTTAATCTAAAGGATATGACCGAGGAGGGCAACTTAAAGGAAATTCACCCACAATTGTAATTTATGGTGAGTTAGGAAAACCCATAATAACATCACATATAGAAGACCAACCTAAATGAAGCCGGCCTGAATTTGAGGTCGGACTCTCCCAGTCAACGACGATATGATGCGAGTCTACCGCTCATCGCTTACTAATGCCGGGATCACGATCAACTTAACGTTAACTTAACGTAACTTAACGTAACGTTCACTTAAAGTTAACTTAACTTATGTGTGATCACGATTCACTTAACTTAACGTAACAACTCGAGCAAAACATATGCATTATCGAGTATGATCTGTAGTTTTGTACTATTTGTAAAGTGATGATCTGTGAATATTTACAGTTTTCAATCAATATTATAAATATATATTACTAAACTTTTTTGATGAATTATTTCCCTAGTTTAGTTTAATTATTTTGTTTCAATGTCTGATCACTAAAACTTACGCTAAAGAGTAAACATTGGTCATAATACAAAGAAATTAATTACTAAATAACCCTGTTGACGTCACTCGAATAATGATTGGCTGGCTAAATCACGTGATACCCTTCAAGTAACGTAAAGTAAAGTAAAAGACCTTCCAAGACATCTCTTACGTTAAGTTAACTGCAAGTCAACGTTAAGTTAAGTGCATCGTGATCGCTTCCATTTAAACACACGAGGAGGTCCTTTACTTAAGTTACGTTAAGTTAACGTTAAGTTAATCGTGATCCCGGCATAAAGCACGCCGCGCTGAACCGAGCCGAACCATGTGGAATTCTGTGCGCTCTTCCTCCAAAGTTCTGCCCGCCCCTGTAACGCGCCGCGCCGAGCCACCATGTGGAACATTCACCAAATTATCATGTTACTTAGGATAAAAGGGGTCATATAGGTTGGAATATTCTTTAACTAATAATACCAATTCTTTGTCAATCATTCTAAGAATCTGAAAAACTGTGATAGATTTCACATTTAAGTAAAGTGTATGTACTTAAACTCAGTTTAAATGGCAAAATTCGTTTGCACATAACAGTATTTTGTTTTAGAAGTGATGCTTAATTTTTGCTAAGGTAAGTTTTTTGAAGTTGATAGCTTTAATTTGGCCAAAATATTACAATAAACATCTACCTCCTAACTATCAATTTTCTCTTATATTTTAAATTAATTAAATCTACCAAGAAAAACACAATGAAAACATAGAATACAGAACACTCCCAACCCACATCACAAATTATCATGTGTTGAAGTTCGTGACATGCCGGTACTAAGCCAATGCACCAAAATGGTGTCGGAATGACACCAGAGCTTATTCCCCACGCGGTTCCTTCCTCTACCCCCGACCATACAGGCACGCTGAAAGGAAATAACGCGCCACTACCACACAAGGAGTCCGCACGATGTGTGTTATTACCAAGAGAGAATCATTACTGAAACCCATGATTTGCGAATCACCCAAAAGTCCGCTGCCTAAACACACCTGAAAGTGAATAGAGCGACAGGCCACATTTGAGGGCTTATATCGGCTTTGCTGTTAACGAAACGAATCCACACGCCTCTTTCCCAAGGTAACAAAATTAACAGTCTTTCTTTCTGATAGTTTTTTTTTATATTATTGTTGTTGTTAGGTTGGCTGCGGTTGTTTCAGACCTCGCTATTTGCGCGTCCTTGCCGAGTTGTAACAGATCAAATATTGACTCTTGTTCCACGTTTTAAGTAAGATCCACACACGCGAGATAAGGGTCGCGTCCTTACTTCCTACAGCTCTTGTTCTGCCGTGGATGAGAGAGTCTACGTGCGTTTCAATATATTCGAAAAAAAAAAAAACCTAATGCGCTTAACACAAAGGTTACTTACAGCTTAAACTAAGGGCTAAAATAGAAAGGCTGTTTTAGAATAAGTGTACCCTCATTAGCATGGAAAGTGGATAGCAAAGCCACAGCGAAAACTCACAAGTGTACGTGGTTGAGATTCAAACCCCGACCTCCCCATCTTTAGTAATTCAGTCTATTGGGAGAGTGACGTCTTAGACCATGCGATCACCAATGAGAGTGTTAAGTACCTAAACAAAATTCTTTTATAGTGTTAGCACTTATCCATATCGGTGGTCGCACAGTCTAAGTCATCACTCAATTAATATACTGAATTGTCGAGGTCACCAAGGTCAGTATTCGATTCCAAACAGTGTGATTTTTACTGAATGCTTTTTCACACTCCCTCCACGCAAATTCAGGTACATTTTATCTCAATTATACATTATTATATCTATCCCCTTAATGAAAACATACGGATAGCCTGGACGGGTGATGAGACACTCTGTGCCAAAAGTAAATACATAACTAAACATCACGATTATCCTTGTGTGGTCTCTGGTCACATTAGTTTGAGAGTTGAAGGTATACATTTTTGTCATTTAGTTTATATTGACCTAAAACTTATGTTATAAAACAAACATTCCTTTGGGACCTGTTCTAATTTTTTCGTTGCTATGTAAAATATACTACCACATTTAATGAAAATTTAATATTTGAATATTAAACCACAATAAACTTCAATAAACACTTTCTAGATATTTTTGTAACAATAAACATGATTAGACAGTCCTCAATAATATTTATTTTAGTACAAAAATAATTGTTAGTCAAATTAGTATAAATGATTTAACAAAGACCATTTTAAAAATATCTCAAAAGTATATTGAACATCATTCGGGTGGGATTGCCGGGAACACGAGTTAAGTGTGTTTTTGTAGTTTTTGTAGCTGACTTTTTTTGACCAAAATAAATAAAATATTGCTCCAATAAAACCATATAATTTAATTGTCTTCACAAGGTGATTAACAGTTGTTAAATATCTATCGTAGGTATCGGATGAGAAACTTTTAAATGAAGAGAAAAAGTTGTCATTAATTTCTAGAACATCCTAGAAAGATATTAAAAAACTGTTGATATCATCATGTGAAGAAAATTAAACTTTATTTTTCTATTGAAGCAATATTATACTTAATTTGTCCAAAAAGTTTACCATTTAACCTTAACGTATATTAATAAAGCGACCCTGTTTCATGAAGGAAGATGCCGAATCATCCACTGTTCAAGCAGACGTGAGTTCAAACCTCCCTATTGTATCGTGATCCGTCGCTTTCATTCATGACGCAACTCTTGAGGTTTCATTAACCTTCAACACCCGTTCACCTGTAAATTCCGTCTTGCGGATCATGCCGAAAAGGGTATTTCATCATATGTGCTCGTTCAACGCACAAAAATGAATTACAGGAAAAGGATCTTTTTTTTTAGCGCCGCGTCTTTCTAGCCGCTCGGGTTATACACTAAGAGGAATCAAACGCTACAGATACTTCATACATGTTAAAGCGAGAATTGTTTACTTTCTTATACATTATTATTATTATTAGTATTATTATTATTATTATTATTAGAACCGCGTCTTACTACCCGTTCGAGTTACACGCACTTACGCTAATGTGTAATGGTAGGGTGATTGTGAGATGAAATGGAGGACCTACAGTTTAACGTGAAATCCGAACCACTGTGGAGGTCTGGCATTCCACACATTCACAAGTTGTGATTAATACACGTCTTCTCAGAGGTGAAGGAAGGGTTTGGCAATCAGATAAATTTGTATCATGACCGAGGATTGAACCCCGGACTCCCAGCACAGAAGTTTGACACCTTAACCCTAGACCACCAGGTCACCTACTTTCTCATACAAAGAAAGTGTTGTATATTTTTTAATTTGAAGTATTTAACGTGCATGTTCTGAACCGACTGATTATATCAGCACATGACCTAAAAATTTAACTAAAATCTAGAACAAACCCCAAATCAAGCCTCCAGACGTTAATTCTTCAGTTTAAAAAGGGAGACCTACATTTAGCCAATTATGTATTTTTTCGGTCATGCTGTGAACCAAATCCAAGACCCTTAACCCGGTAGGCATAAACGCTACTGGTTGAGCTAATGCGTCAAACCAAAGCATTGCAATCGTGAATATTTTATGATGTTGTGATGATTTTATGATATAACTTGACGTTTAATAAACTCCAGAACTTAAAAAAGCGAGTACTACAATTGTGGTAATTAATTAATGACTGATTTTTAAAATTCAATACTTTCGAAAGTAGCTTCACCGATTGTTAATAATGTCTAACCCTTGGATATTAAATGTTAGGTTTAATGTTAATTTAAAGTTGATTAAAGATAATTCCTTAACTTTTTACGTATTAGCTTATTTTATTCTTTTCTTTATTTTATTTTATTTTCAATTTATCATATCAACTTCTATGTTTATCTTATTTAATTGCGTTTAATATTTTGATAATTTTGATTATCCTCATTATTTTCAATGTATTTTTGTGGTTTTTTATAGTTTTCTTGATTATGACATTCATATGTTGAAACATGTCGATACAACACCATTCCAAAAGGACTTATATCCAACTGGAAATTAAAGGAGCGTTGTACAACTTAGTTGTAGAAAATACTTTGATGTTGGAATTAAACTCATTATATTTGAAAACTAATCGAATATAGATATAAATATAATATCATCACTTTTAATATAATTGCCAAGATAAAACTTGAAAAACAAATTTTCCAGCCTTTAATTTTATAGAACATTTCTAGTCAACTTTATGTATATTTTAACTCATTATTTTTTTGTAATTCTAACCCTTTGACTTAAAAATATTTGTCAATATATTTGTAATATTTTATTGGTTGATCATATGTTTTAACAAAACCAATAAAATCACATCAATATAATTTTTACTCCCTTGGCCTGTTAACTAATATTATCTTCATAAAATTAAATTTGGTCATTTATATATATTTTATAATTCATCAGTTTTTAATGCATTTCAAGTTATTTTATTGTTTACATTTTTCAGGTATAGTTATTGTGCTTCAATGTATAATTTATGTAACGTAACATCTCCCTCTCATAATCTTCAATAAACTTTAAATTGACATTAGATTCAAATTTAATATCCAAGTCTTATCCATTATTTTTAATAACGCTCCTTACTTCAATTCATAATTTAAAATGTTTCCTAAAATACTTTACCGATTGTGTTAAAAAAAATTGGCGAGTGTTTTACCTGATTAATAAAACAATATACTTGTTTTCCAGATACAAATTGATTTTAGGGTGATTTATTGATTTTTAAAATCTGTATTAAAAATTAATATGTAAAACAGTTTTGTTTAAAATTTGTATCTGAAGAGTGTTTCATACAATAATTTTCAAAATGATGTATTTGTTAGTTTGAGGAAAACTTGTTAAAGAGTAGTTATATTATTGATTTTTTTTTTTGAGAATTGTATTATACATTATAAAATTATTTATAAGATATTAGGGGTTTATATATAGCTGTTCAGTAGGATATACTTTTATTTAATTGGGGTAGCTAACCTGTACTTTCTAAAACACATATAAATACAGTACATGATTTACAAACTAATCATATTGTAATATTAATGCTACAATTTGACTCTAGTTTCTAGACAGTTTTAAATTTGATAGTACCTGCTTCGGTACCCTCATATTCTAAAACTTCAATATCGTGTTAGACTAGATTACCAATGACAGGAAGATCTGTGTTCAAATCCCGGTCGGGTGTACTAAGGGTGGATTTTCTAAAATGGTTTTCCACTCTTCCACTACGCAAATGAGGCTACACAAACTTCGAATTCAACCTTTCTCATCCATAGCTCCTTAGTATAATTAATACATATGCTTATAACCTGTACAGGTACGCTAAAAAAAGAGTTATTTATTTTATAGCATAATATACACACTTATTAATTTTTAACCTCTCTATAAGTGCAAACCGGAATCGAACTAGGGATTCAAAGACTACTATAACCACTTAGCCACGATGGAAGAACACAAACATTTAAAAATAATTCTTTAATGTGGTAAAATATAGTCACGTACGTACAAAGTGCCTATAGTCATCAAACTTACCGGCAAGGTTTACTGTTCGTTATTAAAGTTGACCTTGAACAATTTTTAAAAATTATTTATTTTACTTTATGTTAATTAGTACGTTTAAAACAAAGACTATTAACGACTTATTGGTAGTCCAATATTAGAGGAAATTAGCGTCGAAGAGATATGGGAGAATTAACTTGATAAATAACCCGTGAAAAACTACCCCAACTTCCTCTCACCATCATTCTTGTTTATTGCGAGCCTGAAACGCTAGACCTAGTGACCACCAGTGCGTGCCGTAACTTTTTTTTTCTCCTTCCAGCGCGTGTCTCTACAAGTTCGAGTTACACGTTATACTGATGTGTTAAGTGGGAGAAGGTTTAATTTAGAGGAAAAGTATCCGAATTTGCGTGGAGGGAGAGCGGGGAATTATTCCAGAAAAAGCCCTCAGTAAACCCAGATACGATTTGAACCCTAGCCTACTTGTTACCATCATATCATACTAGATAGGCATGACGTTTAAACAGTGATTCTAAATATTCAGTTTTTAGCCATATAACCCCCTCGGTGGCGTAGTTGGCTAACGCGCTTGTCGTGTTGAGCTCGACTGCTGAGGACGGGGAGATCGAGGTTCGAATCTCGGTCGGGTGAACTGGGGGGGTTTTTCCTAAATGGTTTTCCACTCTCCCTCCACGCAAATGCGGGTTCACTTCCTTTAATTAAACCTTCCCAATTCCTAGTCCATTAGCGTAATTAGTACTTAAAGCGTATAACCCAAACGGGTAGTAAGACGCGGTGCTAATAATATATTTAGCCATATAGAATTATTACAAAATAATGTTGAGATAATATGTATCCCCCTATAGATATGCATCATCGAACCTAGTTTGATATGAGAATGGGCACATTTTGGTTTTGTTTTGAACCCCAAAGAAAACATTAAATGTCTTAATTGAAAACACGACCTTCACTAGATTTCTCTCTCAACAAAGTCATAATTCTTCCTGATATTAGATCTCATGCTCTAAAAAATAAATAAATAGTTTGCAGCCGTATTTGTATTAGAATGCATGCCATTTTAACGAGAGAAAAACAACCAAATTATAATCAGATAAGTAAAAATATTTGCAAAATTACGACGTAGGAAATTAATTTAGTGGAGATAAAAAGGACATGATGGACGTGAGTTGAGATTCAAATCAAAGTAGTATATTTTACTTTTTTATTTTCAAGCTAATAAACTCATGAGATTCATCAAACATATAGGGTGTACTCCTTTAAAAATATTTAAAAATGGCTGTCTAATATATTTTAATAAATATTTTTTTTATTAGGTTTTTATTTTGCACCGAATCTTTTATCCGTCCCGACCATCCAAATGTAATTGCACTAATGCGGTGAAGATGAAGAAGGTAGAATTTATAGTCCAATTAGGTAGAGAGATGGTGGTAAACCGAACACCGACCTACACATCAACGGCAAACCAAACTAGATGAGATAGACGTTCAGCCCACGTGACCACCGATGCGGGTCTTTATTTTTAGAAAATAATTAAATTATACCTACTCAATTTATGGATTTAAAAACACAAAAACCCGCTTAGGCGGATCTAAGGCGCTATTCTCGCAACGGACCAGACAGCTGAAGACAAGGTTCAATCCCGGTCAGGTGTACTGAGGGTGTTTTTTTACTAAATGTTTTTTCACTTTCCTTCAAAGGATAGTTTTAAGTTTATAACAATTTAAATAGTTTCAGTTTAAGAGAAATTTAGGAAGCCTGATTAATTAATAGACGATCTTGGAAATCAGAATAAATATATTATTTCACCAATGGCATTTTGTGAATGAGAATTAAGATATGAATCTTAATATTTGTGTGGGGGATCATTTTAATTTAATTAATTACATTTCAATAAATTCAACTATATTGATTAAGATATTAAAATAATCACAGAGTAAGCTGATGAACTAAAGGATAAGATTTAAGATATCTAAATAATTAATTTAGATATCACTTGAGTACGGTATTACAGTAAGTTAAGGTGAGTGGAAATAAGAGGCCAGTAGTGTCTTGTTTAAAAGCCATTTTTTTCAGATAGAGGAGTTAAGGTGTATTGGTTGACGAGTTAAGGTGTATTAAGGTATGGACTTAACCATGGGCAAGCCATGATCTAGATTATGCAATCGTCGTAATGAGTTTAAAGATGACCTGAGGGTATCTAGCAGCATTGAGAAGTTGAGGTGTATTGGTCGAGGAGTTAAGGTGTATTAAGGCATGGACTTAGCTATGGGCAAGCCATGATTAATAATTTCATTTTTATGGTGAGTCGACGAATCACCAAGGATCAGATAGTAGGTATTCACAAGCATAGAGCTATAGAGATATCAATTATAATATTAATGAGGCGAAGGCCTAAGTTTTCCACTAATGTGATAATTGTGCAATGGTAAAATCTACTTTGAAATTGATAGATATGGAGGAGATTATGAAGAGGTTTAAAAGGGTATTCTGTGATTTTATGATGTAATATTGATGTTTCAACAAGGATAATGAGAGCTAATTAGGGTGTTGTAAGTAATTAAGCTAGTGTAACAGATTTTCAATTATTATTTCATTTTATTTAAGTACCTAAGGCAAATAGGCAACATTCAAAAGTTTTGATCAAGAGAGATATATAGTTAAAGATTTTTCACTAGTGAGAAAATAATTACTCAATTAGAAGAGGGAAAATGATTTTCAATATTTCACAGTAGTGCGACAATGATTTCATACTAATTTCAATCGTACTTTATGAATCCAAGATTGTCTTATATCTATTTCAACTATTTTAAACAAAATAAGGTCGGGTTAATATTGTATATTTTTTTGTGCTCACATAAAAACGTGTTGACAAATACAAAGGGTAGAAAAAGAAAGAAGGTAGAAGGGTTTAACAGCTGTGTCACTGGCAAAGTAAAGAAAGTAAAAGGGTAGTTTGACCTTGATTAAATAACCAGGGTTTGCAAATAACTGAATATTATAAAATAACTGATGTTAATATTAATTGACTGAAAATGTAATAATTGATGTTAATATTAATTGATTGAGAATGTAATAATGTAATAACTGAAGTTAATATTAATTGACTGAAAATGTAATAATGTAAAATGCCTTGCTCAATGGCAAGCTATTAATAGTTCTATGGTAATAAATTATATGAGGTCATATTAATAAATAAACATTAATCAAATCAATAAAAATTAAAATAAATATTTGTGAGAAACTTGACCCAATTTTCAAGTAGATTTAATGTATCTATTAAGAATATATAAAATAAATTTTATTAAGTACAGTTTAATTAAGTCAATTTATAATTAAATTTATGTTGTGCTACAAATGTTTACCGTAGATAATTTATATATGTTTAATTTTAAGAATGATCAAAGGTTAAATATAACGTAACTCTTGCACAGTATGGGATTTTCTTCTATCAAAATTCATTTAAGATATAAGCAAATGAGGGGTATTGTAATGATATTGATTCAAATCAATCTAAAATGTATAAAAAGTCATGGATGAAGGTAATTTTTCTTTGAATTAACATATGTAGAGTATCCTTTTATGATTCATCCATGAAGAAACACGCGCTTCTCATAAATAATGTGAAAAGGATTTTACCAGTAAAATATATTTTTATACCATTCTTCCTGTTAAAGGAACAACTACGCAGTATTTGGCAAAGACGCCAATTCCCTATACCAATAAGGAGCTAGCTTTCACAACACCTATCTCCAGGACTATTTATATTAGATAGTTTTTACACTGTTGACGAAGGGAGAAAGATGCAAGGAGTATGTCATATATAAACCGTTTGTGCGTATCAGCCAGGCATCCAAACATCCACACCAGGGATCCCTCCGCCCACGCACAAGTCAGTCAGAGCCACATACTGGCAGTCATAGTCTAACACAGTATAAAATAACTTACATTAATATCACAAATGTGCATTGATATAAAGCATTTAATTGGATTATGTATAAGTAATTAACAGATGTCATTTAAATAAACCATGTGTGAATAAACAGCTATCAACAGTTATCTTTCTTACATACATTAATATATCGATTTAATTAGTGCTCGACCACGGAGCTATAGACAACCTAAACATAATCACAGCATTATTATATCAGGGAATTAATCCGTAGTGTTTCAATTGACGGCCAAAGTGGGGCGATTTGATTCAATAGTGTTACAACTCCTTTAGCTTCCATGTCCTTCTGCTCTTGGTGCATCCATATTGTCCATGTTCTTCCAATAGGTCTTCTACTCCTCTCTTTGTTCTGTAAGAATGCTTCTTAGGCATTCTATCCCCCATTTTAATCACATGATCTAACCACAGCAACCTTTTTTTTAATCTTCAGTGTCTCTTCTAATGATTATAACTTTTAAACCATCCCTAATTATTTTATTCCTTATCCTGTCTCGACTTGTTACATTCTCAATGCAGGAACTTTATCTCTGCTGCCTGCAAACTATATAAATCTATCTTCGTCCATGTTCAGGTTTCAGAGCCACATGACAATATTGGAAGATTATATGCCGTATATAACAAAGTTTTGGGCCTCTTTTCCTATATTCCATGGCCAGATTTTATCCTTAACCACAAGCGGTAAAATTGTCCAATCTTCCATATTATTTGTCCTATTTCCTCCTGGATCTTACCGTTTGCGGTAATATTACTTTCTAGATAGCAGAAATCCTCCACTTTATCGAGTTCCTTTCCAATGATTGTTACTTTCTTTGCTGGGTTTGTTTTTCTAAACATCTTCATTATCTTGCTCTTTTCCACGTTCATGTCAATGTAACTTAAATTATTTACAATCAAACATTTTGAAATACTATAATTAATTTTACATATTTTATGCAGCGTTATTATGGGTCATCCGAATTTTTATTTAGAACAAACACAACAATCAGACACCCAATCATTAATTTACCATCCAGCGAAAGGGAACCAAAATTATATTTGTTATTGATTAAATTTTGATACTAATTTAGCCTTAGTGTTTTGTTTTGTTCAATGTGTCTTACCCAACGTACAGGGCATACACTAATGGGAAAAGTACTAGTAAGGCCAAATTTAAAGGATGTACCCGCATTTGTGTATAGAGAATGTGGGAGCATATTTAGGGAATAAAACTTTAAATACCCCCAACAAGAATTCCATCGACCACCTCCAATTCAACATCAATCCAGTGTACTTCGACAGTGACGCCCTAGAATATGTGATCACCAACACGGTCAAAGTACACTCTATTGATGGTGAATCGGAGGTTATCGATGGAGCCCCAGCTGGGGTATAGAGAGTTCTATTCCCTAAATATGCTCCCACATTACCTATAAAAAAATTCTGTTTTATCATTTAAGCTTTATGTTTTTACGCTTATTATATTTTCTGTTACCGAGTCTTAACACATGTTCAGGTTGTTAGCATATATGATAATTACTCTAATGGAGTGAAAATAAGGAAGGAAGAATTTTAGAAGTAATCTACCAGCATTTGCGTGGAAGGATAAAGGGAAACAATTTAGGAAAAACTACCCTTAATACACCCAACCTAATCTCCCCGTCATCAGCAGGCCAGTCTAACACAAGAGTAACGCCTTAGACCAATGTATAAAACTCGTTTGCTCATAAGGGCCACATTAAAAATCGAAAATTCTGAGGGGGTCACGTTTAAAAAATATGCAATATTTTCACAATTTAAGGTAAGAAAAAAAAAACTCAATTTTAAAGTTCTTACTATTGAATTGAGAAAATTACGATTAAATTATAATTTTCAAGACTTTACCTTTATTTTTTTAACAAAAATATTAAACCTTTTATTGGCAAAAATAATTTGAGTTGTATGTTGAAGTCATTTTAAAAATTGATAAGGGATCACAAATGCATGTCCTAAAACGTGAATTTTGTGTTTTTTATTTCATGATAAAACACAAACTGCTTAGACATTTATGTCCTGTCAAACATTACACATATTTGGTGCGCAAATTTAACCAATTTTGTGAATTGATCTCTGGTGAGCAAAGAGTAAAAATCTGGTATACCAACCTCACTTGATAAATTGTCCGATTTTAAAAAGTCACGATTCCTAATAGTGTATTTCAACAACGTTTATAAAAAGAAGAATCGAGTTGCATTGTATGTTGGTTCATTTAAAGATCCAAGCGCCGCACCGTTTGAAAAATAAAATGGGGGTTAATTTATTATTATTGTTATGATTGTTATTACTCTATAGTTATTTTTATTATTGTTATTATTTATTATTATCATTAGTAATTTCTACTTTTTCATAACTATGCATCAGTATATATAATTATTTAACTGATTGTTTATCTTATTTTCTCATGCAATTATATGTATTTTGTAAGTTATGTGTATACTTTTCAGTGCTGGCCTTTCATAGGTCAGGTCTCACGACTGTTGGCCAGCACTATAATAAAGTAAAGTGAAATTGAAATTACTATAAACGATATACTCGTATTTTAATTATTTATAAGGATATGATTAATTTATATTAACATGTAATTAATTATTATATAAGAATCAAATAGCCAAAGGTATTATTTATGTTTTAGTATGGATTTAGCCACATCTAGATATGATATTCTGAAAATATATAATATTCTGAACATATACGAGTATAATAGCTTTGGCTATTTGATTCTCAATTATATATGATCCCTTACAATTATAACAACTGTACAAATGGCAGCAATAAGTCAATTAACGAGTCGAAGATGGCTGCGTTATCTGATAGCTCGTGATCTTAATAAAATCACACATTTGTGTACGACGATTTCCATACGTCCATCATATACTCTGCCTTAAAATATGAGTGAAGAATAACCATTAGCACGAGATGATTATTGGATAGCTCAATGGTTAGAGTATTGGCGTACTAAACCAAAGGTCCCGGATTCGATTCTCGTGTCCAGTGTCATCTTTAAAATTTTAAGAATATAATTATTATATAGCTCCATCATTTTAATAAGTTTATTATAGTCTCTTGCTATTTATAATTATGATTTATATTTAAAGTGTACTTTTAACATACATAGTTCCTAGTTCACTTTTCCTTTCGCCGATACTTTTTGTGGAATTCAGCATAGTGTTTTTTTCCTACTGAAATGCCTGCCTTAGATTATTCGGCCACTGAAGCGTGTTTACGCTTAGTTTAAAGTGCTATTTAACAGTATTTTAAACCATCGCAGGAAATGAATAATTTATGAGAAATCTTTACAGTATTTAATTTTGTTAACATTCCTTCGCAGAGTATTGCGGAACTACTTTCAAACAATGCTTCCTTCATTAGTGTTGTTGCAAAATTGTTTATAAAATGAATTCCAATGCTGATAAAAATACTTTAGTAGGCCTAAGTGCGCATTGTTCTCGGGCCTCTAGATTATTCTGTGGAATTCTTTCCTGCTCAACGTGTACAACAAGCACGAGTTTAAATTCCAGTCTACAAGCAGAACAATACGGTATTTAGCGCTCAACTGTGCTGAAAATTTTAAAAAAACAACACGTGACTCGGGAGGAATTTACGTATAATATTTCCGAAGCGACTAACTATGTTTACAGAGCGAGAACATGACCAGATTATGGGAGAAAAATGTTGATTTTAAATTGGAAAAGAGGCGTTCGGTTTTACTATAAGTAACTTACTACCTTTTGTTTATTTGCCTAATATAATACCACCAGAGCAATCAATGACTTTAAGCGATCAAACAGTGCAGAACAAGATACTAAGGCTCATAACCGGAACAGACATTAGAACAAGAATAGACCACCTCCATGATATAGCCAAGTGCAAACCACTCGATGTGTTATTCAAAGAAAGAAGGGAAAAGTTCTACACACAAAGTGTAGCACACAAAAATCCATTGATACGTGCACTTGGTAACTACAATCCTCACGACCAAAGACCATAAAAACGCCCAAGGCTGGAATAGAGAGGGATAAGAGAAAGGAGCAATATCATCCACACCTTCACATTCAAATTTTCATCCTTCATCAAGTGTATATTTTGACTAATCAAACATGTGTTTCCTTTTAAGATAATCATCACAAACTCACAATCAATCAACCCATCTTTCACTAGATATATATTTTCACAAATTCATATTTTTCACCCTCATTCCATGAGGATAAGGGCTAGCGTATGCTGCCTGTAACTCACAAAGCAATACAGCCCTTTCACAGGTGACCTAGCTTGGCGCTTCTGCCAAGGTGGATATCTTGTGTCGGGCTACAAACCAACTCAAACCGTGTACTTTGTACAATTAAATCATAGGTACCAAGTCAATTAATATTAAGTTCATGCAACGAGGATAAGGGTCTGTGAAAACAACCTGTAACTCGCATATCAAATCAGCCAAAACTTCCCAATGCTTGTCAATGTCTATATTGGCAAGTGGGGAGGTTGGGGCAACAGGGGCAACCCATGACTTTAAGCGAGTTTAATGAAAGGGGATGAAATTAAGGAATTGCTTAAGAAATTACTTGGATTGGGGATGAAAAACTACAACGTATTAAAAATATCCTCAATACAGATAGTCATGGTCAATCCACGGGCATCACAGTCCAGTGTGCTAGCTTTTCTCCTAAACCTTAGGCCAGGAAATGTATTGTCCGAGTATGAAAATCATACCACACACATAGAGAGGAAATTAAATTAGGTACCTGTAAATGGAATCAAACAAGTTTCTTTGAGACTTTTGATCTACTATTTTAAACCCTCTGATATGAGGATGTATTGTAACACAATTAATTATAGACTACACAATTTTAAATTAGGTCCAACAATTCAATAGTCGCTGTAAAATGTTGACAAAATATTACTCGACGATAAAAAAAAAAAAAAGATCTTCTGCACATCTCATCATAACTAACTTGAAAAACGTTAATGCAAAAAACACTTTGTCACCTATATATTTATGACGTAGTTCATAGTATTACTACATTCTCGGCGGTGTTATGTAACACTTCTTTTTATCATTATGAGATAAAACTTCAACGACGAATTTACATAGTTTTTTATTACCCCATATATAACGATGTTATACGACCTTGTTTCTATAAAAATGAACAAAAGAGGTAGTGTGTGTTCCGTCGCTTGCTGGCTGGCAAGGTACACATTGTAGTCTACCGTGTGATGCAGTTTTTGTCATCAGTAAACAATGAAAAACATTATAATTTGGTAACGGTTTAGATCACGATAATAGCTATAATTATATAACGAATAAATATAAAAGATGCAGATTTTCAATAAAAAAAACCTAGATAAAGCTTTCACATTGTAATTACAATTTAAATATTTAATGATTTTTTGTTGTTGCAAAATTTTCCAAGCAAAAAATATAAAAATTGTTTCATATTAGAATAAACGATTTGAAGATTATATTGCGGGAAATAACCCAAATGTTTTGCCAATATTATTTTTAGTGTTATTATTACTCCACCGCATTTTACTACTAGGCCGAAATAGACGCATTTTATTTATGAGTCATGGGTAGAGAAGATGGAATTTATAGAAAACATACTCGCATTAGAGTGAAGGAATAATCTTATTAATAAGTTAGAAACCCAAAGGCTGGTCTGATGTGATTTCTATCCGTCCAGAACTGGGCATATACTCATCCCTTTCGGCTGGTTAGTGTTGCCTGCACTATCTGGTATACATCCCATGTAATAGGGGAGTTCAGAAAGTGTGTGTGGTTCCCTTTGCCTTCCACGTTGAATTTTCTCTAGCACGCACGAAAGGTCCTTCCAATTTTGCCAGAAAAGTATTTTCACATACATTCCAGAGTTCTTCTACAAGCCACAAATGACATGGACCCAACGAATATTTTCTCTTCGAACGAAGTTGTATTACAGATTTTTATTACACAAAGAAAAAAAAATGATGTCGATATCAGTTGGGTTTGAAACCACGAACAATTGAGTCGTGAGGCGAGAACTTTAGCCCTAGACCACCGAGGTCAACTGGAGAGATGGTGGACTACTTTAGTCAACACAAACCTCGGTAAATCAGGAAGGGATTCAAACCCAAACTTCCCTCACACCAGATAAATCAAACTAGATGAGCAAGACATTCAGTACAAGTGTCTCCCAGTAAGGGTCTTTCAAGTCACAATCATAATATAGCTCAGGTAATATATATTTTAAACGCGTTTCAAGTACGTTCTGTATCATATCAATCGTAATCATAATCATCATACTCATATAAATAAATAGAATCGGTGTCTGTCAGTTTGTGTATGTCTATAATATTGTGTCAACGTTAGAACTTTAAAACCAAGAAATCTAAAAGCCGAAAACTTTGCTTATTTACAATGAAAAACAATGATAAATGGATTATTATTATTAGCACCACGTCTTACTACCCGTTCGGGTTATACGCACTTACGCTAATGTGTAATGGTAGGGTTATTTTGAGATGAAATGAAGGACCTACAGTTTAACGTGGAATCCGAACCACGGTGGAGGCCTGGCATTCCCCACATTCACAATATGTCTTGTCAGAGGTGAAGGAAGGGTTTGGTAATCAGATAAATCTGTGCCGGGACCGAGGAGAAGTTTAAATAAATAAATACATATATATGTTAACGGCAATGTGTGTATACCAAGCATTCTATAAAATACCTAGGTTTTATATATAATTCCTAAGTGGTTCTAGCAAAGTATGAAATAAATTAGTTTTGCTGTTATATTTTATACTTTTCGTAGGGAATTTATAGATTAACCAATCACTATATATTAACGAGAACAATAGCTAACCTAACCTGACCTTACCTTACATAACTACCCTATTCTGACCAACCTAAATACTAGGAATTAGGTGAACCTGCAAGAAAACAGCGCAAGACTTACATAGAACAGGATAAAAGAATTGGTAGCATATTCAGGGACTTCAAAAATAAAAAGGACTTGAAAATAACCATGAAATACATCAGCAAAACTCGTTTATTTCATACTTTGCCAAAACCACTTTGGCATTATGTAGAAAGCCTAAGCACTTTATAGAACGCCTGGATTTCACACACTGCCGGTGAATTATTTTTTTTACTTCAATCGCGTAATCGCCCGTGCGTGAAGTTAATAAGATATCCAGTAGTGTTCACTCTCATTGTGTCTTGATTAATATAGAAGTTATTAGTTTTTTAGTGAAGTGAATCACCTAAAATGAACTTCAACCTTAAATCTAAATAAATGTAAAATTACCACTAACTTGACATAGACAACACCAGACACTCGCAGTTAATAAGGAATTATTCAACAATAAATACGCTATAACCTACGGGAAATTTAATTAAAAATATTATTATTACTATGTTTGATTTAGTTGTGAATGTTCTATATCTACGATGAATGAATTTTCCACAATATTTTCTTTAATTTTTGTTGGCTTTTTAAAATAGAAATGAATATAGTTTCCATTGTGAGAATTGCAAGTTCAAAAAAAATGAAAATGTAAGTTTAATACAATTATTAAACACTTTGTTATACATTCTGAATATTATACTATAGAAAAAGCTTTAAAAATGAAAATCTGAATCCGCTGAGACTTTCAGTCTACAATAACCTGGTGATTACTCTTAAAGGATTAAAAAACAACATTTTGTTACTGTATGCATAGATATATGGAAATTATTTTTGCAATATTTATAAATCATCAAAAAAGTCCTTCATACATTTTGTATAAATGTCTTAGTACCCGTTCAAATGTATACATTAATTAGGCTAGCGGTGACCTGGCGGTCTAGGGGTAAGGTGTCGGACTTATGAGCTGGTGTCCGGGATTCAATCCTTGGTCCCGGCACAGATTTATCCGATTACCAAACCCTTCCTTCACCTCTGACAAGACGTCTTGTGAATGTGGGGAATGCCAGGCCTCCACCGTGGTTCGGATTCCACGTTAAGCTATAGGTCCTCCATTTCATCTCACAATCACCCTTCCATTACACATTAGCTTAAGTGCGTATAACCCGAACGGGTAGTAAGACGCGGTGCTAATAATAATAATAATAATAATAATTAGGCTAGTATCCGCTTCAGTGCTGAATGGTCTAAGGCATAATTCTGATGTTAGACAGGCCTGCCAATGACGGGAAGACCGGGGTTCAAATTCCAGCCAAGTCTAATGAGGGTGGTTTTTCCTAAATGGTTTCCCACTCTTCTTCCATGCGAATGTGGGTATATTACCTCTAAATGCTTCTTCATCATCCCTACCCCGGTATAGTAATTATCAGATGTGCATATTGCCTGAACAGGTAGTGCATGACACACGGTGACAAGAAAAAAAAGAAATGTGGATGGTATATTTTTTGAGGAAAAGTACCAACAATTGTGTGAAAGGAGAGTGGGAAACGATTTAAAATAAAATCACCCTTCATACATCCGATCGAGATTCGAATCCCAACCTCCCTATCAACGGAAATTCAGGATTAATACGGGAATGATTTATTAGACCATGCGACCACCAAAGCGTGTGCCCTTTCTAGCTAAGTTGGGCTGAACTTGGAAGTTTATAGTAAGCGTTAAATTAATTAAATACCGTAAATCACAAAGTTCATTCTGAAAGGAACAACGAATTAGTGTAGGCTTTATACTTCCGTGGTTTAAATAAATCTTACTTGAACGTTTATTCCTGTCTATCACCGTAAAGCAAGGCTTAGAAACCCATAGTTTCGTAAATACGTTCGTTCCGATGATTTATAGGAGTGCTGTGAGTTTAAACGTCAGATAAATGTCAGGGTGTAAATTTATCAACTATTTCCAGTGGCGTTAAAAAGACAAGAAATCGTAGAGGCAAACTCATGGAACTGGAGAATATTTCGTTCGAAGCTTGGAGAGTTCACCAGTGTATTGTTAACGTTTATCTGAAGATCAACTAATTATTTCTGTTTTCAGCGAGGGAAGTGATCGGTGGACTGCCAGGTGGTTTGTGTCTGGTATTGTAGAAGACTTAAGTGCGAGAGATACCACGGAGACTAGTCGTCGTACTCAGGAGGAAAATTGCCTAGGCCAACTGTTTTTCTTCTCCAAATAACAGGGTTTGTAATAAATTCCAGCGACAATTATTATTGAGAACATTTTTCTTCCGGCTTCAACAATTATTATTATTATTGCGAGGCTTCTTCAGTAAAATTATTTTAATAGCACCGCATCTTACTACTCGTTTGGGTTATATGCCTATGTACTAATTACACTAGTGTGTTAGGGATTAGAACGGTTTCTTCGAAAGTGCACCCACATTTGCATGAAGTGAGAGCGAGAGTAGAAAACAGTTTTGGTAAAACCATCCTCAGTACACAATACCGAGATTCTAACTTCTGTCTCCTCGTCATCGGCAGTATAGTCTACTGCAAGAGTAGCTCCTTAGACCATGCGGCCACCGAAGCGGTCGATATTAACATGATTTATCAAATTAGAATGGAATATTACAGACAATTGTGCAATAAAAGAATATAAGTGAGTTTAGTGCATAAAATTATATACATATAAAATAATATTTTTTCAAAGCAAAAAAAATCAAAAATATATTTGAAATTCGATTCTGCTTCGAGAATATTGCATACATTGGATTTGAGTTCGTTTAGTGTTGTAAAAGTGAATTTCGTACACCCTACTGTTTGGCAAATTTCTCTGATCCAAACAATTATAATTGACGTATCTACACGTATATTATATATTTATATTAATCGAATTTACCCACAATATTAAGAAGCTCTTCATTATGTAGGTAAAGCATTAACTTTTCTCAAAGATGGATTTATCAGTTAAACTACTTTATTTATTTTTTTCATTTAAAAAAATGTTCATGTTACTAATGAGGAGATTATGAAGGTTCTATTATATTATTTAATGTTATGATTCATTATTTCAAACAGTTGTGTATAATTCGACATGAGTGTAGTGTATATTAGGTGTATGCCATTCAAGAAGTGTGTTTATGGGCAATCACATCTGTTTATTTTTATAGTTTCCTAGAATTTGTACTTCTGAAGAAAGGTGTTTTAGCACACAAAATGATATTGTTCAGCGTTTCATTTATCCATTTAATAAAAACATATAACTTCCATGAAAAAGCTGTAAAAGCTCAACAACGGCAATAGTTTCCGTTTAGATGAAAGGATCATTGTAATGCAAGTGAATATGTTTGAGTAGAACCAATATCTGGTCTTATACAACCTTTTCAGACTATTGAAAGAGTGAACATTCCAATTAATTACAAACCATTTAATAACGTCAATATATTGTTTTGATTGAACACAAATTCGTAACTTAAAATAAGTCAGAATTTAAAGCAGCACTTATGTCTTTCTCATAGGATAAGACATTATAGAGCATAAAAATGTGTTGAAATGACTTATTAGTTAAAAGTTTGGCCAGAACGGGTAGTAAGATGCGGTGCTAAGAAATGTTAAAAGTTATGCAGAGAGCTAGTTAATAATATTATTTTGTCAAATGACTAAAATGCAGCGCACTAAAAGCTTATTCTATATTAAATTCTAGGAGGAATACAGTTACAAGTTCCAGTCCTTTGATAGGACACTTATTAACCAAGAGAAAAATAAGTTTCCATTGAAATAGTTTTTTCACCCCAGCTAGTAATCGAATATGGGACTCTCAGCTTACTAGACAAACGCTCTACTGAGGTAATATGTCGGACTCAGATCTGAATAATGTCGGTTGAGTTCAAACGTAAGAAACGAGCGTGGAAAAAGGCCCAATACAGTAAGTGTAGAGAAAGAGTGAGAGTTTAAAGAAGTAAGGAAAAGAAGAAGGAAGATAAAGAGATCAACCAACAACCTTGATTACTCTGGAGCGCCATGATAAGTTTCCTCCAAGCAGCGGTGCCACTGCTGCTACTCGCCAACGCCGCCAGTACGATGCATCTCGGCCACAGCCTGACGCTAGATCAACTCGACGTCAGTCTAGTAATGGCGCTCATCAATATCAGCGTCCCCCGGGGGCATATCGTCATTTGTTTTCAAGGCCACCGTCAGAGCGAGGATGACCACTTCCAAGCAGAAATATCACATGGCAGCGTTAGGCCTCGTAGCTTGGAACCGTTCGACCATCTTCTTCGAGAAGTTCACACAACTGGTGTTTTCTCAACAACACTTTTAGTGGGAAGCACTGGTTCTATCCCACATATTGATAGGGAAGTGAATATTTATGTAATTTACATTAGTTTAAGGCTAAGTGACACTAACAATTTACGAAAACAAGTCGGTGTTTTTAGTAGGGACTCTTTGTGGAATCCAAGGGCAATTTTTTTATTGGTTTTAACCAAAGAAATATGTGGCAGAAACCAACGAAAGATGTTATCCAAACTTGTAATGGAAATATTATGGGAAAAAGATGTGGCAAATGTATTTGTTGTCATTCCATCGGACCGATGCAATGGCGATAAAAGTGGAATGTTCTTTGATCTATTTACGTGGAATCCTTATCACTCACACTAGAAGCACTTGTGAAGTTGCCAAACCGAAAGTAAAATTTCTATCCTCTTGGAGCAATGTGGGTTTCTCAAGAAACTTCACTTTGTTCGCTCGACGGGTGTTGAGAAACATGCACGGGTGTCCGGTAACTTTTTCGACCTTTCCATACTCACCCTACGTTGGGGTCAGTGTGGAAGATTTTGGCGCCAAATCAATCAAGGTGTGCACATCACCAGATTACAAAAATGGCATCGAGATTCTCTTAGTTCGACTCTTGTCGGAAACAACAAACTTCCGAATCGTGTATCTACCCGTACCAATCAATAATTGGACAGGTATAATCGATGATCTGATGAAGGGAAAGTCCGATGTTGCATTCTGCTCGATGTCATCTCAGTGGAAAGATACAAAGCACTTGAAGCGACTGTGTCGTACATAGACGAGACCATTGTTTGGTTTGTTCCACGAAAGCGGCCCATACCTCGGTGGATGAGTTTATTAAAAATATTTTCCCCTTCGTTCTGGTATCTAGTAATCGTAATATACTTTCTGGCTTCATTAACGTTCTGGAAAGTAAACAGGGGAAATCAAACATTTGTGAGATCTCTTATGAACACTTGGTCGTCTGTGCTTGGCATGCAGATAGTTATACCATCAGGTATAGTGTCCCGAGCTTTTTATATCTTGTGGACTATTTACTGTTTGCAGATCATCACTGCTCACAACTCTTCCCTCATCAGTGTCCTCGCTCATCCGGGTTTCCTTCCCAGTATAACGTCATTTGACGAGCTTATTGCTGCAGACATTAGGTTTGGATTCATCGATTACATAACGCACTTCTTCGAGGACCATGACGATTGGAGGTACATCAAGGTGGTAAGAGAACACCAAAGCTGCAACAAGATTAATATTTGCCTTGACAGGATGGCTTATTACGGCGATTTCGCTGTAGCCGCCCCTAGAATATTTATGCTCAATAGAGTTAGCAAATATATTTCCCAAGATGGCGAGCCCATGTTCGTTCCTCTGGAGAACTACGTGGTGAGAGGAGGGATCGTCATGTACCTGACGAAGGGAAGTTTCCTTCTCAACAGATTCAACTACATCATAACTGGTGCCGTCGAATTTGGATTTATGAACAAGTGGATGAAAGACTTGAAGAGAGCTGATGTCAAGCTTGAGGACCTTAACAAACTATATGAACAAAAACCATATGTTTTGACTTTGTCACACTTGCAAGGACCATTCGTATGGCTAGGAACCGGCCTTGCGTTCGCTCTTATGGCATTTACGGGAGAAATGCGTTGCAAGAGATCCAGGAAATGTGTTCAATTCGAAAGACAATGAACAACATGAAAATGATGATTACTACTGTTAAACTTAGACCTATGATTAAAATATTGTTCTTATTATAAATTATTTAGATAATTAATATGGTACTATATCATAATTTAAAAAAATAAGCTGTGAAATGTCTTCATAGTTTTATGTTTGTTGGTGGAAACTGTTTTAATTTTTAGATTTTACGTATAATCGTTAAGCTCTAAATTTAATGAAACCTTATAACCCTTGCAGTTAGTACTAAGCACAATCATTAAAAAATAACCTTTAAAAATAAATTAAAATATAGTAAAACAAAATAAAAAGTATTTATTTACCCAATTTTAAAAATTATCTTGGTTTTACAAAATTGTATAAATCATATTCTTTGTTCAGAGAGTGTGTCATCACGCAAGAACATCCCTACATAATAAAATAAAACAGGTCATATTTCTCTCCACACTCAAATACAGTGGTGTCTGTATTTTTTTTTTCAAAACGTTGAATAACATACTATAAAGGTGTTCCTACTCTTAAATATAGTACTAATGATACAGTTGTGAGACCAAACCTCAACATCTCTCCTGCCCCTATTCACACTCCAAAATTACAAGCTGTTTTTCTCACGCCGACATCTTCACGGCTGGAAGAGTTTCTAACGTGCCACGGGCCATACTCTTGACTCTATAGGCAGGAAGCAATGTGTCTTGTATAAAACATTATAAAACTACTTTGTTTACAGATATGTGCTCATGTCGCTTCTTAGGCAAACATAGACTTATCTCCAGCTTTCGTTCGGGAGGTTAATAATTCTGTATGTATTTCTGAGTTAAAAAAAATTACTATTAGAATAAAATATCAAAATAATTTTAGAAAACATTTAGGATCATGTTCTACAAAATTAATTTAAAAAAAAATCGAGTAGCTTATTTTAAATATTTTTATAAAGGAATGGGTGGTAAATAATTATGTTTTAGAGTTTTATTTTATAAAGTAGTAAATTCTTGAGACAACTATTTCACAGTTATTATTATGACCCGATTCGCGCAATTTGGGGCGAGGAGGTCGGGTTTAGAGTTCTGGCTGAATGTAATGAGATTTTTTTAAATAAATACTTCCCACTCATCCTCTACATTCCTTTGACCTTCCTCATCCATTCCCCATTAGTGTAAATACGCGGATAGCTCGGAGGGATAGTAGGACGTGTAGTAAGAAATTGTGACTCAGAAGGACGGGACTCAATCAGGGCCGCCAACTATTTCTGATAGAATTTCGTAATATCCAACATGAATCTGTAGTAGGACTATGATAAATTTATGCACAGGAAGACAATGACAGATAGGCTTACTGTTATTATTATTATTATTATTATTATTATTTAGCACCACGTCTTACTACCCGTCCGGGTTATACGCTTTAAGTACTAATTACGCTAATGGATTAGGAATTGGGGAGGTTGAATATAGAGGAAGTGAACCCGCATTTGCATGGAGGGAGAGTGGAAAACCGTTTAGGAAGCCCTCCCCTCCCCCCCAGTTCACCCGACCGAGATTCGAACCTCGATCTCCCCGTCCTCGGCCGTCGGGCTCAACACGTTAACGTGCGAGATCTCCATTATTTAATAAGTTAGACCTAATATTAAAAAAATATTCTACTAAATTACCTTAATCATGACCATTATATATTTAATCTAAGGGTTTGTATAAAAAAGGTTCATGTACATTATTTTCATATTAGTTTGTCCTCATAATATGCAATTTATACCCAAAATGTATTTATAAGTAAAACAAAGTCATATTCCATTTGTTTTGAAATAAAAAAAAATTCTAATAACTAGAACTAACACTTGGAAAGGTATTTATTATAACTATGTTGTTTTTATTTAAGCTATCTAGATTGACATATGGCTAGTAGTGCATTGTATATTAATTAACGAAGAGCAGTGCAGCACGAAATTTCTTGATTTCCGGGACATTCTGTGTACCGAGTGGGGTTGTTTACCCGGGAAACAGGACAGTCAGCTAAAATTCAGGAGCCGGACAATCCGACCATTCGGGACAGTTGGAAGCACTAGACTCAATCGAGGAAATTTTTTTTAAGTACACAATCTGGTTCTTTATCATTTTTCTCTCTCTTTATAATATTAATTTACATAAATAAATATATATATAAACTATATGATTAAATATGTATAAATTATATATTTATATATAACATAAAATCAATATTATCCAGATAATGTTGAAGTTATCCAATATACGTAGACATTGTTGAGTGAGAGGTGATTGAATAATTATTTTCGAAGTTTTATACCGATAATATTGACATTATCCATCCGCACTGGGATAGTAGAAACTTCTATAGTTGAGGCTAGGTTCTTAGATTATGTTAGGTAAGTTTACGCTATGTTAGATTAGTTTAAGTTAGGTTAGGTTAGGGTAAAATAAAGCATAAAATGAGGCATTTCGAATGTTAATGCACTGTTACGATCAAATTTATTGTCAAATTTCAAAATATTGTTTCAAAATAAAATTTGTATTGAAACGTTCTTAGTTTTACAAATATTATTCCACGCTATCCAATTATTGCCGGCTAGTGTCGATATTATCCTGAAAATGTCGTGGATGAGATAAAGTATTTCTATTTCTGAATCTATCCACTGCACTTGACTAATGCTGGCATCTCCCGGCTAATCTCAACATATACAAATCTCACACATTTCCCTTAACATATACACTGTAACATTTTACTAAAAAAAAAAAAAAAAAAAAAAAAATGTATGTAACTTACACAGAAGGGCGAATTTACAGTAGAGCATAGTTAAAATCTCCAGCGTAGCTCAAACCCCGGTCGACCGATTCAAAAAGAGTCAGGCACGCCACGCCACCCACTATACCGCTGTAGAGGGAGTTGAACTCTGGTACTAGGAACTGATGCAGCTGTTCCGATCGTGAAACGGTCAATACAATAGGAAATAGGGCCTTCCTTACAGTAAACCACCGAGGCGTTCCGAGAGCCGCGTGAAGCTATGCGAGGCTATCGATCATCTCCAACTAGCCTGAGCCAGCATGGCGACGACACCCTGTGGGACGTATCTTAAGCGTTCCTCGCAAGTGGCCAGTAATTACATGGTGGCGCTCACCTGATTTACTCCGCGAAGAGGGGTAGGAGGAACGAGTTTATTTTCCCACCCATCTGAGATATCTGCATATAATCATACTTATGAGATAAGAACAAATAAGGTAGAATTTATAGGAAATTTATCCGCATTTGCCATGGAGGGGCAGAAAGTAAAACAATCAAGGAAATACATCTAAATACAGCCAGTATAGATTCGAACCCCGACCTTACTATCACTGGCAGAGCTGTGCCCACGAGTTCGGGTAGCTTACTATGTAGCTGTGTGTTCTTCCTATCAAGATTTTCATATGAAGGGCCTTTTAGATGTTTTTTTTGTTAACAAGTGACCTTTTTTAGCATCGCGTCTTACTACCCATTCGGGCTATACGATCGTGTATTAGTTACGCTAATGAGCTAGGGATGAGGAAGAATATATTTAGAGGAAGTGTACCCGAATTAGCTTAGGGGGAGAGAGAGTAGGGAACCATTTAGGGAAAACTACCATCACTCAGTCCACCCGACAGGGATTAACCACGATCGCCTCGTCATCAGCAGTCTAGTCTATTGCGAGAGTAGCGCTTTAGACTATGCGCCCACCGAGGTGGGTATCACATGACTTGAAGCATGAACACGTGGAACCAGATCTTGTAACTCTTCTAGCTGTCAAAATGAAAATTGGATTGTGAAATAAAATGTCCCAGAATTTTTTTTTTCACTGAATTTGGGATTGGGAGGAAGGTGATAGCGCTGAAGGGGAGGGGATGGGGAACACACAACAACTCTACAGCAAAGCGAAGCCTCCGGGACCACCTCGTGGGGCCCAATGCTTCGCCGCTTTCAAACAACAAATTCCAGCCCCCGGGGCTTTATTAAGGCGTCACGGCGCGTTGACATGCTCTTCTGCCAACATTAACAGCGCCGCGACGCGTGGCGTCAGTGCTACCGCACGTGTTTCCATCCTGCTCTCTCGTCAATGCTTACATTGGCGGTAGCAGTGACAACAAACACCGAGGACGGCCGAAATAGCTGGTGGACGGCGCCCCGATCAGAATAATTATAAGGTATCATTGACAATCCCCAGAACAACGGAATTTATGGGGCTCTTCTGTGGTAGAGAGCACTGAGGCACTTTTTCAGTCATACATTATTATTAATAGGCCATTTTAGACGCAGTTTATAAACAAACCATTTATTTGTTTTCCCAAAACGTCCTACTATCATTCCGGGATTTTCAAATTTTAGTTACACTAGAAGGTTTAATTTAGAGGGAATATATAAAATTTTGGGTGGAAAACCCCTTAGGAAAAAACACTCTCAACACACACTGCCGGAATATGAGCCCCTCATTTTGTCACAGAAAAACTGGGCAAACAGTCCACGTGCCCACCGATGCTGATTTCTAAACTAACTGCTTATATAAGCCAACATCCATGCCAGTGCCTACACGGAATAAGGCGTCATTTTACACATTTTACACATCTGGCTCGTCTCTTAGCTTCCCATCCCCTCCCCACGGTAATTTGAGGGAATTTCTTTTAAATTATCCTATTTCAAAACCATATAACTCATCTCACAGCCTATTTACAGAGAAACTAAATTTAATTTCCGTTCGAACTATAAAAGTTATTACCGTGTGGTTTCCTGAATTCTTCATTTTACAACAGCAAAAGTGGGCTCAATTTAATATTTTTTTTCACTTTTAACTTTTTTTTCAATTTTATGTTGATTATTAAAATCTATTAAAACGGTTTCAAAGGTTTAAATTCCACTTTAAATTAGAATAGTTAAAACTGCATCAAGATGCACTTCCTGGTTCGAGATATATCGCCTTACTAAGTTATATATTATCCGTCGGGTAAGAGGGGGTCTTAAGGTGGGATGAAAAGGGACGCTGAGGAAAGGTGTTTTTGCAGTTTTTATGTATTTTTTTTTTTTTTTTGCTAAAATAAATAAAATATTGCTCCAGAACAAACATAAGAATTTAATTTTCTTCACATGGTGATGTCAACATTTCCTAAATTTCCATCATAAGTATAGCGGCATTAGATTACAAACTTTTTAAATGAATAGAAAAAGTTGTCATTGAATTCAAGGACATTAATGACAGATATTCAACAACTGTTGAAGTCACTATGTGAAGAAAATTAAATTCTATATTTGCACAGAAGCAATATTTTATTTATTTTAGCAACAAAAAAAAAGTTTTACCATAAACACTGAAATAACACTGACCTTTTCTTGCGTCCCCTTCCGTCCCAGGTGTTGACTATTTAGTTTATTTCAAATCTTGGCAGTTACTTTATATTGTCCCACTATGGTGCAGACTCTAGTGTATGAGACCGGGCCATGGTGTAACCATCAAGGTAGTATTGACACCTTTCAGATTAAACAGAGTGTACTATACAAAAAAAATACTAGACTTGCTTCAACCCCCAATTGTCCTACTCAATGCATTCGGTCGTAATTTTTACCTCAAGTCACAACGTCACTGGACGTAGTCAGGCAGAGCAGTCAAACACCCTGACGTCCCGTTATTGTACGTTTAAAACAACACACATTTATTTTCTCGGCCATAAAAAATGAAACACTTCTCTGTTACTTATGTATTCGAATCCATGATTTTAAAAAAAATTCTGTTTCTAAATAGGAACTTTTGAAAAACTTTCCTCCCTTTCTGACGGACATTACGGATGTAAAGCTATTTTTTACAAAAGCTATGCGTGAGCTATAAAGTTTTCAAAGAAAATTACCGGACCAACTTTCCGAGCTATTTCAGAATATTTACAAAATTCAATCGCCCGTCTAAGTTTCTCTCAGAGGGGAAGTAGCGAGAAGTAACAAGTCAGGGGGAAGACTGTTAGCGGGAACATGTCGAATCCTTTTCCTGAGTGGAAATAAGTATTCGTGTAGGACACAAATAAAATCTGTCTAGTTATTTTTCCATTTATCTACTATTTGTTTAGTCTATGCACAGTTAATGACACTAGTTGATTATAAACGGTATAAGTATAATTTAGAGGAAAGGTACCCACGCTTGCGTGGAGAGTGGGACACATTTTTTTAAACACCTTCAGTACATTCAGCCGGGAATCAAACCCAGACATTACCATTACCAGTTAATCGGACTAGAAATGCTTTACATTAGTCTTCGTGCCAACAAGTGGAGTCAAATGTGAAGTAGAGCACGATTTTTTTTTGTACTTTCTCACCTCGGTATTATCTAAGAGTGAAGTAAAATATTTAACCTATTAAAACAGGAATTGTATGAATTTTGAGGAACTGAACTAGCACCAAACCAGAGAAAAAGTGGGAAATAAAATTGTTTAAGAAACTTTAGCCTGATAATTGGACTAGGTCTTCAGATCAGAATCAGGCCTGCCAGTTAATCAGCTCAAAAAATACAACACCGCGCAGTGAACCAGTTTTATACCCATGCACAGTAAGTCAGTTGTACAGTACTGCACAATAAGTCAACCGTATAGCGCCGCACAGTAAACAAGCTATACAGCACTCCACAGCAAACCAGTTGTGAAACACTCCACAGTAGAGGTGTGCAAAGCTTCGAAACTTCGACTTGGTTTAGAGACAAATATTAGCTTCGACTTCGCTTCGGAAAAAAAAAACCCTGCTTCTATATTTACGAAGCTTCGCCAATAAATATAATGACAGCTTAAATACTCAATTTATGGTTAATGTTTGCCATTCTGAAGTGATATACATTACTAATTAATACTCATATAAAAAAATCTGAAGTATTTGATTTGTAAGTTGTGATAACAACTGGATTTATCGGAATAAAACTAAAATATTACAAACAATTTTGCAGTAAGACATTTTCCAAACAAATTTAGTACATGAATTTAAATAAATAGCCACAATTTGATTTTTTTTTTCAAGATCTAAACAACTAACAAAGAATATTCAAACTTGGATTCGGCTTCGAGAATGTTGCATATATTTTGAGTTCGCTTCTAATTGAAAAAGTGAACTTCGCACACCCCTACTTCACAGTAAGTCAGTTGTGCAACACTCCAAAGTAAACAAGTTTTGCAACACTTCAGAGTAAACCCGTTGCACGTCAACACCCTAGATTAAACCAGTTGTACAGCACTTCACAGTAAACAAGTTTTACAACACTTCAGAGTAAACCCGTTGCACGTCAACACTCTAGATTAAACCAGTTGTACAGCACTTCACAACAAACAAGTTTTACAACACTGCATAAAGGTCAAGTACCATTGTCGAGTAACTTCATGAAGGCCTCGGTCATCATTAAGAGCGTCAAAATTTAAATGTTGACCGACCAACCAACCCTAAGATGTTCTAGGTTAAATTCCAGTGGGGTCATTAAACGAAAGAATCGAAGTTTTCTATAATCTATTATACGATCCCATTTGCTTTAAGCCCCTAGAGCCCTACTCCTTAATTCAGTCAGTAATGTCTGTCCACTAAGATAAGGCCCCCAGAATTATTTTGGTCATAACAGCTAAACGTTGCATTGCCATAATTTTCTCCCAGCTCTCCCTTTTCACATAGGCTTCGGGTGTAGGTAAAAAGGTAATTTTACTTTATCTCACCCTCTTGGAGAGAGAAGTATTGTAATCTTAAAAAATTTGAATTGTAGATTTTGAAAAATGTTGACGTTTCACGACTGCCTTTAAACTGAAAAAGTAGTTTTTGGTATGCCATCTTTCTGTATTTCGGCTCAGAACCGAAATAATTTTATCGATCAGGCTGAAACTTGGTATATAAGGCTTTCACAAAGAAAATCTATTTATTTTATATTGAGGTCTTCAAAATGTGAAATTGATTGTTATGTTCTTTGGTGGACAGAGATGCTCCTCTTTACTCAATGCTTCTGTAATAGTGAATATTATTTCATTTATGCTTTTTGGTGGAGTGTTTCTGGGACAACTTGTTTTTACTCTCACAACTCTTAAAGGTTTTTAGTAAATGTCTCTGTTTTAAGATACAAGAAAGAGAAAGTGTGTACGATTCATCGTGCCATTTATTTAGAATTAGGTTAGTTTGTAAGTCTTTTGATAATATCAGTTGATTCAAAAAGTGGAAGTTAGACATACATCCTAGTTAAAAAAAAGCCCATATATAAATGATATAAACAAAACAAATTTGTTCATATTTTTCAACAGTTTGCCATTGTACGTACGTTACAAAATGCGACACATTTTAAATGTCCAATTGTTGCTTAGCCCGAAGCTATCTTCTTTACGTTTAGCGAAATAAAGAAATAAGATAAAGTTTAAAAAAAAAGTAGGAATACATTTAGCTAAAGGAAAAAGCTGTTTAGGGAAGTTTCACATTAATTTAACTCCACTTGACATATTTGCAGATTAGTCCCAGACTAGAAGTGCCAAGAGATAAATCTTACTCCAAGAATTGCGTACAAAAGAGGAGGAAAATCATTTCAAGCTTTAACTTTTTATTTGTAACAAGGCTACAATCAGTTTCGTAATATTCTAGCTTGTCTAATTGGAAATTAATGATCAAAACTGCGTTCTCTCTTTCTATAAGTGAGTTGACCCGAGTCTCCTTCTTAAAGGTCGATTCGCACAGAACGCTAAGCTAAGATTTGCTCTGTTAACTCTGTAGAAAAATAGCGGACCATGTATTTGATTGAATGTGCTGGTTCATACAGAAAGCTAATCTAAGCTATGCCTTGCTACGCCACGCTATGTTTTTTTCCGATTGCCAGCCGGGCAATTTTTCCATCTCCCCTCTTGAGCCATCTTACTTTGCACATGTGCATAACGCAACTTGGGCTCCATGTTGAACAGACTCAGTGCTGGTTTGGTGAAAATAAGTAAAGAAGTGTTGAAGTTTTGTTCTCAGTTTGTTTCAAGTGTATTTAAGTAATATTATATTTAGGTTTTAAATTTAATACATGTGTTTATATTAAAATGGAAGCGTTAGTTGAACAAGTCAAACCTCCACCTATTAAATTTTCTTCATCTTCCAAAAGAGCATCGTTTTTTATTCAGTACTATATAACCTGAACTCAAACAAAACATTTTGGAGAACGCCATCATAATATTACTAAACTTCACTGGAGCAGACCAGAAAGAAACAACACTGAATTTGGGAGTAAAAAGAGGGACCATGGCCTGGCCTAGCTTAGCAATGAGTGTGAAACCAAACTGACAAAGTCTTAGCATAGGACAGCACAGAACAGCATAGCTTAGCTTAGCATTCTGTGTGTATCGGCCTTAAGAGCCCATCTTATCCTACGTATAGATGGCTGTATTCACAGGTTCGCAAAAAAATAAAGAAAAATCTGCTTTAGTCACGCAGTAATTCACACACTGTATTTCCACCCATTATACATTGCAACGCAAACTTAAAACAACTGATTTTCAACATATTTTATTTTCTAGTGTCGTGGCACAATCCAAATCATCGATACACACAGTTTCCACTAAAGGGTTGTTTCAAATCTCCTCACGGCCCACAACGGCCAACGATGATGTCTACTTGCTTCTAGCTCTTCAGCGCATGCACGCTTCCAAATGCATAAGCGCACTGATTTGATATGGTTGGTTTTAAAATATAATTGGTTCTAGCGTGCCAAAGATCTAAAGCTAAGAGGACGGTTTCTGTTCTGCGCTTGTTTTTAGGCGAACTTGTGATTCCACAGTAACACCAAACCAAACCCTAATTGCCATAGGAAGCCCACTTTCAACCGTAAACATTAGATGAAAGTCACTAACATTCAGCATTCTTAAAATATATATCTAAATTGATTTATTAATTATAAAGTTCATTTTAAAAGTTATTAAACGTGTCCAATAATACTTCCTTATAGATCACTGTATATTTTCTTTTTCATCATTAATTAAACGAACTACGAATGTTGATACAAAATTGTAATCTTTTTTACCCGCCATTATGGCAACATGAGTTTCCAGTTTTGATGTAAAGGATACCCGTTTCAGTGGACGCATGGTCCAAAGCGCTACTCCCGCAGTAGACTAGACTGTCGATAGCGGGGAGATCGAGGTTCGAATCTCGGTCGGGTATATTGAGGCTGGTTTATCCTTAATGGTTTTACACTATTCCTCCACGCAAATGCTGGTGCACTTCCTAAACAATTACCTTCATGAACCCTAAAACCATTAGCGTAATTGGTACATAAGCGTATAACCCGAACGAGCAGTAAGACATGGTGCTAAAAGAAATACATTTAACGGGCTTCCTATGAATATCAGCCTGTAGGGGACTAACTCAGACGGCTCGAACCAGACCTAGAATCGTAGGGATGTTTTCCATATTCTACTTTAGAAAACAGTGGAGTAGAATTAGACCAGTGAAAACGATATAACTTATTTTAGAAAGCAATTATTGTGAAATGTATTATCATTATATTATTATTATTATTATTAGTAGTAGTAGTACCATGTCTTACTACCCGTTCGGGTTGTACGCACTTACGTTAATGTGTAATAGTAGGGTGATTTGTGAGATGAAATGGAGGACCTACAGTTTAACGTGGGATCCGAACCACGGTGGAGGCCAGGCATTCCACACATTCACAAGTTGTGATTAATACACGTCTTGTCAGAGGAGAAGGAAGGGTTTGGCAATCAGATAAATCTTTGCCGGGACCGGGGATTGAACCCAGGACCCCAGTACAGAAGTCAGACACCTTACCCCTAGACCACCAGGTCACCTATTATGAAATGAAAAAACGCAACAATTTAATTGATTTCAATTTATCTATTTTAATTTCTTTCTTTTTTTTAACACCACTTCTAACCGCCAGTTCGGACTACACGCTTTTGTACTAATTCTTCTAATTTATTAGGGATGGGAGTGTACCCTCATTTGCTTGGAGGCAGATTGGAGAACCACTTAGAAAAAATCCCCCTCAATACAGCCTACTAGAATTTTACACTGAACTACCTGTCATTAGCAGTCTAGTATATTGTAAAAATGAGGCCATAAATCACCCAAACAACGAAGCGGTTAATTTAGCTGTTGTTGAGAAAAGAATGCAAGCAGCTACGCTTCGATACGTATTCTGGTTTGAACGTTATCTTGTATCAAATATCCCGGTTAATCAGTCGTCAGATAGGCCTTTAAGAAACATTTGAAACATATCTTTAAAACAATCTTGTTCGGCAAATTAATTTTTTTTAATAAGAAAATAAAGCAAGGGAGCTTTTAGTATGGTTTTATTTTGTATTCTAATATCATGCCATGTATGGAAATTCTCTCCTATTTGGGATCAGGTAATAAAAATGACTAAGTCTGTAATGTGCCCAGATTAGTCGAGACTAATAAATTTGCATTTTATATAAGTTTTGTGGGCTGTTTGAAAACCAACACACTCACGACGGTGGGAACAATTACTAAACAATCAAACTCGTTTGACCTGGTTTGCCAGTGACGCGTGGGTCAAGGTTCGAATCCTGGGCCGATGTATTGAGATATTTTTTGCCTAAATATTTTTCCACCCTCCCTCCATGAAAATACAGATACAGTTCCTCTAAAGTATACCATCCCTAGCCCTATATTAGTGGTGTAAATGAGAGGATAGATCGGACAGGTAGTATGAAGCAAAGAACAAACAAAGAAATTCAATTAATTTTAATGTGGTATAGATTAGTGAAGCTTGACACCCTCTCATGGGGTGGTGTTATATAAGGTAGTGTTTCACTTTACAAGTTCACGGTGCACTTAGTAAGACTAACATATTTTGTGCAAACTATTTTGTATTTGGTAAACGCCACGACAGTAAAAAAAAGCGATTACGCACCCAGTCCAATAGTTGTACAGCAAATCAAAATTAGGAAAGTATAGACTAATTATTTCCTGAAGTAACTCTGAATGTTCTAATTTTTTTGTTAACACATCGTCAGACTACCCGTTCGGGTTATACGCCTATGCAGTAATTACGCTAATTTGTTAGAGATTAGGATGGCTGTGTTTAGAGGAGGTCTACCTGCATTTGTGTGAAGTAAGAGAGGAAACCATTTGTGTAAAAACCACCCTCAGTACATCTGACGAGGATTGAACCTCAATCTCATCTTCAGTAGTCTATAGACTATTGCGAGAGTGACGGCTTAGACCATGCGAACATGCGACCACCAAAGCAGCTGTTCCAAGATTTAAGTTTGAAGTTCTTTTTCTGAGCTTGCTTCTTTAACATTTGGAAACATTTCGTTCAAACCATTAGTAATTTGGGTAAACCCTAACTCTAACTTAATAAGAAAGCTTTTAATTCTGTTAGATGTATTTACAATACTAGTAAGGGCCAGTTTCATAGTCAAATTTAGTACGCCTCAAGTGCGGCGCTACACTAAGTACATGACGACACCTACCTAAACCAGAATGGAATGGGCCAGTTTCCTATGCGAGAACGGCCCATTCCATTCTGGTTTAGGTAGGTGTTGTCATGTACTTAGTGTAGCGCCGCACTTGAGGCGTACTAAATTTGACTATGAAACTGATCCTAAGTACGAGTAAGAAATGTGGACAACGCATGGCTGCCACTCGTACAAACTTAACTCGTGTTCTTATTGAAGAGCGATAGGTGACGGTCTGGACTGCGGAACACCTAATTCACCACCGTAGTACACCACGCTGTTTTGCGGGACGCTGAACTAAGGCACTAGGCTCGCAATATACATTATTGCTGGTAGTTAAAAAACGTAAAGTTTGAACTTTATTTTTTAACTAGTATATTTGACACCAAGGCTATAAACGACTCAATAATTGCGGTAGAGATGAGGATAATTTAGAGGAAGTGCACCCTTATTAGCGTAGATAGAGCCTGGAAAAACTACAATGATAAATCCCATATTGATAAATAGGCCCAGGGCGTTCAGCCTAGATTCGAACCTCAACCTTCCCATCAACAACAATACAATATTTTGGGAGCCTGATGTCTTATACCAAGTGTACATCCGTGTGGACGTAGACAAGTATAGATTATATAGTTTATATAGTCTGATCGTTCTAGGAAAACTTTCGTTGAGACTTCAAAGCGCTTCTGAATATACTTTAATGTTTTCATATGTCACATCTTGCATTCTGGAGCAACTACTTTTGGCGGCTTTTGAAAATGTTGACATCTCTAATAGAAATAAATTGACTGTTGGTCAATACTGGCTACTTCACACCTATCATCTATAAGGTCTTTCTTAGGTCGATTTGACTATATGTATGAAAGTTGATTTGGCTACTTTACACTTATCTTCTAAAAGGTCCTTATTATGTCGTGTGACTATAGGATGATAGTTGTTTAGTTATCACTTATCAGCTCCGTTATTAGGGCGATGTCACACCACCCGTGTTTCAGTGATAGCGTGGCGCCAACTCTTTGACCGTGAACCCAATTTCATAAAACTGTTCAGGTGTAAGCTTCAAGTACTAATATGGACTAGCTCTTTGTGGACGCCAACCAGAATCCACCGCAACTAAAGTTATGAGATATGACGCCATTTATTTAGCTGTTACCTTCAGAAGCGCGCGGAACTGATGGGCAAAGCTTTCTAAACTCAACACATTTTTTTTTTCCTCCAGCTTTTTTTACTAGTCCTCCGGCTATACGAATTTCAATTACGCTTATTTGTCAAGGATGAGGAAGGTTGAAATTAGAGTGAGTATACCTAGTTTTGTGGCGGATAAGAGAGGAAAACTATCTAAGAAAATTATCATCTTCAATAAATCCGGCCGTGAATCAAACCCTGACCACAATTATTGGAAAACCAAATTAATTGAGTCCACATGCGGGTTACATTGAAATTACCATTTATTACGGATATGGTCGGTCAGTCCATTAGGTAAATCCTAGGCGGTAGCGTAGGGCACAAACTTCCTAGGAGCGCATTCCGACAAAATGTAATTTCTTAAGTGTTTAAAAAATACTTATTTAAAATAAATAAGATAATAGTTTTTTTCTGAATAAAGAAATAACATCTAAATATTTAATCTAATATAAAGATAAATATAAAAAATAGTGTTTGAGAACATAATCACTTTTATGGGTTTATGACATTTGGATACGTTGTGTCATGCGAATCACTTTGATATTTAATTAAAAGCGTCAGAAAATACTAGAAAAAAGAAAGGAAGAAAGTTTACTATTAATTTTGAATATATTGATTAGTGCGCTAAGGTGTGGCGTCACCACTTCTTTTTTATTTATTTATCTCTTTTGTGTGTTTTTTCTTGTCCGGTATTTTGTCATCCGATTATTATTAATATTTTGCGTCACTCAGGGAGTGCGGTTTATCTATTTTCTATATTCTACGAAATATAACTTGGACGCAAATTTTAAGTATAGCCTAGGGCGCATGAAACTCTTGAGTTGGCTCTTATTACGGATGATCGCCGTTCACAGCATTAATTTATTATATCTACGTTTAAAAATGACGGTGTCATCCTGATTGCGAACACGTGGGTACCTGGAGAAGATTAACGGCTTTTGACACATGAGGATGATTCCAGATTGCGGACACGCCGTGTTTGCTATACCCCCCCCCCCCCACCCTTAATTTCACAATAAGGGGTGGCCCACAGGTGCTTAGCAGTCATGTGGACTTTCAGCCTTGTCGGAATAAATTTAGCTAAATTATAAATACGGGTGTTTCGAGGTTGGGTTAAGTTAGGTTGGGTTGGTTTAGGTTAGATTTGGTTATGGGAGAAGCCCCAGTGGCCAGCGGGTTCTGCCATCAACCCCTTCCCCCCATGTCACCATCCTCACGTTGGAATTTCTACGAGTTCTCTTTTACTTGTTCGCAATCTAGACACTGGATATTTAGATAGCCGTAACATTTTGGATGTGTTAGCAATCAGGATTCAACCAATGTGACACCTTAATACGGCAATATAATCCAGGACCTCTGAATTAGGGTGCCAATTGTGTACCTCTGATCTAATCAGGATCCTCTTGTGCTCTAAGAAGGACCTGAATAGCTTAGAGGTAGACGATTGGCACGCTTATACAAAGGCCCCGGATTAGATTCCTGTTCCCAAATGTTATTTTGTACATATTTATAGATGCAAATAGCCGAAACGGTGAGCATGCTGACAAAGGCGTCAGTATAGTTTTATTTTGTTTGTCAGAGACGGGGAGTTAGAGATCCAAATAGCGGCTTGTTTAGGCTAAATGTCTCGCCACTTCCCTTCAAGGCTAATGCAATTATTCTAAATTTGACCTTCTTCAACCCTACACAATCCATATAAATATGCGGTTATCTCAAACGGATAGTAAAATGCTGTATAGGTGAGTTGTGGCATAATCTTGAAATCGTGTACGAATTGCGGCCCGGCTTTTTAAGGGACACACATGAATTGCGGCCCACTCACTTGAGAGAGAGGTGATAGTTGCATCCACCTAATTAGCAGTGTGCTTTATTATATCATGTTGTCTTTAATTTCAGATTGAAAATATCACCATCTCATGTTGACATCCTCGCAATATCCAAACTTCCTCAATACTTGTCGTTCAATGGTTTTGTCAAAAATTTGAAGGCTTGTTAGGTTAGGCTAGGTCAGGTTAGGTCAACAGCCCAAGCAGCAATTCGTACGTGGCTCTAAAAATGTGGGGCCGCAATTCAACTGTCTCTTTATAGGTAAACAACTCGTTCGACCGCAACTCACCTGCAGCCATAAAATGTGGAGCACGTAAAAACAAATAGGTTATATTCTTAAATTTACCTACTTTGAAGGACAATGATAGTTCAGAAGACTTGAATACTTATGTACAAACTTACCACTTTCTAGGGGTGTACTGGCAGGTTCCAAGCGACCTAGGACTAAAAATATGACGGCCCTTAAAAATACATTAATAAATAACACTGAATCTATGTTTTGGAGTAAACTGAAGTGATGAGGCGCTGAAGAATTTTTATTTTTAGGTAAGTTTATTCTTAACGCCTTTTCAGATACATTATCGATTAATACTTCTATATTCAGATCACTACTTTCTACGGAGACGAGCAAAAATGCTCGTAAATTGCCAGACAATAGCTAGGAGTTTATTTTTTTTAACGTTTAAGATTTCAAAGGTTCTTTCCCCTACTACTTAGATTATAAAGCTAGTAACAGCCAATATTCACTAAACAAAGGCTTTTACGTTTTGGTTAGTAGATTGTTTACACCAAAAAACAACCAACGGAACAGTTTTATGTTTAATGCCATCGTAAAATATATATATATATTTATTCTGGGAAACTTCATGCTTACTCACTGGAATTTATGACAAAAATTTAATAGAAAAACAGTAGTTTGGAATTGAATAAATAGATTAAAGTAGTTGCGTAGCCCAAATCAAACCGGCCCACTGGAATACCTCCCTGTGGTCCAGTCCACCCCTGCTTCCTTCCTAGGTATTTTACTTTGATATTGTAAACAAATTATGAATAACCAGTCTGGGGAACTGAAAAGTACCTATTCAGAATTTTTACTAAAGAAATAAATAACATTCAAGATTTTGTTTTAAACAAATAAGTATGTCTTTCAGAGTTTAGGTTAGGGTATGTTAACTACATTATCCCTTTAATCCCCAATTCTTAATAACTGTACCAACTCCAAATTTTCTAGACCAGCTAACGTGTGATAAAAATCTGAAATTGTTACAGTTCTTAGTCAGCAATTTTCAGTAGATTTTATTGTCCAATGGCTTTGTGTTCTTTATTTTAAGCCAATTGGTCAAGAAGAAAACAAAACAAAAAGTATGAAAACGATGCGACTAATCGGAGAGATCTCGTGCTTAATATTAATTTTGTTTTGTTTCTTTAACCAACATAAATGATCAAGGTCAGATGTTAAATGGATTCCTAATAAACATGTCGCCAGCAAATAAGAACATAATCCAGTATTATTGACATTATTTTAAGTTGAAGTAATTGGTGGAAACGTTCACTCTCGTAAATTAAAGTTGCAAGATCATTTCTATCTTAAATACATTTTGCTTTCACTTAAAAAAACAAATAAAAAAACAGTACACATGCCATCATATTTAGTGACGTACTTGTCGGAAGCTATGCGATTGTAACGCTATACGCGGCACACTTGTCATTGTGCCAACGCCTCTAGGCCCGACCTAAACACCACGGCGAGGAGACGCCAGTTGTTAAGATGTTATAATATGGAGACGCTGGGCTGAAAGCCAGTTGATAAGTGAATCTGAACCTATCGGATTAGTTCTATAATAAAACAGTGTTAATGCCTTGAAGAAATATTGTAATCGTTTAAGGATTATTATTATTATATTATTATTATTATTATTATTATTAGCACTAAGCCTTACTACCCGTTTGGGTTATACGTTTAAGTACTAATTACACTAATGGGTTAAGAATCTGTAAGGTTGACTATAGAGGAAGTAAACACGCATTTGCATGGAAGGAGAGTGGAAAACCATTTAGTATAAAAACCACCCAAGTTCACCCGAGTGAGATACGAATCTTGATCTTCTCGTCCTCGGCAGTTCAGCTCAACACGAAACTAACGCGTTATTAGATTTTATTATATAATATACATATATAATTATAATAGTGCATCATATATGTGTTTGTATATTATACTTACTGGGCTTTTTGAAAGGCGTGTAAGCTTTACTAAAACAGGATGCATTTCTGAGGAATACGTTAAACCACCCAAACAGGAATAAAATAAATACTATAGTTGCTCAATATAAATTGAGTGCGGTTACTAATAAGATCAACATAAAAATGGCTGTAAATATACATAGTCAACAAACCAAAAGATACATAAAAAAACACACAGTGATAAAATACTTCCGTACCTTCCTGGCGAGCAGTGATTTATTACTTTCATATTGACCTTCCTACAACATTAATAAATTTTTTTTACGAAGTGATCGAGTGTACTTTTTATGTTACCTTCAACTATTATTTAACAGGTGTCATCTTCGCGGCAAGGGCCCTTGGAAAAGACGAAGAAAGGATTTTGGGTGGCCAATTAATACGTCACCGAAACAGCATTCCTTCGAAGACGAAAGAGAGAGAGAGAGAAAAAGAGTGTGTAAACGAGAAGATAATAAATGCAAACTTAAAGATACAACTTTAGTTTAAATGAATCGTGGATTAATTAATAATGTGTGTTTTGAAAACATTTCGCAAATATTTTAAGCGGGTGAAAAACAAGTCATCACAGATGCTTTGTTAAGTAAAGGCGTGTGGGCAGAAATATTGAAATTAATTTATTACAAGACGCAAGTCAAATAGACAACATATAAAATAAACTGAAAAAAAAAACCTGTAGTTTAAATATCTTTGGACAGGAATAAACAAACGTGAAAATAAATTGATATCTAAATAAAGGAAATAAACTTGTGTGTCGCCTTGAGTACGAATAATGTTTAAATGTCAATAAAGATGTCGCTTAGTTCGTTGAAAATGTTCATCAAACTTATTTTGAGCTATTTATAAAATAGTTCAATTAACAGTCCCTGTTTATCTTTGGCCTTATCGAAATATTTTTAATAATATAAGTGTATAAACATTTATTAATTATTGTAGTATTTAAGTTTAATGCCAACATCTACGATTTTGAATAAAAGTAATGTTTTTATCAACGTCATTAAATTGTTTTCAAAGGGTCCCTAAAGGTTTCTAAAAGTTCCTAAAAGGTTATCTAAGGGGTTTAAAGTGATCTAAGGGTAGCTGAAATTTATTAAAGTTATCTAAGGCTTTTCCCCCACAAAAGTTTTCTAGTGACATCTAAGGGTTTTCAAGAGTCATCAAGGATAGGCTGTATATTTTTTAACACCGCGTTTTATTACCTGTTAAGTTATACGCATGTATTATTATACTAATTCTAATGGGTAGGGATGAGGAAGGAAGCACTTTAGAGGTAATATATCCGCATTTGCGTAGAAGGAAAGTGTAAAACAATTCAGGAATTCCACCTTCAGTTCACCCGAACGAGATTCGAACCTCAATCTCCCCATCATCGGCAGTCTAGTATAATGCGGGAGTGACGCTTTAGACCATGCGGCCACTTAGGCGGGTAGCTTACAATTTTAATTAAAAAACCAATAAATCATGTATCAGCTTAGGATTAAATTGAAATCACTTCTCTAAAAGGTTATCCATAAACCAGATAAGGATTTTTTCTTATCTTTTTGGACTCTCCCTCATCTCATGTAACACCATGTAGACATTAGGGCTTACCCCTACCCCTCTTCATCAAGATTCCGTTGTTTATAGATGACCTATAATCGATACGCTTACTGCACGAAGTAATAATATGAAGGGAGACTATTTTATTTTCATTGGTAAGATTCCCATCCAAACAAAATAGCCAAACCAACTCTTACTATTGCTAACACTTTGGACCAGAAATATAAATTGTTGTTTTTCCACCGCGTTTTTGCTACACATCCATTCTATACGCGTTTTAACTAAAATAATGAAGAGGGGAGAGTAAGAAATAGTTTCGAGAAGATGTGTCCGCATTTGCAATAAGGGAGAATGGTGAACCTCCAAGGAAAAACCATCTTAAGTAAACACATTATGGAGTAAAACCTCAACTTTCATGTAACAGCAAACCAGAATTGAAGAATCTGACATATAGTCTGCATGACCAATCACCAACGCAGGCTAAAAGGTTAAATTGTTTAGAGTGATAAAAATTAAAGCAATGCATATTGAAATAAATGTGGGACTAACACGTTTAGGTCTACCACTAGACTAATTTTTCTTTCTCTCGTGGAAAAAGTGTTGTAATTACAACCACTTTTTGCCTCAAGATATTGATGAATCTTGACGATTTAAGTCCCACCTCCTTCCCTTCCCCAAATAGAAAAGTTTGTTTTTAAAATGAGGTATATTTTCATATCTCTATGTCTATGTAGCCTATACAGTACATATTTTTTAGTACCTGGAACTAAAACCGAAACGGTTTGATATTTATATTGTCATACCATGAGGAAACAAATTGCGATTTTGATTCCAACCCCAAAATCAAGAGTAATTTGTTTACTGACAAATATTTTTTGAAAATTTAATTTAAAAAATTATCACTAGCAATTTTGTTAAAAATGAGTATATTAGCAGTGTTTTATATCATAACCATAAATGTATTTTCATTATTTTATTTTATTATAATAATTTGAGACTAGTTTATTAATGTCTGGCCTTTGAAAATTAGATTTAAAAAATAATCAACATGATATGTTTTTTATTTTATGAAAACATATTAAAGTCAACTCAGAAATGTCTGATTGAAGCAATACTAGTTTTATTTCACAACACACGCCATAAGATTGAGATAATAGCACAGAGAAACTTATAGGAACCGAAGAAAAGGAAGAAGAGGGCGCAGTTTAATGAAGCAGTTAAAGGCTCCTCTAATTTATTTGTCGCGGTGAGAACTGCATCAACCTTTAAAGGAAGATCATAAGAAGCTTTCCTTGCTCCTGGTATTTTTATATGGTTTAGTGAGGTGCTTCGGCGCGGCGTTTTAGTCAAACCACTGAATAGGGAGTAAACTAGACTTAAAACGACCAAACTATCCATAAAGTCTTGGAACAATAAAATACCTAAGCCACAAACATTTCTCCGTGGTGGCTTCTAGTAACCAGACGTGGATTTACGGTCACTTGGAGAGCTATTTTTTTTAGCACCGCGTTTTACTACCTGTTCGTGTTGTACGCACATGTACTAACCACGCTAATGGGTTAGGGAACAGAAAGGTTGAATTTAAAGGAATTGTACCCGCACTTATGTGGAAGGAAAGTAAGACGGAAAACCACCTTCATTACACCCAACCGGGATTCTAACCCAATCTCTCTGTCATCCTAAGTGTAATTTATTTAGAGAGTGACGTCTTTGATCATGCGGCCATCGAATCAGGTTTCAGCCGCTATTTTATTATTATTACTATCATCACAGCGTCTTACTACCCGTCCGGGTTGTATGCCTATGTACTAATTACGCAAATGGGCTAGGGATTAGGAAGGTCTAATTAAGAGGAAGTGCACCCGCATTTGCGGGAGAGTGGAAACCCACTTATCAAAATCTACCCTTAGTGCACCCGAACGGGATAGAACCCCGTTCTCCTCGTCTTCGGAAGTCTAGTCCAACACGTGAGTAGCGCGTTAGACCACGCGGCCACTGAAGGGTTCTGCCGCTATTAATTTGTACTTAACTGCAACAGCGGGCATGTGGGCTAAATGACAACCTCACCAAGTATGTATTTTTGGGAATCGGGAGGCCGGGGTTCAGATCCCGACCGGGTGTAATAAAGGCATAAGGGCATTTCCCCATAAATATAGAAGTCTTCCTACTAAGCTAAAGGAATAGGTTATATTCCCAGTACGGCAAAAAAAGGGGTAAAATTGGAGATTTCTTATTTCACAGTGATGAATTAAGGGCCACATGACTGGTTGTTGTGTCTGTTCTATAATTAAGTTAGTTTAAAAGTGATGTGCTTTTATGATTAGTTCAAGAAGTTCAATTAAATACCTCTAATATTATGTTTTTAAAATGGCTTCCCCTTCTCCCTCCAAGCCAACGTGACTACATTCCTTCTTATTCTATCTTATCCATTCCTAATCTATTAGTGTCATTAAAATTCGGACTTTTCAAACGGGTAGAAAGACGCTACGTTAAAAAAAATAGCTAAATAATTTAAAAGAAATAAACTAACAAAGTTTTATATAAAGTTGCTTCCTGGAAAATAGCTAGAGTCGCTTGCCTATAGTGGGGTTCTGGTAAAATAGCACATTTAGAAAAAAAACTACTATTTTTGCAGTCACCATTGATAACATGTTATTGTATTATTATTAGTATTATTTTATAGATATTGATAATAAATATCAAAAGCTGCATTTATAGATACCATTATTAACGTATACATTTATTAAAATGGTTTTATTAACACTTATAACTGTTAAGAAACTTTCTTCTTATCTAAATTGGATTGGGCATGTTGTATTTTTTTATTTTGTCACTGCTTATGCAGGCTTTCGTGTATGTACAAATTACGATAATGATCTGGGGATTAGGAAGTTTTATTTAGAGGAAGTGAACCCGCATTAGCGTGGAGGGAGATTGGATTTTTTTTAAGGAAAACCACCCCCAGTTCACCCGACCGAGATTCGAACCTCAATTCCCCGTCCTTGGCAGTCTATCTCAACACGAAACTATCGCTTTAGCCAACTACGCCACCGAGGTGGGCCGAGAAACTTTTTAAATTAAGAGAAAAAGTTGTCATTAAATTCCGGGACACCCTTAACAGATAGATATTAGAGACCTATTGGGTTCACTATGTGAAGAAAATTAAACTACATTTCTCCTGTAGAAATGTTTGATTTCTTTTGGCTAAAAAGAACTGTTTTATATAAAAAACTCCAAAACTCCTACCCCTCTTCACGTTCCTTACACTTCAATCTTAAGCCACAGCGGTTGTTTTGAATCGTAAACTTTGAATAGACTAGTCACGATTTAAAGTAAAGAAATTGCTCTTTTGTCTTATAAATTACTTATATAAAATATTCTGCGGTGAATAATAATTTTCTTGTGACACGTGTTTTACTGACCCGTACGAGCTATTTACGTACCTACACTAATCTATGTAAGAAATATCGAATTCATATTAAAAGTAGCCGTATTTGTGTGGAGGGAAAGTATAAAACAAGGTAAATCACTCTCAGTACACCCATCTGAGATACAAACCTCAACCACCCCGTCACTGGAAATCACATCGGATGAGGTTGACGGATTAATCCACTTACCCATCGATTCGGGTAGTAATACAGTTCGTTTGGAAGTTTTATTGACGTTTTTTATATCATAACAATCCAAAGACCAGATTCATTCTTCAGCAACGAACGTTTCTCCTGTCAATCAATATGTTCGATTTAATTACAACCAAAAATAAGATTCATTCTTCAGCAAATAACTTTTAACTTTTAAATGTGTTCGAGATTATTACAGCCTAAAACAAAATTTATCCTTTGGCAAAGATCCTTTTCGCTTCAATAGTCATAGTTTAATTTTCTTGAAATGAGCCTGGTAAAAAAAAGAGTTAAGTAAGAAATAGTTAAAACTCCTATAAAATTTAATCTATAAATATATTTAATAGCCCCTCCTATTATTGTAATCATGAATAGCTTTGACCTCGAGATTATATCGAATATTTACAGTTTATATTTTTTCAAACTAGATATAAAGAAATATATGCGTACCTTGGTTTTTTTTTAACTTTTGATCTTAACCTTGAAATTAAGGATAGATTAATAATAATTGATTTTTGTACAATAATAAAACTATATAAGAAAGTATATTATACTGTATCGTGCCGTATATTTCTGTCTGGAATAAGTTATTAATTCATATAGACTTCACAGGGCGATTACAACACGTAATAGACTTTTATTTTTTTGTAAGTCTGTACTCCGGCTGGAAATGGGCGGGTTTGGCTACTTCATTATCCCGCCAGTAATTTACCATTACTGTAATGAGTTAGACATCTTGCCAGCATGAAGAAAGAGAGAGAGAGAGAGCAATAAAGAGAGCGAGAGAATTGATAAAAGAGGAGAAAAATAATGAAAATACAATTTAAATAAGTAGAGAGTGAATAGCAACAGGTCAAGCTTACGTACAACAAGTATATGCGATATAAAGGAATATATTTTGTTGGTATGATCTTGTAAATGTATTTACTATCGGTTACGTAAGCTATATTTTATCTTAAGTGTACAGGTTGGATAAGATTTAAAAAAAAATGGCATCGGTATTCTCTTGAAGAGAGGGTGGAAAATCACACTTAACAGACAAACTAACTCTTAATTCTCCCGGTCAAGATCGAAAAAGAGTTAGATAAAAAAACACTTTAGTGTATCTGCTAGGATGGATAAACAAACTACATTAAACATTTGGCACATGAATTGTTTACATTCCCTCTCAAATTAGCCTATATATTCTATACACTCATGATGTAAGCGTGGACAGGATTTACCATGCAGTCCCATTAATCAAGGAAACCTTAAATCCAGACCTAATAACAAGATCGTTTGGAACTACATACATGACGACAAATTACGCTCCCTTCGAAAGCTATAAAAGGGAAGAAAGCCGTATCGATAGATTAAACTCGAATTAAATGAGATGTCATAGCTGTCGGACTTACATGTAACAAATTATATTAAAAAATAAAAATAAATGGCGGCGGGAAAACCTTGAATCACCCAGTTCGACTGGAATGGGACATGATGTGTCTTTGCCTACTCGGTTATTCTAGAAAGAGACTCATCATTGTTAAGGTGCCAATCAGGCTCAAGGCCATGCGGTACACGTGAATAAGCCCGTAGGTACCAGACTTCAATGACCCTCCAAAACTCATGCTGTTTGCTGGAGTTAGCATCCCGCTACTTTGAATTGAATGTCGTTTTTTAAAATTTGATTGGGGAAGTTAACGTGAACTTTAACACATTAGGTGACCTGGTGGTCTAGGGGTAAGGTGTCGGACTTCTGTGCTGGGGTCCGGGGTTCAATCCTCGGTCCCGGCACAGATTTATCTGATTTCCAAACCCTTCCTTCACCTCTGACAAGACATCTTGTGAATGTGGGGAATGCCAGGCCTCTACCGCGGTTCGAATTCCACGTTAAACTGTAGATCCTCCATTTAATCTCACAATCACCCTAACATTACACATTAGCGTAAGTGCGTATAGCCCGAACGGGTAGTGAGACGCGGTGCTAATAATAATAATAATTTAACACATTTATGACAACGTGACTTGCAGACTAAATTACCCTGATAAAAGTTAACAAAAGTTAAGGTTCATGTATTTTGGCAGTTTTTATGACAGTAAACTATTTCGAAAAATATAAATAAAATATTTCTTCCGTATATAGTACTTTTAATTTAGTTTTATAAACACAGACAATTCAACAGTTCTTGAACATTTAATCACCATAGTTGCATTTTAACAACGACACAAACAAAACTAAGTAAAAAGGTCCTGTTAAAATTCCATGACCAACGGAATTTTTCTTAAAAATTGTTGATATTACTATAGGTGCACTGTAAGAAATAATCATAAATTTTCCATACAACAATATTGTATTTTTCCCATACTTTTTAATATACCATACGGACATCGGAATTTTCCCGTATGTCTATCGAACATTTCCAATGCACCCAAAAGTATCCATACATTTATATGGGAAAATTTCAACTTGAATGGGAAACACCGATTCTTAGCTCAGTGCGCATGCGCTATAATAGAGAGAGAGACGCGTTTGTCTTCAAGTTCAGAAGAAGTTCGCCATATTTGTTTAGTGAAGAACATAGTGTAAATAAAAAAGTTATCGAATTTTTAATTTTTTTGTTAAAGGAGTATATTTGCTGCTGTATTTTCTCACCAGTTAGTGAAGAACAAGTTAATTATTTATGAATATAATTCATGATGTGAAAAATGGAGGAATTTCGCTTGTTTAACATAACTTTGTAATAAGAACAAAACACCACGTGGCAGTTGTTTATTTTGTGATTCAAATTGTTTTCATCTTGTATAGAGATTGAACTATCAATTTCCTACATTTGACTAAAGCTTAGTAAAATAGGTGTATCATTTGTAATATCGAAAAAGATTAGGTATACTACCAAACTATTTTATTAACTTAAAATATAGGTTGTGTCTGAATAGTAGCGCACTTTTACCCTAGTGCACTTTATTTATTTAAAGGGCGTAAGTCCTTTTTGTTGTTGTCTGAATTCTTTTAGAGTGATCTGGTGTGATGTGCTCCTTATGTGCACTTATAGGTAAAAAGATTTTAAAGTGCCTAAATAAGTATTATTTGTATGGTATGGGAAAAATACCAATCAAGTATATAAAAATCACAATCTTAATGGCGGTCAAATATTAATTTTTCCATACACAGGTATGGGAAAATACCAACCAACTATAAGAAAAATACAATCAACATAAAGTAGAAATTGTATATTTTCCATATCCAAACATGGGAAAAATACCGACCCAGTACATGAAAATTACTACCGACGTATGGCACTTTTCCCATGACTGTGTATGGGAAAACTTCAATACTTGTATTAGTTAATTACTTCCAATACATGTATGGAAATTTAACCACAGATTTTTCTTACCGTGTGGAAATGAACCTAAACGCATCAAATGACGCAATATTTTATTTATTTTGGTCACAAATGCTCTTTGTTTTAAAAAACTTCAAAAATATACGAACATTAACTAACACCATTGTGTAATTTAAAGGTAGGATTAATATGACAACCAGAAGCGTCGTTTTTACTTAGCGAGGAGGAAGAACCAAATTAATAGTCTCATTAACCGTAAAGGTATAGAGAGTAACGTTCATATTAAACTGGATTGCTGGTGAAATCGAGGTTAAGGCTCTAATCTCGACCGATAGTATTGGGAGATGGTTTCCCAAATGTGATGTATCACTGTGGTTTCCCCATCCCCGCTTCACGCTAATGTGGGTACATTTTCTCTCAGCTATCCTCCAATTTCCTACCTCTTAGAACTTCGTTAATAACATTGCTAATGAGCGGACTAACTTTTAATTTTATACACCACTTCAGACCTCGCCAGAAATGAACTCAGACGCTTTACCGACTGAACAAAGACGTCGGAGTGATTTAAATTAGTGTATAAGTAATTTACTGACATAACTTATGTTTATTAAGTGCTCGCAAAAATATTTCAAGTGAAAATAATCATCTGAGGCACTTGGCCAAGGGCAAACTAGAAATAGCTCTTATAAAATTCGCCAAAAGGATGAACAATAAAAACCCAACCCGTTCTTCTTTTCAAATTAAATTTTTCAAAAAGGTGATAAATAATTCGAGTAGTCTACGTTTCAGCAATCCATGTAAGGTAGCCTTACAATATAAAAGAAAGGGGACCTACCCCACTCCCCCCCAGCCACCCACCTCTCCCAGCCAAAACATCGTTAGTGAAGTTCAGAAGTGAAACTGAACCACATATTTCCAGAGCTCACTTATAGAAGAACATCGATCCTCTACAGAAGAACAAATTTATGATATATTAAAGGCATCATAAGGGAAGTGAGCAGGTAGCACAGCTTCTGAGTAACAACATGGTCATTCCGGGGCAAAATATTCATAAAAAAAAAAAGGAAAGAGGGAAATAGGCTAAGAGGAAAAGAAACACATTTACATCGCTAAAAGATGCTCCGCTGGAGACGCCATCTGAATCGTGAAGCTTATTTGGAGTGATTTTCCGACGACGGGGAGTCAGGGTTAGATGTGGTTTTTCCTAAATAGTTTCTCACTCTCTTTCTATGCAGATGCGTGTGCATTTCCTTTAAATACTATTTTCTTCATCCCTACTCCATAAAACTAATTTAATGCGTATAAACCAGACAAGTAGTAAGACGTAGTGAAAAATAAAGAGAATTAAAGAAAAAAATTCTCTCTCTCTCTCTCTCTCTCTCTCTCTCTATATATATATATATATATATATATATATATATATATATATATATATACATACACACATATATATGTATATATACACACATATGTATATATATACACACACATATGTATATATATACATACACATATGTATATATACACATACACACACGTATGTGTTTCTATTTGCTTTGAGGGTAGCCTTGACCCAGTAGATACATGCGATACAAATCTTGACTTTGTTGAGTTCTATAGGTCTTCCGGCGAAGTAAACTCCTTGATGCTACGTCTATAAATTAATTTCACTCTCTAGTCAACAAGAGGACAATCAATCATAGACGGTACTAGCTACCTTCTATAATTTTAGTGAGCTGATATGACGACGAGTCTTAGAAACATTTTTTTATGACTTGTGCCAAGCGGTAGCGACTAACATAAATCCATTTTGTTTTCCTGGTATTTACGGTTTTTGGTTCATATGCATTTAGACAGTGCTACAAGTCAAATATAATGAAATTACTTATGAACATTCAAAGTAAGTTGTCATTTTCTGCATTCAAATAGCTTGAAAAATGACAATTTACTAAGATAAACGATTTTAACGGTATTGTATTCGTAGTATTTAATATTTACTTTATGAGTAAGGTTTATATCAATCAGAACTTACAAACTAACTTAAATCAAGCCAGGACTTTTAAATTATGGGATCATACATTTTAGAAGTCTATTAAAACATGAGCCATAACATATACCTTAGACAGTAGCTGCCATCGAACTAGAGATCCTTAGAACCATGTGGTTATCATTCTTCCTGTTACCGAAACATTCGTATTGTTTGTATTATATATCCACTTGAATTCCCAGACAAAGATACGAACAATTTTTGTTTTAATACACCACATTAAAATTATTTAACATGATTTTTGTAACTATTTATTGGTAATTTGAAAAAAAACTGTATAATTTTTCGTATTCAACAAACCTTACTTTCTTGGCCATTTGCCAAAGGGCGTACGATTTATTTTAATCAATAAACCTTATCTTCTTGGATATTTTTTAAAAGATGTAAGTTTTTTGCCTGATCAATAGTACTTCTTACATATCTTGACAAGTATCAAACGTTTTTTTATTTGGTGTTTTTACATAATCTTGCAAGGCAAATACAAGTGCAATTTTAAATGACCAATCGAATGGACTTAGGTTAGTTAAAATATATCCAAATTAACGTTTCTTATAGATAACTGCCATTCGCAAATATTTATTAAAATATATGTTGAAGGACTAAACCCAAACACGGCTATCGGGCTATATTTCCGTGTCCAGGTGTCATTTTCAAACATATATTTAAATGTGAGATTCATGTACAGTTACAGCGCGTTTGAAAATAGAGTAGGACGATCAACATTTGAAAAAAATTGTTATATCATGTTAAAAATAAAAAATAAAAAACGCCAGTAATACGATGTAAGGCAGTGAAGTGACACTTCTCAAGAGTTCAAATAATGGAAGTAAGAGCTTGTAAGTTTATCAGTTACCGGTGTTTACCGACACCATGTCATAAGGGACAAGACAAGATAACCAAGTTACATTGTTTAAACAACATCCCTCTCTCAGTCTTCCCCCCCCCCCCCCCCCACCTTCCATTTCACTACCACACTTCTCTCACCCCACCTCACACACAAAATATTGCCGTTACGTAACGTGTTTATTACATTGTATCAAACACACACACACGCACTGATTACTATCAAACAGTCGCGCCGTTTTGACTCGAACATCTCGACCGCAAGTTGAACATCCGATGACGTCATCTGAGACACCGTGCGGATATAACGATTCCGTTTCCAAATCTATTTCTTAAAACAAACGCAGTATTGACATATTACAATTTTTACCGCATCTCACCACCCGTTTAGCTTATATATACATACACATAAATTACGTAAACGCAGTAGAGATGAGTAAGATAGACATTTAGAGAACACCGTCCTCATTTGCGTGGAAGGAGGACTGAAAACCAATTAGTAAAGACTTCCCACAATACATCCAACTAGAATTTTAACTCCGACCTCCCAATAACCAGCAAACCAGATTAAATGAGCCTGACATTTAGACCACTTGTCCACCAGTGCGGGTTATCAAGTTGTTAATTTCTAGCAGGGCCATACCAAGGGGGGCGAGGGTGTTTGGGGGTTAAATTCCCCTCTACTTTTCTCCTAAAGTATCATTGGGCACGCGGACTAAATATCAAGCTCATATAGTCTGGTTTCTCAGTGATATGAGCGTGGCAGGAGAGGGAGTTAAGGTGGATTGGAAGGGACGTGAAAAAAGACCAGTGTTTAAAGCAGTTTTCATAGCAAAACTTTTTTTGGCCAAAAAATCAAATATTTCTCCAGTACAAACATAGAGTTTAATTTTCTTCACATGATGATATAAAAAGTTGTTGAATACCATAGCGGCATTAGATGACAAACTTTTTAAATTAACAGAAACAGTTGTCACTAAATTACAGAAAATACTTAAGAGATATTCAAGAACTGTTGTTACCACCAGTTGAAGAAAATTAAACTCTATGTTTGTACTGGAGAAATATTTTTATTTGTTTGCTCCAAAAAAAAATGCAAAAACAATGGCCCTTTCTCTCGTCCCCTTCCACCACACCTTAAGGCTCGAATCCTTGATGGACGTATTGAGAGTGGTTTTTCATAAATTCCACGCAAATATAGCTACATTTCCTTTAAATTATGCCTTCATCATCATTATCCCATTGGTGTCATTAAATGCGTATAGCCTGGACGCGAATCAAAAATAATAATAATAATAATAATAGTACATATATTTTTTTTTTTATAAAATCCTATACACCTGGAGTCCCAATTATGTTTGAAAAACATCTTAAAGTGCTTCAAAAAGGATTTAATGAAAACAAATGAATCCTTGCTATCTTTTGGCAGGTGGGTTCACTCGCGTCCTTGTAAGGCAGGACTCTACTCAATTCCTATAAATACATTCCTGGATAAGTTTGTTTTTTCTAGGTACTGTACTAAGAAGTTTGATTTTTTTTTAACAAAATGCGTCTTAACACGAGGTTGTGGAAAGCTTTATTCAAGGAACAAAAATTCAATTGGTTATGAGTAGAGAAAATGCACAGGTGTTATCCCAGACAGTAAGGGGGTAGGGGGGCGTGGGTTAGGGTCCACGATAAAGTTGTAATATGTAATAAGAAACCATAACTTTGTGCTACCGGTCCGGATTGAACCCTGAACTGTCACGCTAGAGTCAGTGAAGCCAGCAGTTTATATAATCAAAGTTTTGAGATTGATTATTTTATTACCAAAGAAGTGGTTTGAAAAAAACAACATCTTTTTCTCGCTCTGTACCGTGTGGTTCTAGGACCAGGGCTGCACAGCTATGAAATATAGGTCAGCTAAGAATAAGTACTTTATCCCGTTTTCGGAAGAAGAATTTTTGTTTTTTGTTTTTGCCTTGCCATTAATCTAATTACTGTTTCAACTACTATTATTTTAAGTTTTAAGTGGGGGTAAAATTATTATTTTAAACAAGCCAAAATGTGTCTAGTGAAGTAAACCTTTAGATAAAAAATGAGAGACATATATTTTGTCAGCAATAGATTCCTTATAATCTGTGGTTATAGAGGGTGGTGTGGAAACAATTAGACGATCTATGCCGAGGAAAGTGATGGACAACGTGCTGAGTTTGTCTGACGTCCAGTGGAGTGGAGTGATATTATCTTCAAACAGTGAAAAAGTGTAGTATGTTGTTTGCTTTTGTTTAGCTAGTGAAAATTTACTTTTCAATTAAAATGTTAGTTTTCAAGTTACTAATCTTATAATTGTTTCTCACCCCATCCTATATTTTTGGTGGATATCTTCGGAATGTCTTCCAACGGATCGATATTCCAAGGCTACTTTCATTTTAGCTCATTTGTTTACTTCAAACTTCTCCAAAAGGTGTCACAATTCAGTTTTATTTTCATCACCACGTCTCACTAAGCACCCGGGTTGTATGCCTCTATTATTAATCACTTAATTTTAATTTAAATTAAGAGATGAGCTCTGGATAGTTCAGTAGTAGAGAACTGGCGCACTAAGTCAAAGATGCTGGGTTAGATTTCCATAACTAGATGTAATTTTTCAAAATATTTTAATTAATTTAAATGTTGTCTCCTCAATACGGACAGTACCGTAATTACAATAATTTGCAACCTATGTTATATTCATTATATTAATTACGCTAATGTCGTAGCAAAGAAAAAAGTATAATTTATATAAAATGTGCTCCCATCTTCATAGAGACAGAGTGGATAAATTATTATTATCATCCCGTCTTACTACCTGTTCGGCTTGTCCGCACTTACGCTAATGTGTAATGGTAGGGTGATTGTGATATGAAATGGAGGACCTACAGTTTAACGTGGGATCCGAACCACGGTGGAGGCCTGGTATTCCACACATTCACAAGTTGTGATTAACACGTCTTGTCAGAGGTGAAGGAAGGGTTTGGTAATCAGATAAATCCATGCCGGGACCAAGGATAGAACCCCGGACCCCAGCACAGAAGTCTGACACCTTACCCCCAGACCGCCAGGTCACCTATATAAGTGGACGAGAATGCAGCAAAACACGTTCAGTACATCCGAACGGGATTCCAATACTGGCAAACCGGACAAAATGAGCTTGACATTTAGAACGCGTGTCTTCCGCGGGAAACTCTTTTTTTTTTTTTGCAATCACAGTTTGAGCATAATTAGTACAAATTGCCCCTAATTTTGAAGTATTAATTAGATTTACAATAAAATATTTTGCTTATAATGAACCACAATTTATGCAGCCAAAAAACTTATGTCCTGTAGGATTCTGCTTTTAGGGACTTTTTATGAAATACAAACTTTTTTTGCGATCAACATTGATAACATTTTACATTATTAAAGTATCTTTCAAACGTGGTAGCTGAAAATCAAATGACTTGACGTATGAATATATTAACACTGTTTGAGTAGATTTTTGTAATTGTGAGATGGGACTTTTGTTATTTATTACATCATCCTACAATAGGTTTACATTTAAAAAAAGATGAAGTATTGTAATTATTTAATTTTCATTGTTTTATCAACAAATGAATTCAATTTTTCAAAAATACTATGTATGTATTTTATAATATCGCTTCTCACTAAGTTATACGCATATGTACCAATTACGTTAAGGATATAGGTTTGGGGGAGGTTAAATTTAGAGGAAGTGTACCTGCATTTGCGTTGATGCAGAGTGAAAAGCCATTTTGGGAAATACACCCTCAGTACAACCGGCTAGGATTTTAGCCCCATATCTCCCTGTAATTGGCAGCCTAGTCTATTGTATATTAAAAGTGTTTTAGTAATTTTTTTGTAATTAAGAGATAGTATTTTTGTTATTTCTAATAGCCTATCACTTTACAATAAGTTTATATTTTAAAATATACAAAAAAAATTAGAAGTTGAAACATTATAAGAATTATATAATGAGTGACCTGGTGGTCTAGAAGTAAGGTATCGAACTTCTGTGCTGGTGTCCGGGTTCAATCCTCGGTCCCAGCACAGACTTATATGATTACCAAACCCTTCCTTCACCTTTGACAAGACGTGTATCAATCACAACTTGTGACTGTGGGGAATGCCAGGCCTCCACCGTGGTTCGGATTCCACGTTAAACTGTAGGTCCTTCATTTCATCTCACAATCACCCTACTATTACACATTAGCGTAAGTGCGTATAACCCGAACGGGTAGTAAGACGCGGTGCTAATAATAAGAATGATATAACTTTTATTGTTTTGTCAGCATTTATTTTCCATAAGTGTTAGTTGAATAATATTTAATCTCATCTATGATCACATACAATGAGAGTCGAGGTTCGAAATTGTGTAAATCTCCAATTAAAAAGTATAATTATTTACTCTACTATTAATTTCCAAGCTTTCTCAACTTTTAAGATGAACTTGTATAATTTATTGTTTGGTGCAAAAAAAAAATCCAAGTGGGTTTTAATGTTTCAATATGGCCGTAATAGCCCGCCCCCCCCTCCCCCCTTCTCCAAACATTCCCCCTTAAGTTCTCAAATTTCCCTCGTGGCAATATGACAGGACAGATGACGAGGTTTCAATCCGAAACAATAACATGATTCAAGTTGCTTTTAGTATATCTGAGAACGAGAATAGGAAACGCCCATAAAATGATTGACAGACACCATGAGTGATGCCATTGTCATCTCAGCAAACTTGTAAAAAAAAAAAAAAAAAGTCGCATTCTATGAGAGCTGACCTGTCCAATACGTCACCATTTCATATATCAGTGTCACCATATATTATTAGCAGAGCTACAGTATGATTTTCATAGGAATAACCTTAAATGGCAGCTAGAAGGTGACTAAATCTACTTTCATATATTCATACCTCAAGTAATATTATCTTGAGCTGTCAATTTGATATTATTTTATCAATACCTATAAAATAACACTAAAAAATAGTAAAATTTTATCATTGCTGACAGCATTTTGTTGTATTTGTAGATAATTTGCTGGACAGTTTTTTTTTTGTCTTCACAAATCATTTCAGATGCTATTTACTTAAAAACAAAAACAAAAAGCTATCCTTCCATTCTTTCTCTATCCATGAGCATACAAATGCAATGTTCTTCTCGAATTATGTCAAAGATGATATCATTGAATGTATGTATAATCCGTCCATTGTAATTTTGGTATTTAATGACCGATTAAAAGTTTATTTAAAGCAACAGCTTAGTATTCATCAACTTTAAAAATAATATGTGCTTTAACACTTTGACAAGTAAGATCGCTTTACATCACTTGTCAAAATGGCATGCAATAAATTATTTTTGGTAATTTGTCGAGTGTTAGAAAATTGTAAAAATACCGTGAACAGACTATACATTTGAGTGGATTTTACTAAATAAACTTTTTTTTACATTGGTTAATCAAAACCGGTGAACCTAAAATACGAAAAGATCTTCAGGATTATTAATATAAGTATTTATTTCTTATAGACTAAATAGTTAAAATAATTAAATTCCTTTTAATAAACATTTAAGGTGGGCGTGTTGGGAGCACGAGCTTGGGGCAGTATTTTTGACGTTTTTATATCGAATCTTTTTTTTTTTGTCAAAAGAAATCAAATAATAGGGACATAAAGAGTTTAACTTTCTTTACATGACGACTTCAACAGTTCTTGAATATCTTTAAAGGGTGTCATGGAATTTAATGACAAAATTTTCCCTTCATTTAAAAAGTATTTCGTTTAATAGCACAAGCTCATGTTTCTACTGGAGGATTATTTTATTTATTTTGTCGTAAAAAAATTTTGCTATAAAAACTGAAAAAATACTTCCCTTAACTCACATTCACTACACTTACACTTTAAGAAAACTAAACTTCCGGATTCGAACGCTGGACTCCAGCTCACCCGCAAGCTAGTTATTATTATTATTATATTATTATTATTATAGCACCGCGTCTTACTACCCATTCGGGTTGTACGCACTTACGCTAATGTGTAATGGTAGGATGATTGTGAGATGAAATGAAGGATCTACAGTTTAACGTGGAATCCGAACCACGGTGGAGGCCTGGCATTCACCACATTCACAAGATGTCTTGTCAGAGGTGAAGGAAGGGTTTGTTAATCAGATAAATCTGTGCCGGGACCGAGGATTGAACTCCGGACCCCAGCACAGAAGTCCGACACCTTACCCCTAGACCGCAAGCTAGTTAAGACGATCCTTAAGCCCTTGTCCTCGTGCCTCATTTGTTCGAGCCAGTCTGCTCTAGCGCTAGTTTAGGCTATAATCAAAACTGTGGGAACATAAAGAGAAAAACGAATTTTGAGGAGGCTTCACTAGTAGCATATACTCCTGGGAGCGGAGCACATCTTAAAACTGACCATTCGGGTTATTCGTATATTCACACTAATGGGATAGGAGTGAGGAAGTTAGAATTCAGAGGAAATATATTCACATTTGCGTGGAAAACGAACGGAAAACTGTTTAGGATAGAAAAAAAAACACCATCAGTATACCCTTCAGGATCAAACTTGTACCTCCCCATCATCGGTAGTTTAGGATACCAATAGTATTCAACCTTTTGGTTCACGTACCCACAGATATAGTTTTTCTTCAACTCCGTACCCCCAAGTTGTTGGTGCATAATGCAGGTCATACATATTTTATAATCTACATCTAAAATAAATACAATGAATTACAATCAAAATAATGTATTAATAATATATTTTAAAAGAGAACTATATTAAGTTAAATGTTAAGTAACCTCTAAGATGTCTTCATGTACCCTTAGGGGTACGCGTACCTCAGTCTAAGTATCACTGCCTTTAAGGCTTGGGTGGGTTCGGGTGATATAAGTAATCATCTACGGGAATGAGCGAATGAAAAATCTGAATAGTTTGATCACAAGTTAGTGATACAGAGTAAAAAACAAAAAGCTATTTTTTTTGACTTAGTTATATTATCAACTGTTCAGATGCCTTGTTTGAAGTGGCTATTAACATTTTATTATCCATTTCGGTGGCCACATGGTTTAAGGTGTCACTCTTGTAATAGCTGGGATTCCGATGCCAGGACGATTGGGGTTCGAATACCGATCTAGTGTATTGAGGATTGTTTTAGTTAAATGGTTTTCAGGTCTCTCTGCATGCAATGCGGGTAACTTTTCTTTAAATTCAATCTTACACATGACTAGCACATTTGCGTAGTTAGTACATTTGAGTATAGCGATATATGGTGACAAAACAAAAGTGTAAATAAAAATACGTGTTTGTGATGGACGTTGTAGTTGAGACACAATCATGTCAATATGTACGAGTAATATATACTAATATTATAAAGAGGAAAGATTTGATTTTTTGTTTGTAATGGATAAGCTCAAAAACTACTGGACCGATTTTAAAATTATTTCACCAATATAAAGCTACATTATCTGCGAGTAGCATAGGCTTTATTTTATTTTTAAAATTTAATTTATTCCCCATAAAAATGTCGATGGTATATTATATAGTCGTTGGAAAAAAAAAAGTTGTTGAAGGGAAAGTTGGGGTTGGTGAAGGGGACGGGGGGTTAGGGGTGAGGAAAGAGGAATGAGATGAAAATAGGAGGGAGGATAAAAAAAGAGGGAGGGGGCTATACAGTGATGGTAGGACTGTATTTAAAAAAAAAAGTAAAAAAAAGTTTTGTTTTTATATTGACATGATGGATGATTTGAAGCTTTGTTTTACAGGATTCTTTACAAAAAAAATTTACGGGGAAGGGGGCTAGTGTAAGATATAGGAAGTGTTACTGTGTTGTGATAACGCAAGAATCAACCAAGCCTTGGGATAACTTATTTCAGTAAACAAACCAAACAGTTACCTGTTGTTCTAGACTTCTCCTTTGGTTCGGATAACACGGCAAACATTTTATAGGAGGGGACGGGATTAATTAACGTTATTAAACTTGTGAATAACAATTTTTTGTGTGTAGTTTTTGACATGGTTATATAGTTAGAGATCAACCCTTTGATTCTTAGAATTTTTCAAGCTTTGAATTGATATTTGAGATTAGAAAACATTTCAGAATTGAAAGTTGAAAAAACAAACAACCAAAAAAACACAGGTTTTTCTCAACTTTTAAGACAAATTTATCTAAAGTTATTATTATAATTTTTGGTGGTTTAACCCAAAATAATTATAGAACAAACATAACATCTATCTCATAACTAAATGTGAGTTAATATTATAACAACCATTATAGCACTCAACTAGTATTTTTATTTCATAATAAAAATTAAGAACTAAAGTGAACAACATTGGGAATAAATATTGTATTATCTAAGTTTTGGGATTCATAAGTAAACTGAATCTGGGTAAAAAAAAAGTCTTCAAATCATTTCTAGTTTTAACGTTTCAGTCTCTCTCTTTTTCTAATTTGCAAAGTGTTTCGAATACTAATGTGTTTTCAGCTACTAGACAAGCCTAGATTATAATACTGACGTATGAATTCGGAGTTCACCAAACGTGAGCTTCCAGATAACCATTTGCATAAGGAACTTTTAAGAAACAATAATTATAGTAGGTTTACTTTAATTAATGGTTATACAAACGGAAAACCATAAAAAATGAGGTATTATTTTATTTAGTAAAGACTTCAATTTGAAAACTCCTTCAGTGGCAGCTTTGTCTAAAGCGTTACTCTTGCAATAGACTAGACTGCGGATGACAGGAAGATGTGGGTTCAAATCCCGGTTTTATGTACTAGAGGGTGGTTTTTCCTAAATGGTTTTCCACTCTGTCTTTCCACGGAAATGCGGGTACACTTTCTACAAATTAAATCTTTCTCATCCATAACTCATCAGTGTAGTTAATAGATATGCGTACAACACTAACAGGTAGTAAGACATAGTGATAATTAAAAAAAAATTAAATGTGACACCCTCTTTGATGATCGAAGGGTCTAAGATGACAGTCTCTTTATAGACTGGGTTGTCGATAATGGAGATATCGGGGTTTGAATATTGGTTGGGTGTACTGTGGGTTTATGATTTTCAAGATTCCTCCACGCAAATACGAGTACATTTCCTTTAAGCTCTATCTTCTTCACCTCTACTCCCTAAAGTAAAGTAATTAAATGCATACATCCCGAACGAGCCGTAAGATAACAATAATTATATGCGTTATTTATAAAGCGTTTAACATATATGTGCCCAGTAGATATGATTATACGACTCAACCCAAACAAGTATAAAACCGGTAATGTCTGAAGCGTCAAGCGAGTATGTTACACATCGGAATCAAGGAGAGGCGCATTAATTTTTAATAGGAAAAGGTAGGTTGGTATGTGCTCTAAAGGTGTAAACGTGCTTAACATTAAACCAAACAACAGCTTGACACACGAACGTAATAAAATCACCGTTTGAATGAATTATTTCGATTATTTAAAAGCGCCAATCTTCCCGTCGATTAAATGGCCGAGGCGACAACAGCGTGACTTTGTCGAGAACAAAAGGTGTGTTCGTTCGTTCGTCTCGTCGTTTGGTTGTAATGGAGGTTATGAATGAAGAGTTATAATCAGGAGACGGTGGAGGGCACAGGAGGTTTATTAGGACGATCAAGGCTGGTCTAATAAACAGGTTACACGAGTGGCTCTACAATCCAATGTTCATGGACGGGAACTTTTATAAAATACAAACTTATGTTTTTTTGCAACCAACATTGATAATATATTACTTGATTATTAGTGTAATTTTTTTATGTATTGATAATATTCAGCAAAATCGACAGCCGCAGATCACATGACCTGATGTATGAATACATGAAAGTAGAGCTAGTAGCTTTTCTAACTATCAGATAAGGTTCATCCTATGAAAATCGGACTACACCTCATTGCATCTTGTGAACCAGGTCTTTACAGGAACGTCTCGATGAACGTGTTTAGTGGGAAAGACGTAGGAATAAACTTATATGAGATTTTTTTTATTAGTTCGTTCATCCCGTCCAAGTGGTCATACCGTATAAGGCGTCAGGCTTTCAAAATATTGGATCGCCTGTGATGGAGAGGTTAAGATTCAAATCTGGAGGTAGTTTCCCACATTATGTTTTCATTGATGCGGATGCATTTCCAAAAACTAATCTACTCATCTCATAAATTAAGCCTTTAGATAAAATTTGTGTTGAAACCATAAGGAAGACATCGACGCCGCTGGGAGGATAGTATTAGAATGCATCTGAAAGATATAGGGTGTAATGTGGTGGACTGGGTAGAACTAGCTCAAGATAGGGATAGGGTGTAATGAGGTGGACTGGGTAGAAACTAGCTCAAGATAGGGATGGGTGTAATGGAAGTGGACTAGCGTAAGAATAGTTCAAGTTAGGGATAAGGAGTGATGTGGTGGACTGGATATAAATAGCTCAAGATAGGGATAGGGTGTAATGGGGATACTGAATAGAGGTAGCTCAAGATAGGGGTAGGGTTAATAAGTGGACTAGGTAGAACTGTTCAAGTTAGGATGAGTATGATGTGGTGACTGGATTAAATAGTTCAAGTTAGGGATAAGTTGTAATGAGGTGGACTGGATAGAAGTAGCTCAATATAGGAATAGGGTGTAATAAGGTGGATTGGGTAAAACTAGCTCAAGTTAGGGATATGGTGTAATGAGGTGGACTGGGTAGAACTAGCTCAAGTTAGGGATAGGGTGTGATGTGGTGGACTGGATATAAATAGTTCAAGATAGGGATAGGTGACGTACTTTTGTAAGAGCGGCAATGAACTTTCGAGTTCCTAGCGCCATAGAGTAAGTAAGAAGAACTTGGTTGTTAAAGACTTTTCATTGCATTTACACATGTAAATAATTAGTTTCGATAGTGCGTGTTGGGGTGACCTGGTGGTCTAGGGGTAAGGTGTCAGACTTCTGTGCTGGCGGCCGGGGTTCAATCCTCGGTCCCGGCACAGATTTATCTGATTGCCAAACCCTTCCTTCACCTCTGACAAGACATCTTGTGAATGTGGGGAATGCCAGGCCACCACCGTGGTTCGGATTCCACGTTAAACTGTAGGTCCTTCATTTCATCTCACAATCACCCAACCATTACACATTAGCGTAAGTGCGTATAACCCGAACGGGTAGTAAGACGCGGTGCTAATAATAATAATAATAATGATAGTGCGTGTTCGATTTATTCGCGTGCTTTAACTACGAGTTTTTGTTCATATTCTTAGGTGATCCTATAGGTAAGATTTGTTTATTTTTAGGTTATTAAAGTTCGGGCCCTGGGTATAGCTTATAAGAATGGTTAGCACCTCTGACTTTAAACCAAGACAACCGCAGTTCGATAGTGACCAACTGAACTGGGGAGAGTTTTTAAACGATTCCGTGTATCTCTTTTAAGCTAGTTCTGGTGCAGTGCCTTAGTAATTAGCCTTAATCCCCTCATACCATTCCCATAAGAGCCCGGATCACAGTCAATAAACCAGTAAATTAGATACATAAGTATGTTTTAACCATAAATCAGATCGAGGTGTGGTTTTATTTATTTTTACTTCACAAAAATGAAATTGGAATCAGTTGAACAGTTTGTTTTTTTCAATTTTAAAATAAATGTTTTTAAATTTCGTTATATTTTTAAAAATATACCAAGACAACTTACGCTTGTCTAGGTTCCATTGGTATCTAAAATAAAATACAGTTAGCCACACTAAAATGAGAAATCTGGTTCATTCTGCATTAGCTACCTAAGTGAGATGATATCCGTAAGGTGAGACAGACTCTTAAGCTCTTAGCTTATTGATGTCCTATAAGGGCATTAGTTTGTAAGCATATAAATAAATTATATTTTTGTAAACAAAACTCTATTGTTTATGTCGACATTGGCTATATTGAGGTAAAGTGCTTGTCTTAGAATCCAATGTTTGTGGGTTCAAACCCAGCCGAGGTCGACAGATTTCTCTTGAGAAATAAAAATCCGTAACACAACTTCCTTCGGCGGGTAAGTAAAGCCGTTGGTTCTATGTCGATTGTGGCATGTAAAAGAAGCCTGGAATGTATGAGAAAATAGATTTCCTGGCAAAATTGGTAAGTCCTTTCACGCTCGCTCATACACATTCAACGTGGCAGGCAGCGGGTAGCTACCAAACTTTCTGAATTACCCTCGTACATGGTATTTCTATCAGATGGTGCAAGTAGCACTAACATGTGCGATTCCTACCAGATGGTGTAGGCAACATTAACCAGCCGAATGTTTGAGTACATGCCCAACGCCGGATGAATAGAATCACATCAAATCAACCTTCAAGTTGTTGACTTGAGAAGTATATACATAAATAATACTGTAACTCTTAATTAATTTGCCTGAAATAATAGCCTTCTATGACTCTTGCAATAGTGAGTTTTAGTTTTAGCTAGAGGGCTGGAAGCCTCAGATGTCAGACATACATATATTCATTAATAAGCCACTAATAGTGAAGTATTAATAGAGTGTATTTAATTACGCCCCACATAAAACACACCTCCACATTAAATAATTACAGTCACGCTCACAAAAAAAAAAAAAGATCGGCTATTCAGTCAAAGTCTTAAAGGAGGTCGGCCATTTTTTGTGGCAAGAGATGTACGAAGTGTGCATATATAGGCAGAATTATTTGGTTCAAGGCAACGGTACCAGGATTAAAATGGCGAATAAAAAAAATAAGTATTTGAGTGAATGCTTCATGAAATGTTAGTGTTTTTCTAATATAAAATTAAAGATTTGTTTTAAATTATAAATCTTTGGCTTATTTTAAATTATAAATCTTTAGTTATTAACACAAAGTTTTATCTGAAAAACTTATAAACCATTTAAAATAGATCAGAGTATAATTTGTATTACTGAATAACAAACTTTGCAGCAAGAATTTCAGTAACTGGAGACCTACAAATATGAATTATATATATAAAATTCTTGGTCAGCTCTTGGGATCGAACTAATGTGCCGCTTACCTGTAGATGGCTTCCCTAACAAGTTAACCACGAAGAATAATATTGTTTTTTCAGATGCAATTGGTGTTATGAGCGCCTAGGACCAAGATTACAGCGAATTAAAACTACATAAAAACTGAAAACCATCCCAACTAGGAGTAAAACCAGTATTTAAAATTGTGTACGTCAGCGTTTATAAAGTTAAGCTTTCAAAGTTTTCGACCCCAAGCGAGGCTGACTAACATAATTGAAAACCAAAGCGTCAAAATTAATTTATTCAAAAACTACCACTAAATAATGTTAGTCCCATCCTCAAAGATAGTTCGTATTGCTGTAAACCTTAGTTAGTGGTAATAATGTAAGAGTGAAGGTAGAAAATTAGACTTGACTGCCTTTGATGGGAAGAACAGGGTTACAATCCCGGTCAGGTGCAATAAGAATGCTTTTTCTTCAATTATGCCCCCTCTTTATTCACAAAAATGCAAGTAGGCCTACATCTAACCTAAATTAAATCGTCCTCATTCCTACTCTATTAGTTTAAATAATATAATTATATGCGCATAGCTCGAAGGAGTAGTTAAGACGCGGTTAAAAACTAACTAAAAAAATGACGATTTTTTTCAGCTAAGGATGTTAAGGTGAATTAAATAAGCTTAAAATACAACTAGTATATATTTCAATCCCAAATAAAAAGTCAATATATATTCTCTAAGAAATACAAGAGTAACTCACCAAGGCAAAGAAGAGAGTCACTAGCACGCAAGTGGAGAACTCCATGGTTATTTTTCAGGGAGTCCGACGCACAAACCCGCACACCCGGGTATCAAGAGAGCCGACCAGGAACTGGTGGCTGATGATAGTCCTCTGACCCTTCTCTCGATTATAACACCTCTGGATGCACCCCTTCTACCGCCACAACTCCCTTCTCAATGTGTATTTTATCACGACCACTGGCGCTGTATCAACCACCCGCACTCATCGATAGAACGAAAATAAGTTATTTTAAACAATTACCAGATTTATTTATGTTGAAAATGGTCAGGTCATTAAAGTTGGTAATGTCTATCCTTTTGAGGGTTTTTCCCCCCTCCTTGTAAAGCGCATGCGTGCACGCAAAGATTACTTTATAGGCCCTCTCCCCCCCCCACTCTCTTGTCTCAGGCCTACTTTGAAAATAACGAGAATGTTTTTAACTAAACATTATGAATGAGCGATATATTTTAAGTATGTAATTAAAAAAAATTGTTTACGCATTCTTTGAGATTCGTCACCCACAAGATTTCGCAACCGAGGGGCGTATAAAAAAAAGAGGAAAAAAAGTAAACTTTTGATGACGTATATAAACAAATGAGTAATACAACTGTTCAAGAATAATATATTTCCTGTGACGAATAAATGAATGTGTAGTTATTATTTTTTAGTGATACTTTTTCTCCCCTCTCTCCTGAGAATGTGGTGTGGACCGAGTCGCTTAAATAAGTGAATACGTTTCTTGGGGCTGACTCCGGTGTGGCCGGCTTCAGGATCGCAAGACGACTGGAGGAACACTGCCGGGTTATCTGTGCACTTTCATTGAGACGAGGAGAGCGAGAAGAGGGCGTTAGAGAGAGATATAAATATATATATACACGTCTGTTCGCGCGCGCGGGTGTGTGTGTGTGTATGTGTGAGTCTTGTTATCCGCTACAGGCGATCGGATGCTGTGCTGGAGATCTACTGAGAAGCTACCTTGGAGAAATACCCACGAAAAAAACCCAACCCCTCTCTCCCTTTCAGATTTCAATGTTACATATCTCTCTCTCTGTTACTCTTGATGGACCTATTTGCGCCGACGCAATGACATTACACGGTGTTCTGTTGCTCTGCTATGTGTCTACCCCCTTACAATCCTTCTCCTCCCCCCTCCCCCCGCCAGTATAGGTTTTGATCCCACCCCGCCTCGTGGACCCATCCTACACCGGACCTCTCAATAACCCCCTTTCCCCCTATCTTACCCCTTCCCCAATAATGTTTTATTGACCATGTGTTTCATCCTCAGGCGCTGTTACTATTAATATTTACATATTACTGGGAACCAGGCGTGCACACAACTGTCGATTTGCCCAGAACATATCGGAAATTTCAGTCCGTGATCGAACACGTTTGCCCATTATCGCACTAAATACCTGTAAATGATGAGGCAAAATTATTCCGGTACATGGGTTTAGGAACATTATTTTAGGTGAAGCGGTGGTTTTTTTTTAAAAAAAAGGACCGTTTCAACGTGATAAAGTTGTAATACAGTCCAACTTTCATAGGAAGGGTCTTTTATAAAATACCATATTTTGTTGTTGTTGCTGTCAACATTAATAATACCTGCTTCAGTGGCCGCATGATCTAAGGCGTCACTCTCGTGTTAGACGGGACTGCTAAAGACTGGGAGATCAAGGCTAGATCCCAGTTGGGTGCATTGAGGGTGTTTTTACTAAAAATTTTTTACTCACCCTCCACAAAAATGCGGACACACTTCCTATAGTTCAATTTTCTTCATCCCTAGCTCATTAGCTTATGCGTATAGCCCGAACAGGTAGTAAAACGCGGTGCTAAAAAACCTATTACTATATTAATGGTGTTGTTTTTTCAATAGCTATAAAAAGTGACTGTTGCAGATAATACGACCTGACGTACGAACACGTGAAAGTTTGATCTTGTAGATTTTCTAGCTATCCGATAAAAGAATATTCCTATGAAATCTGTGCTGTAGTTTGAGTGTCCTTCTACCTCCAAACACTCGCTCCCAAATACGTTTATATTTAAGATTGTGTTGAGCTCGACTGCTGAGGACGGGGAGATCGAGGTTCGAATCTCGGTCGGGTGAACTGGGGGGGGGGGGTCCTAAATGGTTTTCCACTCTCCCTCCACGCAAATGCGGGTTCACTTCCTCTAATTCAACCTTCCCAATTCCTAATCCATTAGTGTAATTAGTACTTAAAGCGTATAAACCGAACGGGTAGTAAGACGCGGTGCTAAATAATAATAATAATAATATATTTAAGATTAAATAGGATACTATAAAGTTCCACAAGCAGCATTGTTTATATACAAATTATAGAGAAGCTAAAATAACTAAGAGGGGGATACATGCAGCGAACGAAACTTGTAGCGGTATTGCCAAAGTACGAGGAATACATTATTTATACCTATCCAACCTATCGACGCGAACAGTTTTATTACTATTCCAGAGCAGTTAGATCTGGAGATCAACTTTCACAGGCACAAGCCCGTTCAGAGACTGCTGTTTCCTTCGTTTCAAACTGATTGCCCTGATTTTAGAGTTTACAATCTATTCACATTCAGCTGTAAAAGTAGCAAGATAATCTTATCCATTTTTGACAGCTATAAACAAGATATTTGTTTATGAATGATGTTGAAGTTATAGTAGAATTTTGGTAGGAAAGAAAAGTTTAGAAAAAATAAAATGAAAATTTCGGTCAACGTGGTCTACGGGTAAGGTGTCGGACTTGGGTGTTGGGGGTACGGGGTTCAATCCTCGGTCCCGGCACAGATTTATCTGATTACCAAACCCTTCCTTCACCTCTGACAAGACGTATATCAATCACAACTTGTGAATATGTGGAATGCCAGGCCTTCACCGTGGTTCGGATTCCACGTTAAACTGTAGGTCCTTCATTTCATCTCAAACTCACCCTACCATTACACTTTAGCGTAAGTGCGTATAACCCGAACGGGTAGTAAGACGCGGTGCTAATAATAATAATATTAATAATAATAAAGATAAGGTTAGTTTAATGTGATTTTTATCCAACTGGAGCTGGGACTACACTCAGTCCTTCGACTGGTTAGTGCTGCCTGCACCATCTGGTATGGGGGTTCAGGAAGTATAGTGGTTACCCGTTGCCTTACACTCTGAATCTCTATGAGCGAGAGCACTTACCAATTTGTCCAGAAAGGCATTATCACATACTTTACATTTTTTGTTTACATGCCAAATTCGACATGTACTATGGTTGTACTATGGATTTTCATCGCTCAAGAAAAATCCAATCACCTCAGCTGGGTTTGAACCCACAAAAATCTGGTCATGAGGCAAGCACTTAATCTAAAGAAAAACTAGGTTCACAACACTCAACTATATTATTAATATTATTTAAAAGATACTAATACAAGAGATCAAAAGCAATAGCTACATAAATCAAATTCTTTGAAATAAAATGTTATTACTTTTTATTCCGGTTAGATTCCTCTATCTATATTTAGGGTTATTAGCAATTTCTAGAACATTTTTTAGCACTGCGGTTTACTACCCGTTCGGGTTATACGCTTATGTACTAATTACGATAGCGGTTTTAGAGATTAAGAGGGTTATATTTAGATGAAGTGTAGGAAATGTGAAAACCAATTTTGGAAAAAACCCTCAGTACACCTAACCTAGTGTCGAACCTCAATCTCCCTGTCATCGGCAGTCTATTTAGCACGAAAGTAGCGCGTTAGCCCATGCGGCTACCGAAGAGCGTTTCTAGAGAAATTTTTGGCCAAGTACGTTATACTTTTTTTTTTATTTTCATTGAATTTTTTGTTCTCTCTACAGTAAATACTTGTGAAATTTTACTTAAGCTCCATACACCCACCTAAATATTGTGATACATTTGATATTTATATATATATATATATATATATATATATATATATAATATATATTATATATTTTACACCCAATTCATTAATTTAATGAAACAGGCCGCTCCAATCTTTATCCAATAATGTAAACTCGATCCGTGAAATGTACACGCGAAGAACCGGTTTGGTCTTTAGGTTAATTTAAATTTTAATCTTTTAGAATGGAAGGCTAGGTTAAGTTAGGTTGGTTAAGTTTAGTATATTATCTTAAAACTATTTCAGTTAAGCTTGTAATAGCTAGAACAATAGGTTCTAATTCATGAAATGAGCAAGAAATAATGCAATAGAAGAGACTAGTTCACGAAAGTTGACATAAATTTGCCCATTTCTTGAAATGGGCAGTTTCACTATTGGAGTACCTTGGTTGAACTATTTTTAGCAATTTAAATTTTGTGGAAAATATTATGTGCTTTCTGAAATTAACACCGTTGTATAGACCTATACATGAAGTTTTAAGGCTTTGACCGAACAAAATTAGATATAAACGCTATAGAGGTTGATATAACTATGAAAACAATGTGGAATGTTTCCAGCAGTATTTGTTCTAGAACTACGAACTGTAAGTTTCAGGTATCCGAGCCATTTTTTCACAAAACATAAATAACATATATTTTATGTTAAAATTGAAATCAAAAGTGGAGGTTCTATGTCTATTCTTAACTTACCATTTATTTGTGTTTTTGTGTGTGTAATACGTATCTTACTGTAAATTTGAAATATCCTTATCTCACTTAATATAAAGAGGCAGAACGAGAAAAGTAAGTTTATGATAGATTGCAACAGTATCTACCTGAAGAGGACAAAAAAAACTTTAAAAAAATACCCACTCCCAGTTAATCTGGCTGGTATTCGAACCCCATAACATGTAAATGGTGATCAAACGAAGTGACTTAGACCCCTCATACCACTCAACCCCCACTGCTATTTTATTAAATGCTACGTCATTTTCTAGGGAAATATCTTCCAGTATCATCAACATGTAGATGAGGTAATGAGATGTAGGCCTATATTTAAAAGTTGACGTTAGTCTTCCTTGAATTAGATCGACACTATGCACTTTACGACTCTATAAAAAAAAGACGCCATGTTATCGGGGAAAGGGGCGAAGAGAGGGAGTATTATTAATTGAAGCAGTTTGTAAAGTGCCAAGAAACTGCATTTGAAACACACTCGATCACTTAGTGTGTTATTTATATGAGTGACCACGGCCTTACAAGAAAGATAGAATATCCAGGATGGTGCAGTATTATTCAATACAGAATTTCGTTATTTTATTGATATGTTTAAAATAAAGGCATTTAACAACCTGAATTAAAGAAGCATAAAGATGAATAGGGTGGGTCAAAATCATCAGCATTTACAGCCGAAGTTAGCACCCGGACCTACACGCTACTGGCAAACCAGACAATATGGGACGCGTGCCCACCAATGTGTTAATTAGATATTAATTTCCCTGGCTAGCCTGCTAACTATATTTTTAATTTCCTTCAGCAAAATATATATATAATAAAAACAATGTTTTGACTGACAGTTCAGAGTTTTTATCAAATTTCCGGATAAAATGAAAGACCGAAACTTCGCACACTGATTACTTAAAGTGAGGTGAGTAGGGAGGTGAGAGAAGGCCAGTGTTTTTGCAGTGTTTGTATACAAATATTTTTTGGCCAAAATAAATAAAATATTGCTCCGGTAGAAACAAAGAGTTTAATTCTCTTCACGTGGGGATGTAATCAGTTGTCGAATATCTTTCATGACCATAGCGGCATTAGATGACGAACTTTTTGAATGAAGATAGAACGTTGTCATTAAATTATTCCGAGACATCCTTGACCTATTTTTTTTAGCACCACGCTAACTACCCATTCGGGCTATACGTCTATGTAGTAGCCCTACTGATTACACTAATGTATAAGGGATTTAAAAGGTTTAATTTAGGAGAAGTGCACCACATTTGCGTGGAAGGAGAGTGGAAAACCATTTAGGAAAAATACACCCTCAGTGCACCCAATCGGGATTGAGCCCCGATCTCCAAGTCTTTAGCAGTCTAGTCTAACACGAGAGTAGCGCGTTAGATCACGAGGCCACCAAAATTGACCGATATTTAAGAACTGTTGTGGTGTAGAAAATTTAACTTTATGTTTCTACTTGAAAATTATTTGATATGAAAACTGAAAAAACACTTAACTTTTCTCGTATCCCCTTCACTCCCACCTTAAGTGCTGTAGTCACCCCCAAAATTCTTAAAACTAAAATTTTCTATAGGGGGATGGCCTCGGGAACGGAGCGGGGGGATTCAGGATACCACGATCACGTGGAAAGAGTTATTGATGATATAGATTTGGCCTATAGAGCGCACCATCTTTGTGAGAAAAATAAAAAATTCGCAAAAAATAAATCCCGATAGCCTGGCAGAGCCATGGACACAAATCAAGCCACCAACTGTTTTGAAAAATCTATTTAAAAAAAACATGGATCAGATCTCGCGCAAAATCCAAAATAGCGCTTGTCGTAGATAGGCCTAGCCCCTAGTCAAAATATAACACTTAAGAAATATTCTTCCATTTACTTGTTTATATTTTAAAGTCACTTTCATTTAATTTGTTAGCCAGTTTTTTTTACACAAAAGCCTTATAATTTTATATTTTAGGTATTTGAGATCCACGATTTTAATACTGACTTGGATCTCCTTATTACAATGAATCCCGATACAAATGTATCTTATTTTATTGCCGCTAATAAAATGGATACGTTCACGAACCTTTTTAAGATATCTCAGCAGTCCTCCCTCTCTGCTCCCAACACATGTGGATGTTTATTTTTATTTTTCTATTTTTTAGCACCACGTCTTACTACCCGTTCAGGTTATACCCATATGCACTAATTACGCTATTGAGTTAGGGATGAGGAAGGCTGAATTTAGAGGAAGTGTACTCCCATTTAGGAAAAACCACCCTCGCTACACCCGACCGGGATTCGAACCCCGATGGCCCCGTCATTGTAAGTCAATTCTATTACGATAGTGATGCCTCAAACAATTATACCCCCGGAGCGGGTCTTGCTCATATTTATCTGATAGTAATATTCTAGTTTATTTCGCCTGAGAGTATACAACCGCACATTACTAGTTTCGAAACGCCACGCCATTCTTTTTCATTTTCGTAAATTTAGCCCTTTCACTAGCACGAAAAGAAAAATATTACTGGCTTCCACACAGCACATAATACGTTCTGATTAGTTCTCGAATTTGTTTAAATTTACGCCTGATTTGTTTACCCTGTGACATACTGTCCATATTATGTACGGACCACTCGTATGAATACGCAATTGTGGATTATATTAGTTTCAATCAAAGCTAGTTTGACACGATAAACCTGACACTTGCATATCTCACTCTGCCTATCTTTCGAGTACAATTTGTTAGCTAAAAAAAGTCGCACTAATGTTATATTAATTATGAATCATTAAAAGATTAAAATGAGGCAGGAATAACAGTTTTTCACATCACACTAGATATCTTCTAGTACAATAGAATTTTAGTAGGAAAACATTTTAGACAATACAAAAGAGAGTATTTATTTTTGCTGCTAGTATTGATTACATTTCACCATATTATTTAGTGTTGTTTTATAGGTAATGGTGATGTATATCATAGATACAGCTGAAGATAACATGACTTAACGTATTAATATGTTGAATTGTATCTAGCAATATATCCAGCCATCAGATAAGAATCTTCCAATGAAATTGAACTGTATACCTGGATTCTATTTACATCAATTACTGTTTCCAGCCTATGGCCTGGGTCAGTTTTTTATTAATTATTTTTACAATACCGGTTTGTTATGCCTGCCGTAGCTTCATATGCCTTATAACTTAAGACTAGGACAGGCACACCCTCCAGTCCCCGGCTGTTAATTTATCAATATGAAAGGGTAAACCCATATTTTCATCCATGATAAATTTTCGGCAATGCCGGAATAAAACCAGGGACTCTTTTATCAGTAGGCAGACACGCTACCGACTGAGCTAAGTGTCAGTCCATATGCCTGGATTCTAATAGATTATTAAAAAAAAATCCACCGCGTCTTGCTATAAGCTCAAGTTTTACACATTTTAATTACGTTAATGGGTAAGTTAGATTAAATTTAGCGGAAGAATAGGGATGAAGAGGGAGTGAAAAAACATTTAGGAAATTACACCCCCAATACACCAAAACCCGGATTCTAGCCACGTCTTCCTTATCACCACCAAACCAGACAAAACTAGACACGTAAATATCGATGTAATTAAATATTAATTTATCCATCTCAGATGTTCCCTGAAAAACACACACAAATAAAATGCTTAATAGATATTTATGCACTATTTATTTTAGGCCACCCTTATTTCAAACGTTATTCAATATATTGTTTAGCTATAGCTTTACGTTTTTATTTTCAGATTATATATTGACTGACGTCTGAATATCGACTTATAAATGACCCTTAGTTATCTCAACTCCCCTGGCCTGCGCTAATATCTATCATAAATAAAGTTGTATTAATTTATAAGAATGAGATTACTTTATTTTTATTTTAACACATTTAAACATTCGCGAATAGTAAAAGTCCCAATTTTATAATCGAGAATATGAGCATTGTACGTGGTGTTTACCCTTAAAGGTAGCACAGCCTTACCTTGACAGATTGTACTATAGCCCTATATTATAAGATATATCATAGCTGTATAATTCAAGTTAAGCTTACAGGGTAAATGAAAGGTGCCATGCATAGTATATAAAATCAATGAGTTTTTTACTGCCTCACATCTCCTTAGCATATTTGACCCCGAACCTCTCGTATATCGTATCCTATCTTATTGCAACCATTGACAGAATAGTAAGGCTTCTTGAAATTTTCAGCAATCCTTCTTCCCCTTTTATTCCCCCATAAATGCTCTTAACCCAGTAAAATATTAACCGGATTACATTTTTATCCATACAGGGTGAATCGAAAATCTGTACAAAATTAATGCAAGATAAATAACCCTAACAACAAACTTTTTTTTTCTTTAACGAATTTATGTACGCAGACATCCCTCTTAGTTGCTAGAGGGTGCTGTTAGTATATAAATGAAAGGCAGAAAGTGTTAATGGCTGACAACGTCGACGCAGAGCCATATTCTAGGTGAATGCCTGCAATTTCTGAATCCGTGAAACTCTCCATGTTACACGCACGAGGTCCACGCTACGAATGACGACGGCAATAAATAAGCATTCAATGAGCCACCACTAACGTGAACGTTTGTTTTATTGGTATCTAATTCCTAAAAGTTTGTACAAAAAGTTTCGAATCACCCTGTATATACGGAATAGATCAGTAGTATTGTGTACATACTGTTAATTTCACTTCAATTTTGATTTCTAAACTTTATGGTATACCATTTATAAAAATGTTCCTTGAACATTGAACTGAAAATTTGCGATCTCCCTGATTCGTTTTCACGACTATCCCTGATTTGACAGTTACCAGCTATTCTCGTCAATGTATCATTGTCAACAAATGACGGTGGACTGGTGAGCAAACTTCACCCACCTTGTGACTCACACACGAGTGAGTCCACACGGAAAATGACGGATTTCAGTGTTGACAGTATTTATATTAGAACCTCGTGCATTAACATAGCTTGTGTTAAAAAAATTAACCTTGCGTAGATTATAGTTATAAAATAATAAAATAATATATATATATACACACACCTGCGTAAATAATAAATAGTACGGCGCACCGCACAGACTTTCTCTTTCTATAGTCTTAAAATAGAGATATTTACAAAACTGGCAATATTTGTGAAACAAAATAATACACACTGTTGCAGAATCACTCCACTAAATACCTTAATTAATGTAATGATATTGTTAATAGGGAAAGTTGCCTTAATTGGACCGTTGCCTACGTTGGACCACCAATGTAATTTGAGTTGTAGGGACAATGTGTCGAGTTTGGTTGGCAACAGTGATTGTTTACACTGGAGGAAGGATGATGAAATGACACAATTCATTCCAGAGGCCATTAGTAGCAGTTTTATAGCTAGTGAAAGTTTTTTTTTTAGTTTGTGATAAACCGTTTGAGCGAAACTACAAAGGGCCCACATCCATTCTGCTGTAAGTAATAAATCATGACATTGTCTTATTAGAAAGTACCTTTGTTTCGCTACAATATGATAACATCGTTTTGAATTTCTAATCTAAAATTAATATTAGGCCAAACATAATCAGTTATTTGGTAAACTTGCCTAGCTTGGACTGGTCCATCGCAGGCAGCTGTAGAGTAAATTATAATAGAAACAAAATTATAATTATATAAAATATTATAATTATTGATAAGAATATCAAATAATTGAAATACTACTTTTTCTCCTTTCAGATCTCAGTTATGTCTGGAAGACAATATTAGAAATAGTCTGAAAATGGCCTCCTTTTGGCTATCGCAGCATACAGGAATGGTGATTACGGTCCAAACAAATGCAGCCATGTTTTTCCAGTGGCGAAAGCTGTTATTAAGAGACATTCTGACAGCAAAAATTATTTTGTAAATGAAGCCAAGGGATTGGGAAGACAAGCAACATTTGCGCCAGACATGGAAAAAACCCTCTCAGAATTTTTTTAAAATTTTTGTTTGTTTGACGATAAAAGATATTCGTAAATTAGCGTTTTATATCGCAGAGAAATATTCACTACCACACATATTCACCAAAGATTTTAAAAAAATGGTGGGAAAGAAATGGTTCTATGCAGTGCAGGAGTGGGTGCAAGCATCAAAAATTACTATTGTCCATTTTACAAGCCTTAGTTATTGAGCTAAATGTTGAATATTATTTAATCTAATTTATACTTGAATTGTTTAGAAAGGTGACCTGGTGGTTTACGGGTAAGGTGTCAGACTTCTGTGCTGGCGGCCGGGGTTCAATCCTCGGTCCCGGCACAGATTTATCTGATTACCAAACCCTTCCTTCACCTCTGACAAGACATCTTGTGAATGTGGGGAATGCCAGGCCTCCGCCGTGGTTCGGATTCCACGTTAAACTGTAGGTCCTTCATTTCATCTCACAATCACCCTACCATTACACATTAGCGTAAGTGCGTATAACCCGAACGGTTAGTAAGACGCGGTGCTAATAATAATAATAATAATAATAATAATAATAATAATAATTGTTTAAAAAATTTTCTTAAATGAGCTTAATTATTCTTCTCATTTACTGAGTGGTCCAAGCTAGGAAACCACTGGTTCAATAAAGGAGACCTGTTGCTTTGGTTGGAACGATTTCATCATGTCAATATATATATGTGTTTTTACATTTTTGTGTGTTGATTTATGAAAAATGTCATTACTATTACTTGAGAGCATATATTATGACCTATTTGTTTCCTCATTTAGCTTTCCTTAAATATTATTATTATTATTATTATTATTAGCACCGCGTCTTACTACCCGTTCGGGTTATACGCACTTACTCTAATGTGTAATGGTAGGGTGATTGTGAGATGAAATGAAGGACCTACAGTTTAACGTGGAATCCGAACCACGGCGGAGGCCTGGCATTCCCCACATTCACAAGATATCTTGTCAGAGGTGAAGGAGGGGTTTGGCAATCAGATAAATCTGTGCCGGGACCGAGCATTGAACCCCGGCCGCCAGCATAGAAGTCTGACACCTTACCCCTAGACCACCAGGTCACCCTTCCTTAAATAAATTTATTTTCCCGTATACAATGAAAAATAGGTGAAAGAGTTCAAATTAGGCAACTTCCCTACATAATGTTACAGATACAGTGAGAAAAGGAGAGCTTTTCTTTCTGTCCACTAAATAGAATAATCAATTTTATATTTCTGAGTACCCAATGAAAAATATCCATGTTTGCTTATATCTTAGAAACGGTTGGTTCTATAAAAATATGTTCCAGATTAAAATATTTTTTATTTTAAGAGTACTTCAACTTTACAACGATAAGTTATTTCGTATCTCAAATAGCTGCGAATATATTATCAAAATATAAATTTCCACTTCTCTAAAATGCCTTTGAGGTTATTTTTATTGTAAAACGAGAATTCACATTTTGTTTACAACGTTAAACAATGCCTAGATACAAAATTTAATCAAAATCATTAGAAATGATTTTTAGGATATGTATCTATTTTATTTATTTTTGCCCTTCAGTAAATTACCCTTGATTTTTAGGTTAAATATTTAATTACAAAAACCCCTAGAGGGGGATCTTAAGAAAAGCCTAAATACCAAGTTTTTTTTACTTGAAAGGTAACAGTTTCGGCTCGGGTGTGAGATATAGACAGGCAAAGAGACAAGCCAACCGCATGGCGAAAACCACTTTTTGGTTTAAGGAGGTCATTAAACGTGGACATTTATCGAAATCTCAAGTTTTATTTGTTTGACAATACTTCTGTCTCTGAGGGGGAAAGAAAAGTAAAAAAAAGCATCACATTCCACCAAAGAGCATAAATCAAATAGTATACACTGTTACAAAACTATCTGTGTCCACCAAAAAGCATAACAATCTATTTCATTTTAAAAAACTTGAATAAAAAATATCTTTATGTTGACTAATAGCTCGGAAACTACAAACTTTATAAAATATATTTCAAACAAAAGAATCTTATATTTAATAGTAATATATCTTTACTATGATAAATTATTTCGTATTTCAAATAGTTATGGAGATACGATAAAATGGTAAATTTACGGTAGTGTAAAGTACCCTCAGAGTCATTTTCATGGAAAAATGAGATTTACCATTTTATTTGGAACGTTAAACCATGCCTATAAACGAAATTCAATCAAAATAATTTAAGCATATTTGGAGAAAATCTATTTTTTTTTCCTCTTTTCACCCTAAAGATTAGATATATAATTCCAAAATTAGGAACCTTTGTAAAACTCAAGCTACCAAGTTTAAGCCCGATTGGTAAAAAATTTTCTACTTTAGTCTCAATGATCGACAAACAAACAAACAAACATACAAACGGCATTTTAAAAACAAACAATTTTCGTATCCAGGGAGTAATCAGGGAGTCCAACAAAATACCAAGCTGTTTTTTTTTTGCGATTACAATACTTTCTCTACCTGGTGGGTGCGATAAAGTAAAATATTACATATACACTTAAATTATACGTGAAAAAAACAAAAATAATATGCAAACGTAATTCATACGCAAATTATAAAAAATTGTACCTACACAAATAAATAAAACATAATTCAGACGTGAATTAAACGTGAATGTAAAAAAAATGTTACCCTGAATTATATGTCAATAATAATAATAATACCATAAAGTAAAGCATGAAATTTTTAAAGTTATGATGATATCTAGTGACTTGAGAAAGTCACATTTTACTACCCATTCGTTGTCTTGGGGTAAAGTGCTCGTCTCAGTATTCAATATTTGTGGGTTCAAACCCAACCGAAGTCAGCAGATTTTTCTTGAGCGATAAAAATCCGCACCACAGTTTCCTTCGACGAGGAAGTAAAGCCGTCGGTTCTATGTCGATTGTGACATGTAAAATAGCACTGAAAGATATGTGAAAATACCTTTCCCGGCAAAATTGGTAGACCTTTTCGCTCTCGCTTATAGAAATTCTCGTGTGCTGATACAATAACTCGGTTTAGAAAGAGCACGTTATATACCTTTAGTAAATGATTAATTGTCTTGAATATTCTCGACACTGCTTTAATCTTACGGGAAAGAGTGGAGGAGTCGGATAAAAAGATGCTGGGACATTGAACTGTAGAAACTGTAGAGATATATATATAAAAAAAAAGACTCAAGAGTACAATAAATACCACGACCCTAAACAGAGCCCTGTCTCGTCCACACAATGTTTCCGACAATGGAGTTAATCAATTAGTGGCGCTCTTTTCTTTTTACTCCTGCACTTGCACTACGGGGTTACGACCTTGGGACAATGTTGTGTACAGCTGGGACTATTCAAGGAAGCTGCATTGTATTTTTAAATAAATGATACAAAATACACCACATAAACTAAAGTAGGGGTTTTATAAGAAGGACTTTTTAGATTTTTTTTTTTGCAGATAACATTTCACTTTAATATTAGTGTATTAGCCTACAGCCCGAATGGGTAGTAAAACGCAGTGCTAAAAAATTTGGTGTTATTTTATAAGTATTGTTAATATATATTAAAAGTGAAAGGTACAAAATCACATGCCTTGACGTATGAATACGTAAAATTATACTCGATTCGGGGGTTGCATGGTTTAAGGTATTACTCTCGCAGTAAACTAGACTGACAATGACGGGAAGAACGTAGTTCGATCCCGGTCGGGTGTACAGAGGGTGGTTTTCCTTTAAATGGTTTCCCACTCACTCTCTACCCATGAAAATGCGGACACACTTCCTTTAAATTCAACCTTACTCATCCCTAACTCATTAACGTAATTATTATATAAGCGTATACATTGAATGAGAAGTAAGACGTGGTAATAAAAAACTCATAGTTAAAAATGTTAAATGATATCCATGAACTTTTGTAGCTGCCTGCCCTAGGAAAGTTTGACATGGTACTCATATATATTCTTTGATTGTTGCTTTGGTTAAGGTAATTTAAGTTATTTATCTATGGAAGTTTTCTTTGATGGATACTTTTATAAAAATATAAAATTATTGAAATATTTCTTCTTCACATCAAGTGAAAACTTATGAAATTCCTTTTATTCACACTTTTTATCTCTTCTATATTTTCAAGAATTTATTAGTAAATGTTTGAAAATCTAGTGCATACATTTTTAACCTTCTTCGACTTACGGCACACTGTTCTTTATACTATTATTATTATTAGCACCACGGATTACTACCCGTTCGGGTTATACGCACTTACGATGATGTGTAATGTTAGGGTGATTATGAGAGGAAATGGAGGACCTACAGTTTAACGTGGAATCCGAACCACGGTGGAGGCCTGGCACTCCCCACATTCACAAGATGTATTGTCAGAGGTGAAGGAAGGGTTTGGTAATCAGATAAATCTGTGCCGGGATCGAGGATTGAACCCCGGACCCCAGCACAGAAGTCTGACACCTTACCCTAAACCACCAGGTCACCATACGGCACAATGACTAATGGGTTAAAATTATCAAGGTAGACCAGAGGTTTTTTAAGGAGAGGTTGTATCTTTTAAAAAAACGAGAATTACGTTTGTGTTATTTTCAAATATAGTGTTGATCATAGATTACAAAATATTTATTTTATTTTTATTGCTTAGATATTTTTCCTCGCTTCTTTTCATCCTTTCCCTAAACTCCCGCGGCGCATCTGCGGACCCTTCGCGGCATATCAGTTTCGAAAAAACTCTGACCTAGTGTATATCTCTTATCATCGAGGGTGGGGTTTAAATTCTCGAATTGGATGCATTGGGGCTACTTTCCACCATCCTTTTGTTGGTGAGCCGTCTTCAAGGTAGATTATGAGGTAAAATACTTAAATTCACCTTTCTCTCCATGTTCCTTTATCCTAACTAGTAGCCTCCATAAACCGGATTTTCGGCGAAAAGGTGGTCAAGGTTTGAGGTGAGCTGGCATTGGTTTTCCACGTATGATTAATCTATGTGGTTTTCTAATACTCTATCCACGCTAATGAAGGTGCACTTATTCTGAAACTATTCTTCCTCTCCCAAACAAAATCTAGCTATTATTAACTTTGGTATTACACTCAAATGATAAAATTGTGGTTTTCCCGTACTCTTTCCGTGCTAATGAGGATGCACTTCCTATAAAACTACCTTATCCACCCCACTCTTTAAGATCAAGCCGTTAATAACATTGTTAATAAAATAAAATTAAGAAAACTATGAGTAAGTTGTTAATGGACGGCGACCTGGTGGTCTAGGGGTAGGGTGTCAGACTTCTGTGCTGGCGGCCGGGGTTCAATCCTCGGTCCCGGCACAGATTTATCTGATTACCAAACCCTTCCTTCACCTCTGACAAGACATCTTGTGAATGTGAGGAATGCCAGGTCTCCACCGTGGTTCGGATTCCACGTTAAACTGTAGGTCCTCCATTTCATCTCACAATCACCCTACCATTACACATTAGCGTCAGTGCGTATAACCCGAACGGATAGTAAGACGCGGTGCTAATAATAATAATAATAATAAATTTGTTAATAGACAGATATGTTATTTAGTGTTGTTTTTTTGTTTGTTTATGCTAAAATTAAAGTATCTCTCAAAGCTCATTGATGTGTATATACGACTAACCTCCTCTTAACCCTTAAATTTTTTCATAAAAAATTTCACGCCTGCCCAGTAAAAAACACTCGCAGCGATTCGGACATGTATGGTCTTGTAAGTACACCGTGATGTGTTTAATGTGCTTCTTGCAGCGCGCAATACCAATCAGACCGAATCATCGCGAGTTGCATTCGCTGCACTGATTCGTGACGTCACCTCACATCTACAACAGGGAAACGTTCTGTGTCGACATTAAATGCCAACACACTCAAACAAAATTTTTATTTTATTTTGATAGAATTCCAGGCTGTGTGGGCGAGTATTAAAAAAAATCACACATCCAAGCCTACTGCGAATGTGTACCAACATGAGAGATTTAATAGTCCATGATTAGCCCGGACATGTAGTGGTGAAGCCAGTATTCACTAAAGGGGGCAAATCTGATTCAGTGCAAGTAAGAAATAGCGCAACTTTGCGCCGAAGATGCTCCCCAAGATGCGTCATTTTTATTTGCTCCGTTCCCGTTTTCGCTAAACAAGGCGCAAACTGGTGGCAAAAATATGGTGATGTCATCACAAACATCTGCGCTTTTTTCAACCGATTCGTGTGAATAATCTACTTCCAAAGTCAATGTTAGTTTATATTTTAAACTCTAATGAAACAATTTTCTTATAAGCTGGCAATTAAACTCCAGTTGGCTATTTCTGGATTCATTATAAAGTACTTTATATATATTATATATATATATATATAAATATTTAAATCATCGTCGTTGTACTTCTAAAACATTAATATAATCTTAAAAATTCATTTTACACACCATATTTAGTGACAAAGGGCGTCTTTGAATTTAGTGGCATAAAAAAACTCTTTCATTTTATTTAATGATTTTTCTTTTGTTGGACAGGATTTTGTTTTATTTGGTGTTGTTTTGTTTTGGATCAATTAAAGGAGTTCCATGGCTTTATATGAATTTAAAATGTAATAATACCAGTTAAGTAATAGCTTTGTTATTATTCTAGCTTCCTCTGGATTGAAACGAATTGTCCGCTTGCAAGATGTAGGCTATTTTACTTCCTCTATCATTAATTGGAGTGCACAATCCTCGGTACCGGCACAAATTTATCTGATTAACAAACCCTTCCTTCACCTCTGACAAGACATCTTGTGAATGTGGGGAATGCCAGGCCTCCACGTGGTTCGGATTCCACGTTAAACTGTAGGTCCTCCATTTCATTTCACTATCACCCTACCATTACACATTAGCGTAAGTGCGTATAAACCGAACGGGTAGTAAGACGCGGTGTAATAATATAATAATAATAATAATTGGAGTACAGCTAAGTGTACTCTGGGGCATTACGATAAAATGCCACCATTTTAATTGATAAAAGTGACATTACTTAAAAAGTTGAGCCTTCTCTCGATTGGTGCAAGCAAATGAAGCAAATTTGCTCTCAGACTGGTCTTGCTATGTTTAATGAAAACGGATTTAGGCGCACCTCTTTGCTTCCTTTAGTAAATTCAGGTTTTAATTGGGTAGGAAGAAACTATGATAAAATACTATCTTTTTTTACAGTCAACATTTATGTTATTTTACAATTTTATCTATCTATAGTTTATCAACAGTGATCAATCCAACACACATGACTTGATGTATAAAGGTATGCAAATTGTTAATAAATTATATATTTATTACTTGGATTGAAAATATCGTTTATGTTAATCGCTGAATGTATGGACTCAAAAGACAAAGTTTCCCTATGTAAAAAAAGAGTGGATGATAGCTTTTTTTAAAATAAGTTTTAAACACAAAATGTTTGAACGTACAATTTCCTTTGCTTCAAACCCTGTGGCCTTGAGTAAGCAAGAGAATTGGCTTAGATTTTTCACTTTGGTATGGTGACTGGTGTAAATACGGTGGTGTAGAGGGGACGAGAAAAAAAAGGTATTTTTGCAGTTTTTATAGCAACGCTTTTTTTTAATTTAAAATAAATTAAGTTTTTCTTCAGAGAAACATAGAGTTTAATTTTCCACATATGGTGATATCAAACGTTGTTGAATATCTGTCATGAGCATAGCGGCATTAAATGTGAAACTTTTTAAATGAATAGAAAAAGTTGTTATTAAATTTCAAGACATCCTTGACAGATACTAAAGAACTGTTTAGATCACCATGTGAGTAAAATTAAGTACTGTTTCTATTGGAGAAATATTTGATTTATTTTAATAAAAAAAATGTTTGTTAAAGTTGTTATAAAAACCGCAAACACTGATCTTTCCTCGCGTCCCTTATACTTCAACCTTAAATGACATTAAGTCAGCCCGAGTGATCATGGTCATTCAGTACTCGCTTTACGAACAGAAGGTTACGTGTTCAAACTCTACCAGACCAACAAATTTTTATAAAGCAATACAATTCCTAAGGCAAGGAAAGTAAAGCCATCGGTTCCATTACAAGTGAATGATGTAAAATATCTTAATACAAGATACCTATCCTGAAATTTGTAACCACTTTCTTGCTCGCACGTAGAAATTCGATATGGATGGCAACGGGAAACCTTCGCACTTATTCACGACTTTCCTAATAGTCTACATGTGCTTTCTACTAAATGGAGGGTGTGAGGGCGACACAAGCCAGCCGAAGGACAGGTGCGCGCACTGTCCTGGAATGGATGAGAAAGCACATTAAACCAACCTTCGGGTTGCAAGCTTTTAATAATAATGATCATCACATTTGAATAACTATCGATTTTAATACCGGTGTGGTGAACCCGGAAAGACTCTCCTGATAATAAAGTATCGGTAGCTTTGATATCTAAATGCTTTTCTTGAGTACTTGAAAAGCACTTGCAACGCGGGAGAATTTATCTCAATTCTCAACCTTTGTGAGGCAGTGCCACCTAGGAGGAGTTTATTACCAAGCTTTGGCGGTCTTGTGAGGGGTGTAATCATTCCCCATCTCTTTTTCATGTTAAGGAGGAGTCCATCGCTTATATCGAGGAATAACTCGAGAGGGGGAAGGGGAGGGGCGTCATACGATTTAGCGACACTTCTTCCCCTCTCGGAGGGAAACCTCTGTTTACTTAAGAAAGAGAACAAGGCAACTTAGCACTTTCACCCCTTTCATTGAGTTTCAGATCAAATATGTACAGGACTTTGCATTAAGCAGCAAGTCTTAAAGGTTGATAAGCGCTTAAGTGTTGGCTACAAGACGTGTATTAATCATAATTTGTGAATGTGGGGAATGCCAGGCTTTCACCGTGGTTCGGATTCCACGTTAAACTGTAAGTCTCCATTTCATCTCACAATCACCCTACCATTACACATTAGCGTAAGTGAGTATAACCCGAACGGTTAGTAAGACTCGGTGCTAATAATAATAATAATAAATAATAATAATAATAATAATAATAATAATAATAATAATAATAATAATAAAGTGTTGGCTAAAATAATTGAGAGAAAGACGAGAGTCAGCCATCACTGATAAATAGCTTCAAAATCCGGTTGGATCATTTGATCTTAATGTAAGGAACCCCTACGATAAATTAAAAAATGGGGTCGAATTTTCTTCAAGAAACTTAAGAAAGAAAGTTTAACCAAGCGTGACTTTGTAATGGTTATCCGTGGACCACTCCTCGAGATGTCGATTACATTTCGAAATGCTGCGGTCACATGACCAACTCTAAACATTTTTCTGATTAGCTATTCTTGAATAAAACCTCTTTGCGGAATATTATTTTTTAAATTTAAATTTAAATACAAATAATAAACAGGGGAGTGCCAATAGGTAGGCTATGTACAACTATCCGCATTAGTGGTCGCATGGTCTAAGACGCCATTCTATTAATAGATGATGATGCTGATGATGTATATGATGGGGTGGTCAAGGTAAAAATATAGGTCGGGCTTACTGAAAGTTATTTTTCTTAAATTATTTCCCACATTAACTCTACACAAATGCAGGTACATTAATTTTCTCTCAATTCTACCTTCGTCATCCCAATCGCACTAGTTAAAATATGCCAAACGGGTGCAGTGAGAGGTGGTACACAAAACTATTTAGTCAAGTTCTGTGTCAATCAAAAGCTGTAAATAATCCTGGTGGTCAGCGTTCCTGGCTACAGATCCAGCCATCCCTGGTTCGATACCTGAGGTCAAACTCAACTTCTTGAGGAAAAATGAAGAGTTTCTTGAATAAATAGGTAGCAGCTCCGGTCTAGAAAATTGAGATTAACGCTCGGAGGTCCTTTGTGCTGACTACATGACGCCCTCTATCAGCAAAATATGTTAACTCTGTCATTGCGAACGGAGGCGGCTGCTCGGTCGATATAGCTCAATCGCAGGCTCAAGCCACTTTTTAAAAAAAATGATGCGATTGGTAAATGGGGAGATTATTCAACCTAATAAGGGCTGCCTTCTTTTTTGCCTAAAAAGAAAATTCCCTGTGTTTTCCAGTTTCCCAAAAATAATTCCCATTTTCCCAAAAGTTAAGCGTGGTAAAGAGGAATATAATTTTATTTTTCCTAAAACTGACTATTTTGAAAACATGTAATTAATGTTTAGAACAGAACAGGATGATTTGAAATTGATGTGGAAATTTCTACAACCCAATGTTTCAGGAAATAAAAAAGGGGGATAGGAGGAAGGAGGGAGATACGATGTATTTGAATCAACGTGTTTAATTAATCATTTTATTTTTTCTTCTTGTCAAAGGTCCACTTCTTAAAGCTTTCATTTTAATGTCCCAAAAATTGAAAAACATTCCAGTTTTGTTTTGTGAAAGTCCCTATGTTCCCTCACTTTTTTTTAGCCCCACATCTTAGCATCCGTATACGATTATGTACTAATTAAGCTCATGTTTAGGATGATGAATTTTATATTTACATGAAGTGTACCAATTCGAGTTGGGAGGAGAGTGGTAAACCTTTTAAAAAAAACGTGTTACACCTGACCAAGATTCGAAACTTGATCTCCCCGTCATCAGAAGTCTAGACTATTGCGAGAGTTGCGCCTTAAACCATGTGGTCAACTAGGATGGTTCTGGGTTTTTTTCCAGATAAAACAAAATTCCTATGTTTTCCTGGTTCGTCATAGCCGTGCCTCCAAGAATAGAGCACAGATGATGTCCTAAATATTCGAATGGGTTCAAGCCCAGGTATTTCAGAAGTGACTTAACATCGTCTTAAACACGAAACATCAACGATGTTGTCCACAGGCCGAGCGAGGTTCTCGTCTGGCCTCTGACAAGATTAGCGTGCCACAAGGATCACCACTATACAGCCACACTTGACCGGGAGGGCTATTTTTATATACCGTCCAGAATGAAATGCTAAAACAGTTTCGCCAGTAGTAAAAAAACAACACTGTTTTAATGGGTTAATCACGCGTGTTTTACACTCGGCGATTGCTAAAAGACGGGGAGGGGGGTGGAGGGTGTGTTAAGTGGATCGTGCTCGCATCACAAACACAGATGAAATGGGATGATTTTTATCATCAAAGGAACTCCGCGACCAGGGCCCGAGCAAACAAGCTGCGGTGGTATAGCACACTTTACATATGAAAGGTTATCTAACATCTAGAAAAGTTACTAGAACTAGTTACATGCAATCATAAGTCAAATCGTGTGATCTACAACTGTCACATTTGATGGCTAGTATAATTATAGTATAGTATAGTATAGTATATTATAATATACTAAAACGAAATCAATATTGGTAGCAAAAAAAAGAAGTTCGAAATGTTTAAAAGATTCTTCCTATAAAAAGCGGACTATAGTGATTAAAGAGAGGTTTATCACCAAATAAAGATTTTTTTCACCCGCATTGGCAGGCACGCAGGCTAAGGCGTCATACTCACCTGGTTTTGACGGAAAGGTCAAGGTTCGAATCTTGGCCAAAGGAATCGAGTACCTATATTATTTATTTAAACTTTATTTACTCTTAATTCATAAAAATGCGGGTACATTTCTTCTCAACTTTGCCGTCCTCGTCCATATCTAACTACTTTGTTAGAGTAAATATGAAGATAGTCTGGAATCTGGAAGGTAATCAAGACACGGGGAACAAATATCTAACAATTTAAAGAGTCGCTGGAGACCTGACGGTCTAGGGTAAGGTGTCAGACTTCTGTGCTAGCGGCCGGGGTTCAATCCTCGGTCACGACACAGATTTATCTGATTACCAAACCCTTCCTTCACCTCTGACAAGACATCTTGTGAATGTGGGGAATGCCAGACCTCCACCGTGGTTTGGATTCCACGTTAAACTGTAGGTCCTCCAGTTCATCTCACAATCACCCTACCATTACACATTAGCGTAAGTGCATATAGCCCGAACGGGTAGTAAGACGCGGTGCTAATAATAATAATAATAATAATAATAATAATAATGATAATAATAATAATAATAATAATAATCATAATCATAATCATTAAATAGTCGCTAAACTTCTTTCGCCGTATTGATGCGTGAGTGTTGATAGATTTGTTGTGATATAAGTATAGTTGTTTTATTAATATTGGTTACCCAAGGGAAAAATGTGCGGCCAACTGCACTGTTGGGCACATGGGGAAAAAGGCGTTATTCTAGTATTGTCTATTTTTCCAGTGTCGAGAAGATCTCTTTTTGAATCCCAGCTGAGTGTATTGAGGTTTTTTATTTAAAAAAATAATGGTTTCCCATTCTTTCTTTGCACAAATATGTTTAAATTTCCTCTAAAATGTCGCCCATATCCAATTAGTGTAGAAATGTTGATATGCCGGACGGGTGGTAAGACGCGATTCAAGGGAAATTGGTCAATTCGATAGCAGGCGACAAAAAGTTTTCAAACCTCACCGGAATTTGAACCAAAGTATTTCAGAGATCGTTAGTCATCGTCTGAAGCACAACACCACGACGATTTTGATCGTGATGTAGGCGTTAAGTTAGTAATTAAAATATCTATAAAACAATTAAATGAAATTAAACTTATTTATTTTCCCTTGCCATGTCCTAAGATATCAGCATTTAAACATAAAATTGTGATAGATATTTAGAAGGTATTATTTAGAGGAAATGTGTTCAAATTTGCGAGGAGTTAAACTGTGAAACCACTTAGGGAAAAAACATCACTATTATACTTAGCTGTGATTTGAACCCCGTCCTCTTTGTCACCGACTAGATGATACTTATATTTAGTCCACGTGCGGACCTATGTGCATTAATATTTTTTCTCTTCGGCAAAGTTTAGGAACGAAGAAGGCTTGTGCCCGTATCGGTGGTCGCGTCGCTTAGTGTGTCATTCTCAAATGAGACTTAATTTACGAGGACTGTTAAGTTCCGAATTCGAGTCTCGGTCGGATGTAATGAGGGGATTTTTGCTAAATGGATTTCTTCTCTCTCTTCATGGAAATGCGGGTAAATTTTCTCTAAATTACACCTTCCCCATCTTTACTTCATTTTCGTTACTAGCATAGGCCTATATGCATATAACTTGGACGGTTAGTTAGTTAGCCGTGGTGAAAAAAATAAAGAAGAAGATACGTGTGAATAAAAAAGTGTAGAGCTTCACACTTGTAATAGTATAAAGATAAAGTTATAGACCAATACTTGATTTACGCAAAATGAACAATAAATGGCTACTATAATCACAGTAAGACACTTTATAATAAATAGGGAGGCGAAACCTAAATCATTAATGAACCTCGTCTTCTGGATAACACTCGATACAACATTAATCTTAACATAAAAAAAAAAATAACACCACATTAAAGAAAACACTTGTTTCTATAGATATTAAAAATGAAATAATTTCTTGCTTTGAAAATCTCCGAGCCCAGGCATGATAATTACTGAGAACTTTCGAGTGTCACTCATAATTCCAGCCATCTTCCATGAATACAAATTAATGTCAATAAATTGCTTCCATTAAAAAGATAGCAACCGCTGATTATATCATAATAGTTCCGTACATATGAAAACATTAAAAACAACGTTTTATTAATATTTACTGGTAACTTTAGACGACTATAATCAGGGCAACCTATCGTCAACTACTAATTAAGTTGTAAATCAGAAGTAAAGAAAATAGCTTTCTCTTAAATGAAACCGAGTATAGAAAAATAAAGAAGTTTATATCTTCATTATTCACGTACACAAATTATAGTAGGATTCTGGTATGAAGGAACTTTTAGAAAATACAAACAAATTTCATTGTGGTTGATATTGATAACATTTAATATTGTTATTATTTATTATTATTATTATTATTATTATTATTATTATTAGTTCATGGGTATTTATATTATATATCAAAAGTGACAGGCGAAGTTCGTATGGCTGTATAGTAACTGTCACCCGCTTCAGTGGCCGAATGGTCTTACACTTTCGTGTTCGGATCCAGGTCGGGTCTTCTTTAGCTGTTTTTCCAAAATGGTTTTCCACTCTCCTTCCACGCAAATGAGAGTAGCTTACCTCTAAAAAATGCTTCCTTACTCATCTCTTCCCCCATTAGCTTAATTATCATATATTTGTAGGCCTATAACCTGAACGAGTAGTTACATGAGGCGATTAAAAACTATTTATAGATAATAACTCTCTATAAAGTTCCTTACTATATAAAACAGACTGTACGCAGGCGAGGCGAGGTCTTGCCTCTTTGCCGCAGGGATTGTTAACCCCGTAAACAAGTACTGACAACATCAAAAGAGTAGGAGGGACTACCAGTGACAGAATTAAGCACAGCGTTAGTGTGTTCAACTAGGACTCGGTAATCCAGGATTCAAACCGCTACCGGCTACATTATTCCTGATTTCTCCTTGAATAGGATTTTCAATCCTATATATTCAGATAAATGCGGGTACAATATCTCAAAATCCACCTTCCTAATCCTATACGCTAACTAATATAATCGCCAATAGCCAGTTGTACAATTATTGTCCAACACATAGTTGGCTCTGTCTATTCTGGGCATGTCTGACAGTGATTCAACATTGTCAACCAGCTACATCGCTAGGCACTTGGGCTAAGGCTTCAGTCTCGTCTTGTCTGGTACGTTGGTTACAGGGGGTCGGTTTTCGAATCAATACCAAATGACCCGCTTCGTTTCCGCGTCTCGTCGCTCTCATTATTTAAGTTGAGATAAGTCGTAACAAAGTAGATGTACTATAAAGTGTATATAGAAAGTTATTTTCAGAATCAGAGCTTGTTTATTAAAGAGTACCATTTACACTTGTGAGATAATTGTGGAACTAAATTTGTTTTGAAGACTTTAAAAAAAAAGTATTTATATGAAAAGTAACTTTAACTGTTTTACTATAATTTTTAATGAAATTATTGTTTGTTCGTGTTGGGACCCGCCTCGGTGGCGTAGTTGGCTAACGCACTAGTCGTGATTAGCTCGGCTGCTGAAGACGGGGAGATCGAGGTTCGAATCTCGGTCGGGTGAACTGGGGGTGGTTTTTCCTAAATGGTTTTCCACTCTCCCTCCACGCAAATGCGGGTTCACTTCCTCTAATTCAACATTCCCAATTCCTAATCCATTAGCGTAATTAGTACTTAAAGCGTATAACCCGAACGGGTAGTAAGACGCGGTGCTAATATTTTTTGTTTGTGTTGTACTAGACTGCTTAAGACGGGCCAATCAGGGTTCGGTCCCAGTCGGGTGCATTGAGGGTGATTTTTTCCAAACTATTTACCACTCTCCCTACACGCCAATGCGGGTGCATTTCCTCTAAATTAAGCCTTTATAATCCATAACCCATTAGTATAATTAGTACATAAAGGTGTAGAACCCGAACGGGTAGTAGGACGCGGTGCTAAAATAAAATCCAAATGTACCTAGTTTTTCTTCATAAAATGGGTTCCCTATTAGTAGCTATAAATACACAGAAATAAAATAAAAATTTACAGCTGGGTGTTTCCGTTGTTCTCAAATTAAGTTAATTTGTAAGTCGAGTTTTGATATAACTAGTTTATCATAAATATGTATGTATTATTATTTACCAACGCGCCTAACAACCCGTTCAGATCATACACATACATATTAATAACTACACCAGTATGGTACAGATGAGGACGGTAGCATTTTAGATAAAGTGTATCTGCATTTAGGAAAAATCACCTTCAATACACCTACTAGGTAATCGAACCTTGACCTCCCAGTCATCGGAAAGCTACTCTAAATGAGCTCAATAGTTAAGCATCGTGCCCACTGGAGAAGGCTACTTCTATTTAAGATTATATAAATAAATAACAAGCTTGAAGCCACTAAAGTGTAATAGTAATTTGAAAAGCTAAATTCAAAAAGTGATACTGTGAATATTTTGACTTCACGAGGAGCACCTTCAAGTTGTAGCTAAATATTATCTCTAAACTACTTGAGAGATAAAGGGATGTCTACTATTGAGTTTAGAGAGTAGTTTTGTCCAAGGAGTGAGAGGAGATTTCTGGTCCCCTTTTCCATACAAACACGCTCAATACACCCTTCCATCCCAAACCTTTTGGAGAGTTTGCAAGTCCTTAAAGAGCATTCAAGAGCTGCGGATTACAACTTCCGTCAACAAACACCTAACAACGTTCACTTAACTAGCAGGCAAACAATATTCTCTGAGCGTTCTCTATCAACCTCTTCTCTTCTTACTTTCTCCATTGATCCTATTTTTCTGATTTGAAGGTTTATAATTGAAGTGTACACCCAAAACAAACTTTTAAGTTATTTCTAATTCCAGCTTACAACGTTGTATGGGTCAGTTACTATTCAAATTCAACGGTTTATGTTGACTCGGTGGTTTATCGGGAGAGGGGAGAGAAAGATATTAAATAATTTTCTTTAGTACCGCATCTTACTACCTGTTCGGGTTAAACGCTTATGTACTAATTACACTAATGGTTTTAAGGTTTATGAAGGTTATATTTATAGGAAGTGTACTCGCATTTGAGTGGAGGGAGAGTGTAAGACCATTATGGAAAAACCATCCTCAGTACAACCCGACCGAAACTCGATCTCCACGTCATCGGCAGTATAGTTTACTGCGAGAGTCGCGCGTTAGATCATGCGGCCACCAAAGCGGGTCGGGCTGTTTATATTAACTCGGTGGTTTATCGAGGGGGGGGGGAGGGTATTAAATTATATTTAAATTGGTTGATGCTTCTCGATCAAAGACTCAATTCCAAAATCATCTCTTTCTTAATTTGACCCATCAGTTTTGATTTCGGCCCCACATCGGTGGGCACTCGGAATAAACGTCAAGCTCGTCTAGTTTGGTTCACCAGTGAAGGTTGAGGTTCGAATCCAAGTTGTGTATACTTATGGTTTTTTTCTTATTACCTAAATGTTCCTCCACTCTACCGCAACGAAAATATGGGTACATTTATTATATATTCTACGTTCCTCGTTCTTACCTTACAGATGGCTAGAATGTTTAAATATGGAACAGAAAGAAAAGGTTGACCTTTGAGTGTAAATACAACCTAAACACTATTCACAAGCCACTCTTCTTGTTTGAAACACAAATTTCACAAAAACATGTTTTGAAACAAGATTTGAGAAAGTTATCACTCGAGTGAATAGTTCCTTTATCAAATTAAATGATTTTTAGTAAAAAATAAAATAAGGTTAGAGTATTAACACGCAAGAATCACTTGTAATGTCGATATCTCTAATTCAAATATCGTACAAATCAAATATAAAATTTAAATCTATAAAAAATAACCCTTTTCCGGTGTGAATTAACGCGTTTAATTACATCATCCGGAGTTTGATCTACAATGGGATACCCAAGGGATATTATTTTAAAAATTAGATTTTCCATTTTTCCCGTAGGTCGATATAAAATAAAAACTTAAGTGCTCAGCAACAAATTTTAACAAAATTTTTTAAAATCGTGCGTATCAATGTTTTCAAGCATTTCCTCATAATCTTTTAAAAATAAATTTGAGATTAAATTATTTGTAATCAAATTTTAACTTTAATTAGGGTTTCTATTGCTTTGGCGCTCTCTTAATTATTAAATGTCACATGATATTAGTCGAGTCGATAATTTAGTGACAACCTTGACAATAGCATTTCGGCAATACCATATTGTCGTTATCCACAATAAGGCTTGATTCCAACGTTCACCGAAAACAAAGAAAATAATCTTCTTCGAATGGCGCAAAAATTCACACGCTAGTAGAAATGCATGTTGACCCAAGATGCTTTGCAACGCAAACTATAAACAGCTGATAACCGGCATTTTTTATTGTCTAATTAAATAAACAGATTTTTAAGTTTAATATTACGATGTTATTATTATGTTGTGTCGCGAAACAAAGAAATATAGAACGAAAATGACACATGCTTCCTATTTAAAGAGTTATTTCAATCAAATGATCTCCCAACGCTAGATGTAGCTATGTGCTTGTATCTCGCTTTATAGGCGCATGCGCACTGATTGAACCGGTTGGTTTTTAAATTTAATCGGGTCCACAAATCAATTATTGTCACGCAGAAAAAAGGAAAGCTGAAGTTATTTCAAGGGACACCGAGTGGACATCGCCGATGAGGCTAAAATCATATGATTGGGTTATAGATTGTCACATGATTATGTATCTGCTCTCCTTTTGTTTTTATGGTGAATGTGTGCGTCCACCGTAAAATCCTTCCATCCCCCCCTCCTTACAGCTCCCCTTCCCCCTCGGGTACGATGAGCTCATATCACCAACCAGACGCTTTAAACGACGTTTGACGTAAGTCCAACACAAATACTTAAAATAAAAATAAAATACCATCCATTAACAAAACCGCGAGTACCACAGGAGGCGGGGTCCAGGACTGGAAATCAACAATACGCTGCGCCGTCAATACGGGGAAAGGGGCAGAGAAGAGAGAAGGGATCCGAGAGGTGTTGTATGGGTTCAAAATCCCCCGGTAGCTTGTTTGCGGGCGACAATGAGGAAGGAATGGAACGGAAGGTAACGCAGATTAATAGCATTGATTTGACTGCCAGCATTGTTGATCGGGAGAGCGTGACGTCTGGAGCCGCACCCAACACCTCTGAGTGGGATGTGGGATGGGGGGCTAATGAGGTCTGACGACGCGCTATCAGGGGAAAGAGGAGACTTCATAATCACGCGGAAAAAATATATTAATGCTAGCAATTTCTAAATAAATTATATATGTGAGTACATAAAAATATGTGCCTAGACAAAGATACTAAATCCGTTAACGTGATACTGCTCTCCCAACTGGGTTATCCGGGTGATTGGTGTAAGTCCGAGACACATTTCTCCACAGGGCTCTCCCAACTGGGTTATCCGGGTGATTGGTGTAAGTCCGAGACACATTTCTCCACAGGCTCTCCCAACTGGGTTATCCGGGTGATTGGTGTAAGTCCGAGAGACACATTTCTACACAGAGCTCTACCAACTGGGTTATCCGGGTTATTGGTGTAAGTCCGAGACACATTTCTCCACAGGGCTCTCCCAACTGGGTTATCCGGGTGATTGGTGTAAGTCGGAGATACATTCCTCTACAGAGCTCTACCAACTGGGCTATCCGGGTGATTGGTGTTAAGTCCGAGACACATTTCTCCACAGAGCTCTACCAACTGGGTTATCCGGGTGATTGGTGTAAGTCCGAGACACATTTCTCCACAGGCTCTCCCAACTGGGTTATCCGGGTGATTGGTGTAAGTCCGAGACACATTTCTACACAGAGCTCTACCAACTGGGCTATCCGGGTGATTGGTGTAAGTCGGAGATACATTCCTCTACAGAGCTCTCCCAACTGGGCTATCCGGGTGATTGGTGTAGGTCGGAGATACATTTCTCCACAGAAATCTCCCAACTGGGCTATCCGGGTGATTGGTGTAGGTCGGAGATACATTCCTCTACAGAGCTCTCCCAACTGGGCTATCCGGGTGATTGGTGTTAAGTCCGAGACACATTTCTCCACAGAGCTCTACCAAGACTTCGGATACCTGCTTCGGTAGCCGCATGGCCATGGCGTCACTCTCGATGTGGGAGATTGGGGGTTAGAATCCCTGGTCGAGTTTTATTAAGGGGTTTTTTGCAAAATGAATTTCCACTCTCCATCCACGCAAATGCATGTAAACTTACTATAAATTCAACCTTCCTTATCCTTAATAAATTATCAAATCACTATATAGATGTACAATCCGAACAGGTAATAAGACGTGGTGAGAAAATAAACTTTAGAGCTCAATTCAAATTTTAATATTCAAATATATTTTTACAGTCCGTTACATTTTACCATTTTACTAGTATTATTTTATAGATATTGATAATATATATTAAATATGACCAGATGAACATCAAATGACTTTAAGTATCAGTACATTAAAAGTAGATCCAATAATTTTTACTAACTGCTAGTGAAGGCCCTTCCTATGAAGATTGGAATGAACTACGTAAATTACGGCAAAGCCTACTAAAGCGTAATAAGCAAAAGTTTGATTGACTTTCATTAGAGGATTATGATGTGAAAACATAAAGGCGGTCGTTACTTTATTCTATACGGTTTTTTACGATCGAAATAAACAAAATAATTTAATAATTTATTTAGTTTTAATGTTATTTCTGAAACCCTACACTAGCCTTTAAATCTCCCCCAGTTGATCTCAATACACTGACGTCACATGAATCACAATTTGTTCGAGGATCAAGTAACCGCACCCATGAATGCACGAATGATTTAAATTATTTATGAGGCAAGTCAGATATTACATACCCGATTCAGTGGACGCATAGTCCTAAGCGTCCCTCTCGTAATAAACTGGATTATCAAGGCTGGGTAGTTCGGGGTTCGAATGTCGATTGAGTGTACCGAGGTCATTTATTTTTCATATATGGTATTCTACTCTTTCTCTTTAAAATTGCGGGTACATTTTCTCTAAATTCAACCTTACTCACCTTTAAACCAATAGTATGAAACCCGATCCAGTCGCCGAATAGTCTAAGGCATTCTTTTCGTGTTAGCCTGCTGAAGACGGGGATATCGAAGTTCGAATCCCGGTCGGGTCTACTGAGGGTGTTTTTTTCCTAAATGGTTTCCCCTTCTCGTTTCACGCAAATGCGGGTAGATTACCTATAGAATGGATTATTACTCATCGCTAGCTTATTAGAGTAGTTATATATGCGTTTTAGCCCGAACAGATAGTAAGACGCGGCGATAAAAATAAATAAAGTGTAAATATGTGAATATCTCTAAAATGTATATATAACCTACGTGCATAAAGACTCACAATATTTTATTTCATGCAAAGTTCATTCATCCTATATAAAAGCTGTGCAAACAAAACATTCTACTTACATTAAAACTCAAAAGCGGAAGAGAGAGATATTTTCACACCAAAATATCGATATGAAGTCAGCCATTTTTTTTTACCTGAAACAAAAAAGAACAACGTTGCAGTTAGAAAAGAAGATCAGCGTGATTTGCTAGATATAACCGGGAAACTATTCGCTGATACTTACGTCAGTTAAGATAGCTTTAGTTGCTTTTCCGCACCTTCTCCGACAGTTTAAAGTTTACTAAAAACAAAACAACTCCGTATTCATTAGACTCGAGAGAATATTCTATGTTAGGCAAGCAAGAATGTTTTATTAGCACACAGTTCAAAGGTGTTTTTTTCGCTTAGTCAGGTAAAATCTTTTTTTTTTAATATATAACTAAACCTGCCTCGGTGGCCAAGTGGTCTAAGGCATCACTCCCGCAATAAACTAAACTGCCGATGACGCGGAGATCGGGGCTCGAATCCCAGTGGAGTGTACTGAGTGGTTTTATTCTCCATCCTTCCTCTAAATACCATTTTTCTTACTTATCATTAGCGTAATTAGTCATATATAGCCTAAACAGGCGGTAAGACGCGGTGATAAAACATTTAGATATTAACGGGCCTCGATTAATGCCACAGAGTCATTAGTTTTGTATCTAGTGAGATACTAGTCATAGAGAGTTTATAATTCCTATAGTTTGATTTCAGATTTTGTGTTTTGTATCTTTTTTTAATAACTACATTAAATTTAAACATAAATGACCATAAACGTCAAATGTAATCGGTTGACAAAATGGGGAAATTTACTTTCAAGGCAGTGGAATGGATGTGAGAAACCTTTTCACCTGTTAGAAAAAACAAATTCACCGTAAACCAATAATACTAGTTATATTTTTATGTAAGGCATACCAGAGTAATTTCGCAGTACAGATAATCTCGCAATATTTCGTATTTATTTTATTACGAGATTAACCAGAGAAATACATCTGCTAGATCGCAGAACCATAAGACACAACGTCAAATTTTCGTTGTATTAGTGCATTCTAGCGGATGTTATTGGAACTTCAATAATTAATGTTTGGAAATTGTTTTTTTTCCTTGTTTGAGAAACTCTCTTGTCTTTTTTAAACATTTTGAAATATTATTTTGTTGAATGTATGTACTAATGTCCATATTTTTATTTTACCTACAACACAATATATATTTTAAGTTATAGTTTGCATTAGTTTCAAAATAAGCCAAAAAACTAAATAGCAAGGGCTTCCAACGTACTTTAAGATTTATTTAATCAATATCATTATTTTATTTATCTCAAGTTAATGTTTTAAAATTTGTCTGGGAGTAGATTAACAGCTTACTAAACAAACAATGAAATTAATATATTTTAGCCTAATAAGCCGATAAACAGGAGTATGGGCCCAGGGAGAATTTAGTTGGGTGGGGGTTTCAAAATCATTAGTTTATGATATGATGTTAAGAATTACTATTCAACCATAAGCAATAAGAACATTGTTATTTTATTCAGTAATAGTAGAACTTTATTTGTGTAAAGGGGTAAGGGGAAGGAGACAAGAAACATTTTTACGGGTATTTATACCCTCCCCTTCCTCATTTAATGTCCTAGTTCTCATTTGTAGTGGTCTTTGTTTGGAGAGTTTTACTGAAAATTACAGAGCCTACTTTTTTAACAGATATGTATAATACTGCTTCCTCAATTTTTTTTTTAAATTGTTAAGTCCGAAAGACAATTTGGAGTAGTCCTTAAGCCAATGCTATTTTTTTTAGTATTTACTAATTGAGTATTGTTTTGTTATAAATAGCCAATATATACCTTATTTTTCTTCAATAATAACTAAATATTTTTTTCTGCGGACACAGCTAATAAATAATATTTTTGTTAACTTGTAGAATTTAAGAGGATTCTGTAACAATATCTAGAAGTATTGCGAAATTAAACTGGTACTATTGCGAAATTAAACGGGTGCTTCAAAACTCAAAAGAATACATTGTTTTTAATTGTGCTCTTTAAGATACATTTATGAACTATTATTTAAAAAAGGCTTTATACACATAGGTATAGACCTTAATAATAGTTTAATAATTTTATAAAATGTATTTATTACTTCATGTAGACGTTGAAGGCAATTCACCTTAATATTGCGAAGTCACCCCGGTTTGATCTATTCATATTTCGAAAATGTAGACTAAATTAAGGAATCCCACTGGATATAATCAGCTCAAGATAGGGATAGGTTGTAATGAGGTGGGCTGGATATAACTAACTCGAGATAAAGATAGGTGAGTACTTTTGTGTTTGCGACAGTGAATCTTCGATTTCCTAATGCCATAGAGTAAATAATTATAACACAAACGGATACTAAAAAGCAGTGAAATAAAAGAATAAAATACTATATTTAGTTTGACTGACATTTAGTTCACGTCTTCATTTAGTGATAGAGTGAGATGATGATGATGATGATGATGAGACTGATAGATTTTGAGTCGACAGATTCCCGTATGTTTGTAGCAGTGCACAATAGGGACCTGACTACCTCTACAGTTCTATAGGACATGCTAAAACTCCGCCAAACTAACTTCCCTCGTTCGGTGAACTTTCATACCAGCCAGCGCAAGTCTGACAACTGACAACGCGGGCAGAGCACGTGTCGCAGAGAACAAGGATGGGAACGAGCGTGTCAAGTCACGAGGAATAATTTATTCCACTAGTACACGACTGTGTATTAATATGCAAAACGACGCGCGCCGCCACCAAGTACATACGTTTCTTGTTAACGTTACGTCGGATTGTTTCAAACAAGAGTAGCGATGCTTTTACGCGGCAATAACCAAGGAGTCCTTGGATAAGTGAGGTGTACAAGATTCATTTACCTTTTGTTATTTTAAATGGTAGCCATCGTTTGTTATTAGCCACGCTTCAGTGGCCAAATGGTCCATGGCATCATTCTCGTGTTGGATTGGCCTGCTGATGAAGGGAAAATCAGGGTTCAAATCTCGGTCGGATCTACTGAGAGGGGTTTTCTCTGAATGTTTTCCCACTCTCCTTCCACACAAATATGAGTAGGTCACTTATTAAAATGCTTCCTTCCTCATCCCTACTCCATTAGAGTAATTTCTTATAATATATGCGTATAATCTGAACAGGTAGTAAGATGCGGTGATAAAAAAAAAGATTTGCTACCGATAAGTAATGAATTTTTGGAATTTTTGGAAAAAGGAAAAAACAAAACATGTTAAAAATTAGCAAAATCTTATATAATTTTTTAAAATTTTATCTGGAAATACAATAGGGCTATCAAACGAAATTTGTAGTTCGTTCCTTGTGGTAATTACGACATTTTCTGACTATAGAACGTTCATCAACCCACACTCTTTTTTCACCGCATATTAGTATCCGTTCGGGTTATACTCATACAGTGATCATGCTTGTGGAGAAAGAACAATACATTTATAATCTTAGGGGATAGTTAACCTAATTTAGTAAAAACCACTATCAGTAAATCCGACCAGATTTGAACCCAGATCTCTCCATCTCTGACAATCCAGTCTAACACGATAGTGACACTTTAAAAATAATGCAACCACCAATGCAGGTAGCTTATGAAACAAACAAAACACTTTCATCTAAAGCATTACCACAAGTGTAACGCATTTACACACGCTATTAAAATATCTTAACAGGTCTTTAAAATATGTTTATATGTCTGGAAAAATGAGTATCAAACTACTTTAAAGCTATAATT